>SJYF01014155.1:57688-69205 GCA_006410515.1 Procapra przewalskii | reverse complement strand
GTCGGGAGTCAACCCTCGGGCAGGCAATGGAGGCAGTGCAGGGCAGTCAGGTCCATCGGGAGCGGACGAGGCATTTGGGGGTTCTGGGGAACGGTCGCCGGAACCCCGAGGCTCCTCCCCACTCTCCTGCTGTAGGCGCCGACTCGGGATGGAAAGGACCCCCGAGAACCTTCTCCCGAAGAGCAGGGAAAGGGACTCTCACCTGGAGCTGCGCAGGGGAAACAGGGCTCCTCGTGAGTCGCAGCGTGACCCTCGGATTTCCCCTCTTGGGGGATGGATAGGGCGGGGCACTTCCTGGGTCACAGCATGGGTTGGAAGGAGCCTTTTGAGGCACCCGTGGGAAGAGTTGATTTCCCCTGAGATGCCACCGCGGATAGGGGCCTCACCTCGCCTGCAGGGGAGAAGCTTCTGTTTTTTCTCGAGTTGCGCTGGGACTCTCGAGTTACAACGGGGACCTCAGGGACCCACCCCTCTGGCCTCAGGAGAGGCCCGTCTCCGTGCCAGCGGCCAGACGCCTCTGGGGATTCCTCCCCAGTGTTCGCCGGATCCTCAGTCCTTGTCTGGTGCTGAGGCAGAAGCCTGAGCTTGCCTCGCCTATGCTGACATAGGTATGAAAATATCCCTGGTGCGCCACAAGCCGTCAGGCCTCGTCTAGCCCGAGGTGGGGAACGTCTGCTTGCCACCCCAGCTGCAGCTGCAGCGTCAGGCGCCCCGTCGAGCGGACAGAGGGATGTGAGTCTTGATCTGCAAGTACCTCAGGGCTGTTACAGGTGCCAGTGGCTCGGGAGTCAAGACTCGGGGTGAAAATCGAGGCAGTGCAGGGCAGTCAGGTTCATCTGGAGTGACCTAGGAATTTAGGGTCCTTGAGGAACAGTGTTCTGAACCCTGAGGCTCCCTCCACTCTCCTGCTGCCAGCGATTTTTTTGGGATGCCAGGGAGTGCCTGGAACCCTTTCCCGACGGATCAGGGAAAGGGACCCTCATCTGGAGCTGCGCAGATGAAAACTGCGCTCCTCGTGAGTCGCCGCCGGACCCTCGGGGATCCTCGCCTGTGGGGAAAGGTGGGGTGGGGCACTTCCTGGCTCAAAGCCAGGGTGTGAAGGAGGCTTTCGAGTTCCAGGAAAGAAGGTGTGTCTTCCACCGTGATGCCATATTGGACCAGGGACTCATCACAAGTGTATTTGAGGAGCTAATGGGTGTTCTTGTTTTGCCGCGGGGACCACTCGAGTTTCGTCGGGGACCACAAGAAACCACCCCTTTAGCCTCAGGAGAGGCCATTCTCCGTGCCATTCATCAGGTGCCTCTGGGGATTCCTCCTCAGCATGACAGGGTCCCCAGGCCTCGTCTGGATCTGAGGCGGTAACCTGAGCTGGCCTCGGCACTGCTGACATATGTTTTGGGCTTCCCCTGGAGCCCCCATATATGTGAGGCCTTGTCATGTCAGGAGACTGGCACTTCTGCTTGCCTTCCCTGCTGCAGTGAGGAGTCAGGCACTCCGTCAAGCGGACACTGGGATCTGGGTCTTGCCCTTGAGATACCCCCGGGTTGTCCCACGTGCCAGTGGGTCGGGAGTCAACCCTCGCGCAGGCAGTGGAGGCAGTGCAGGGCAGTCAGGTCCATCGGGAACGGACGAGGCATTTGGGGGTTCTGGGGAAGGGTCGCCGGAACCCCGAAGCTCCTCCCCACTCTCCTGCTGTCTGCGCCGACTCTTGGGATGGAAAGGAGCGCCGAGAACCTTTTCCCGACGGAGCAGGGTAAGGGACTATCATCTGGAGTTGCGAAGGTGAAACAGGGCTCCTCGTGGGTCACAGTGGGACCCTCGGATTTCCCCTTGATGGGGGATGGATGGGGCGGGGCACTACCTGGGTCACAGCACGGTTTGGAAGGAGCCTTTTGAGGCACCCGTGTCAAGAGTTGATTTCCCCTGAGATGCCCCCTCGGATAAGGTACTCACGTCGCCTGCAGGGGAGAAGCTTCTGGTTTTTCTCGAGTTGCGGCGGGGACTCTCGAATTATGACGGGGACCTCAGAGACCCGCCCCTCTGGCCTCAGGAGAGGCCAGTCTCCGTGCCAGTTGCCAAACGCCTCTGGGGATTCCTACCCTGTGTTCGCCGGATCCTCAGTCCTCGTCTGGTGCTGAGGCAGAAGCCTGAGCTTGCCTCGCCTATGATGACATAGGTATGAAAATATCCTTGGAGCGCCACAGGGCGTCAGGCCTCATCTAACCTGGATCGGGGAACGTCTGCTTGCCACCCCAGCTGCAGCTGCAGCATCAGGCGCTCTGTCAGGCGGACGCAGGGATCTGAGTCTTGCCCTGGAAGTACCTCAGGGCTGTTACAGGTGCCAGTGCGTCAGGAGTCAAGCCCTGGGGTGAAAATCGAGGCTGTACAGGGCAGTCAAGTTCATCTGGAGTGACCTAGGAATTTGGAGTCCTTGAGGAACAATGTTCTGAACCCTGAGGCTCCTTCCACTCTCCTGCTGCCAATGATGTTCTTGGGAAGCCAGGGAGAGCCCGAAACCCTTTCCCGACGCAGCAGGGAAAGGGACCCTCATCTGGAGCTGTGCAGATGAAAACGGGGCTCCACGTGAGTCACCGCCGGACCCTCGGGGATCCTCCCCTGTGGGGTAGGGTGGGGAGGGGCACTTCCTGGCTCAAAGCCAGGGTGTGAAGGAGGCTTTCGAGTTCCAGGAAAGAAGCTTTGTCTTCCACCGTGATGCCACGTTGGACCAGGGCCTCACCACTCGTGTATTTGACGAGCTAGTGGGTGTTCTCGTGTTGCCGCGGGGACCACTCGAGTTACGTCGGGAACCTCAGGAAACCGCCCCTGTAGCCTCAGTAGAGGCCAGTGTCCGTGCCATTCATCAGGTGCCTCTAGGGTTTCCTCTTCAGGCATGCCCGACTCCCCAAGCCTCGTCTGGTGCTGAGGCGGTAACCTGAGCTGGCTTCAGCCCTGCTGACATACGTTTTGGTCTTCCCCTGGATACCCATATATGCCAGGCCTCGTCTCATCAGGAGACTGGTACGTCTGCTTGCCTTCCCTGCTAAAGCAGCGGATTCAGGTTCCCCATCAAGCGGACACTGGAATCTGGGTTTTGCCCTTGAGATACCCACGGGTTGTCACAGGTGCCAGTGGGACGGGTGTCAACCCTCGGGCTGACAACGGAGGCAGTGCAGGGCATTCAGGTCCATCGGGAGCGGACGAGGCACTTGGGGCTTCCGCGCCAGTGGTCAGGTGAATCTGGGAATTCCTCGGCAGTCTGCCCCGGGTCCTCAGGCCTCTTCTGGTGCTGAGGCGGTAACCTGAGCGTGCCTTGGCTCTGCTGACATACGTCTTGAGCTTCCCCTGGAGCCCCCACATATGTCAGACCTCGTCTCGTCAGGAGATCGTCGCCTCCGCTTGCCTTCCCAGCTGCAGCAGCGGAGTCAGGCTGCCCGCCATGAGGACACAGGGATCTGGATCTTGTTATGAAGGCACCCACCGCCCGGGTGGTCACAGGTGCCAGAGAGTTGGGAGTCAACCCTAGGGCCGGCAATCGAGGTAGTGCAGGGCAGTCAGGTCCATCGGGAGCCGACGAGGCACTTGGGGCTTCTGGGGTAGGGTGGCCCGAACACCGAGGCTCCCCCCAACTCCCCTGCTGTCAGCGCCTACTCTTGGGATGGAAAGGAGCGCCGAGAACCTCTTCCCGACGGAGCAGGGAATGGGACTCTCATCTGGAGCTGCACAGGGGAAACAGGGCTCCTCCTGAGTCCCAGCGGGACCCTCGCATTTCCTCTCGGTGTGGGGTGGAAGGGGCGGGGCACTTCCTGGGTCACAGCACGGGTTTGAAGGAGCCTTTCGAGGTACCCGTGGCAAGAGTTGATTTCCCCTGAGATGCCGCAGCAGATAAGGGCCTCACCTCGCCTGCAGGGGAGAAGCTTCTGGTTTTTCTCAAGTTGCAGCGGGTACTCTCGAGTTACGACGGGGACCTCAGGGACCCGCCCCTCTGGCCTCAGAAGTGTCGCATTTCCGCGCCAGTGGTCATGGGAATCTGGGAACACCTCCGCAGGCTTCCCCGGGTCCTCAGGCCTCGTCTGGTGCTGAGGCAGTAACCTGAGCTTGCCTCAGCCCTGCTGACATACGTCCTGAGCTTCCCCTGGAGCCCCCACATATGTCAGGCCTCGTCTCGTCAAGAGATCGTCGCCTCCGCTTGCCTTCCCAACTGCAGCAGCAGAGTCAGGCTGCCTGCTCTGAGGACAAAGGGATCTGGGTCTTGTTGTGGAGGTACCCACCCCCCAGGTGGTTACAGGTGGCAGCGCGTCGGGAGTCAACCCTCAGGGAGGCAGTCGAGGCACTGCAGAACTGTCAGGTCAATCGGGAGCGGATGAGGCACTTGGGGCTTCTGGGGAAGTGTGGCCCGAACCCCGAGGCTCCCCTCAACTCCCCTGCTGTCAGCGCCTACTCTTGGGATGGAAAGGAGCCCCTGGAACCTCTTTCCGACGGAGCAGGGAAAGGGACTCTCATCTTGAGCTGCGCAGGGGAAACAGGATTCCTCCTGAGTCACAGCGGGACCCTCGGATTTCCTCTCGTTGGGGGATGGATGGGGCGGGGCACTTCCTGGGTCACAGGACGGGTTTGAAGGAGACTTTCGAGGTACCCGTGGGAAGAGTTGATTTCCCCTGAAACGCCGCAGCTGATAAGGGCCTCACCTCACCTGCCGGGAAGAAGCTTCTGGTTTTTCTCGAGTTGCGGCGGGTACTCTCGAGTTACGAAGGGGTCCTCAGGGACCCGCCCCTCTGGCCTCAGGAGAGACCCGTTTCCGCGCCAGTGGTCAGATGAATCTGGGAACTCCTCCGCAGTCTTCCCCGGGTCCTCAAGCCTCGTCTGGTCCTGAGGCGGTAACCTGAGCTTGCCTCGGGCCTGCTGACATTCGTCTTGAGCTTCCCCTGGAGCCCACACATATGTTAGGCCTCGTCTCGTCAGGAGATCGTCGCCTCCGCTTGCCTTCCCAGCTGCAACAGCGGAATAACGCTGCCCGCCATAAGTACACAGGGATCTGGGTATTGTTTCGGAGGTACCCCCCGCCCGGGTGGTCACAGGTGCCAGCGAGTTGGGAGTCAAACCTCGGGCAGGCAATCGAGGTAGTGCAGGGCAGTCAGGTCCATCGGGAGCCGACGAGGAACTTGGGACTTCTGGGAAAGGGTGGCCCGAACCCCGAGGCTCCCTCCAACTCGCCTGCTGTCAGCGCCTACTCTTGGGATGGAAAGGAGCGCCGAGAACCTCTTCCCAACCGAGCAGGGAAAGGGACTCTCATCTGGAGTTGCGCAGGGGAAACAGGGCTCCTCCTGAGTCGCAGTGGGACCCTCGGATTTCCTCTTGGTCGGGGATGGAAGGTGCGGGGCACTTCCTGGGTCACAGCACGGGTTTGAAGGAGCCTTTCGAGGTACCCGTGGGAAGAGTTGATTTCCCCTGAGATGCCGCAGCAGATAAGGGACTCACTTCGCCTGCAGGGAAGAAGCTTCTGGTTTTTCTCTAATTGTGGCGGGTACTCTCGAGTTATGACGGGGACCTCAGGGAACCGCCGCTTTGGCCTCAGGGGAGGCGCTTTTCCGTGCCAGTGGTCATGTGAATCTGGGAACACCTCCGCTGGATTCCTCGAGTCCTCAGGCCACGTCTGATGCTGAGGCGGTAACTTGAGCTTGCCTCGGCCCTGCTGACATACGTCTTGAGCTTCCCCTGGAGCCCCCACATATGTCAGGCCTCGTCTCATCAGGAGGTCGTCGCCTCTGCTTGCCTTCCCAGCTGCAGCATGGGAGTCAGGCTGCCCTCCATGAGGACACAGGGATCTGGGTATTGTTGTGGAGGTACCCCCCAACCGGGTGGTCAAAGGTGCCAGCGGGTCGGGGGTCAACCCTCGAGCAGGTAATCGAGGCAATGCAGGGCCGTCAGGACCATCGGGAGCGAACGAGGCACTTGGGGCTTCTGGGGAAGGGTGGCTCGAACCCCGAGGCTCCCCCCAACTCCCCTGCTGTCTGCGCCTACTCTTGGGATGGAAAGGAGCGCCGAGAACCTCTTCCCGACCGAGCAGGGAAAGGGACTCTCATCTGGAGCTGCGCAGGGGAAACAGGGCTCCTCCTGAGTCGCAGCGGGACCATCGCATTGCCTCTCGGAGAGTGATGTATGGAGTGTGGCACTTCCTGGTTGACAGCACTGGTTTCGAGGAGCCTTTCGAGGTACCCGTGGGAAGAGTTGATTTCCCCTGAGATGCCGCAGAGGATAAGGGCCTCACCTCGCCTGCAGGGGAGAAGCATCTGGTTTTTCTCGAGTTGCGGCGGGCACACTCGAGTTAAGATAGTGACCCTAGGGACCCGCCCCTCTGGCCTCAGGAGAGGCCCGTTTCCGCGCCAGTGGTCAGGTAAATATGGGAACACGTCCACAGTCTTCCCCGGGTCCTCAGGCCTCTTCTGGTGCTGAAGCGGTAACCTGAACTTGCCTCGGCCCTGCTGACATATGTCTTGAGTTTCCCCTGGAGCCCCCACATATGTTAGGCCTCCACTCGTCAGGAGATCCTCGCCTCCGCTTGCCTTCGCAGCTGCAGCAGCGGAGTCAGGCTGCCCGCCTTGAGGACAAAGTGATCTGGGTCTTGTTGTGGTGGTACCCCCCCCGGGTGGTCACAGGTGCCAGCGGGTTGGGAGTCAATCCTCAGGCAGGCAATCGAGGCTGTGCAGAGCAGTCAGGTCCTTCGGGAGCGGACGAGGCACTTGGGGCTTCTGGGGAAGGGTGGCCTGAACCCCGAGGCTCCCGCAAAACACCCTGTTGTCTGTGTCTACTCTTGGGATGGAAAGGAGCGCCTAGAAACTCTTCCCGAAGGAGGAGGGAAAGCGACTCTCATCTGGAGCTGCGCAGGGGAAACAGGGCTCCTCCTGAGTCGCAGCGGGACCCTCGGATTTCCTCTCGGTGGGGGATGGATGGGGCAGGGCACTTCCTGGCTCACAGGACGGGTTTAATGGAGCCTTTGAGGTACCCTTGGCAAGAGTTGATTTCCCCTGAGACACCGCAGCGGATAAGGGCCTCACCTCGCCTGCAGGGGAGAGGCTTCTGGTTTTTCTCGAGTTGCGGAGGGTACTCTCGAGTTACGACGGGGACCTCAGGGAACCGCCCCTCTGGCCTCAGGAGAGGCCCGTTTCTGCGCAAGTGGTCAGGTGAATCTGGGAATTCCTCCGCAGGTTTCCCGGGTCCTCAGACCTCGTCTGATGCTGAGGCGGTAACCTGAGCTTGCCTCGGCCCTGCTGACATAGGTCTTGAGCTTCCCCTGGAGCCCCCACATATGTCAGGCCTCGTCTCGTCAGGAGATCGTCGCCTCCGCTTGCCTTTCCAGCTGCAGCAGCGGAGTCAGGCTGCCCGCCATGAGGACACTGCGATCTGGGTCTTGTTGTGGAGGTACTCCCCGGGTGCTCACAGGTGCCAGCGGGTCGGGAGTCAACCCTCGGGCAGGCAATCGAGGCAATGCAGGGCAGTCAGGTCCATCGGGAGCGGACGAGGCACTTGGAGCTTCTGGGGAAGGGTGGCCCGATCCCCGAGTCTCCTCACAATTCACCTGCTGTCAGCGCCTACTCTTGAGTTGGAAAGGAGCGCCGAGAACCTTTTCCCGACGGAGCAGGAAAAGTGACTCTCACCTGGAGCTGCACAGGGGAAACAGGGCTCCTCCTGTGTCGCGGCGGGACCCTGGGATTTCCTCTCGATGGGAGATGGATGGGGCGGGGCACTTCCTGGCTCAGAGGACGGGTTTGAAGGAGCCTTTCGAGGTAACCGTGGGAAGAGTTGATTTCCCCTGAGACACCGCAGCGGATAAGGGCCTCACCCCGCCTCCAGGGGAGAAGTTTTGGTTTTTCTAGAGTGGCGGCGGGTACTCTCGAGTTACGACTGAGACCCCAGGGACCCGCCCCTCTGGCCTCAGGAGAGGCGCGTCTCCGTGACACTTGCCAGACGCCTCTGGGGATTACTCCCCAGTGTTCGCCGGATCCTCAGTCCTCGTCTGGTGCTGAGGCAGATGCCTGAGCTTGCCTCGCCTATGCTGACATAGGTATGAAAATATCCCTGGAGCACCACAGGGCGTCAGGCCTCATCTAGCCTTAGGCAGGGTACGTCTGCTTGCCACCCCAGAGGCAGCTGAAGCGTCAGGCGCCCCATCGAGCGGACACAGGGATCCAAGCCTTGCCCTGCATGTCCCTCAGGGATGTTACAGGTGCCAGTGGGTCGGGAGTCAAGCCTCGGGGTGAAAATCGAGGCAGTGCAGGGCAGTCAGGTTCATCTGGAGTGACCTCGTAATTTGGGGTCCTTGAGGAACAGTGTTCTGAACCCTGAGGCTCCCTCCACACTCCAGCTGCCAGCGATGTTCTTGGGATGCCAGGGAGCGCATGGAACCCTTTCCCGACAGAGCAGGGAAAGAGACCCTCATCTGGAGCTGTGCACATGAAAACGGGGCTCCGCGTGAGTCGCCGCCGGACCCTCGGGGATCCTCCCCTGTGTGGAAGGGTGGGGTGGGGCACTTCCTGGCTCAAAGCCAGGGTGTGAAGGAGGCTTTCGAGTACCAGGAAAGAAGGTGTGTCTTCCACCGTGATGCCATATTGGACCAGAGCCGCACCACGCGTGTACTTGAGGAGCTAATGAGTGTTCTCGTGTTGCCGCGGGGACCACTCGAGTTACGTCGGGGACCTCAGGAAACCGCCCCTGTAGCCTCAGGAGAGGCCAGTCTCCGAGCCATTCATCAGGTGCCTCTGTTGATTCCTCCTCAGGCATGCTGGGTCCCCAGGCTTCGTCTGGTGCTGAGGCGGTAACCTGAGCTTGCCTCCGCCCTGCTGACATACGGCTTGGCTTCCCCTGGAGCCCCCACCTATGTCAGGCCTCGTCTCGTCAGGAGACTGGCACGTTTGCTTGCCTTCCCTGTTGCAGAAGCGGAGCCAGGTTCCCCGTCAAGTGGACACTGGTATCTGGGTCTTGCCCTTGAGATACCCCCGGGTTGTCCCAGGTGCCAGTGGGTCGGCAGTCAACCCTCGGGCAGGCAATGGAGGCAGTGCAGGGCAGTTAGGTTCATCTGGAGTGACCTAGGCATTTGGGGTCCTTGAGGAACAGTGTTCTGAACCCTGAAGCTCCCTCCACTCTCCTGCTGCCTGCGTTGTTCTTGGGATGCCAGGGAGCGCCCGGAACCCTTTCCCGACGGAGCAGGGAAAGGGACCCTCATCTGGATCTACGCAGATGAAAACGGGGCTTCTCTTGAGTCGCCGCCGGACCCTCGGGGATCCTCCCCTGTGGGGAAATGTGGGGTGGGGCACTTCCTGGGTCAAAGTCAGGGTGTGAAGGAGGCTTTCGAGTTCCAGGAAAGAAGGTGTGTCTTCCACCGTGATCCCATATTGGACCAGCGCCTTTGCCAAACGTGTATTTGAGGAGCTAATGGGTGTTCTCGTGTTGCCGAGGGGACCACTCGATTTAGGTCGGGGACCTCAGGAAACCACCCCTGTAGCCTCAGCAGAGGACAGTCTCCGTGCCATTCATCAGGTTCCTCTGGGGATTCCTGCTCAGGCATCCCTGTGTAAGCAGGCCTCGTCTGGTGCTGAGGTGGTAAATTGAGCTGGCCTCGGCCCTGTTGACATGTCTTAGGCTTCCCCTGGAGCCCCCACCTATGTCAGGCCTCGTCTCGTCAGGAGACTGGCATGTCTGCTTGCCTTCCCTGCTGCAGCAGTGGAGTCAGGCTACCCGTCAAGCGGCCACTGGGTACTGGGTCTTGCCCTTGAAATACCCCCGGGTTTTCCCAGGTGCCAGTGGGTCGGGAGTCAACCCTCGGGCAGGCAATGGAGGCAGTGCAGGGCAGTCAGGTCCATTGGGAGCGGACGAGGCATTTGGGGGTTCTGGGGAAGGGTCGCCGGAACCCCGAGGCTCCTGCCCACTCTCCTGCTGTCGGCGCCGACTCGGGATGGAAAGGAGCGCCGAGAACCTTTTCAAGAAGGATCAGGGAAAGGGACTCTCATCTGGAGCTGCGCAGGGGAAACAGGGCTCCTCGTGAGTTGCAGCGGGACCCTTGGATTTTCCCTCGATGGGGGATGGATGGGGCGGGGCACTTCCTGTGTCACAGCACGGGTTGGAAGGAGCCTTTCGAGGCACCCGTGGGAAGAGTTGACTTCCCCTGAGATGCCGCCGCGGATATGGGCCTCACCTCGCATGTAGGGGAGAAGCTTCTGGTTTTTCTCGAGTTGAGGCGGGGACTCTCGAGTTACGACGGGGAACTCAGGGACCCGCCCCTCTGGCCTCAGGAGAGGCACGTCTCCGTGCCAGTTGCCAGACCCCTCTGGGGATTCCTCCCCAGTGTTCGCCAGATCCTCAGTCCTCGTCTGGTGCTGAGGCAGAAGCCTGAGCTTGCCTCGCCTATGCTGACATAGGTATGAAAATATCCCTGGAGGGCCACAGGGCATCAGGCCTCGTCTAGCCTGGAGCGGGGAATGTCTGCTTTCCACCCCAGCTGCAGCTGCAGCGTCAGGCGCCCCGTCGAGGGGACACAGGGATCTGAGTTTTGCCCTGGAAGTACCTCAGGGCTGTTAAAGGTGTCAGTGGGTCGGGAGTCAAGCCTCGGGGTGAAAATCGAGGCAGTGCATGGCAGTCAGGTTCATCTGGAGTGACCTAGGTATTTGGGGTCCTTGAGGAACAGTGTTCTGAACCCTGAGGCTCCCTCCACTCTCCTGCTGCCAGCGATGTTCTTGGTATGCCAGGGAACACCCGGAAACTTTTCCTGACGTAGCAGTGAAAGGGACCCTCATCTGGAGCTGCGCAGATGAAAACGGGGCTCCTCGTGAGTCGCTGCCGGACCCTCGGGGATCCTCCCCTGTGGGGAAGGGTGGGGTGGGGTACTTCCTGGCTCAAAGCCAGGGTGTGAAGGAGGCTTTCGAGTTCCAGGAAAGAAGGTGTGTCTTCCACCGTGATGCCAACTTGGACCAGGGCCTCACTACGCGTGTATTTGAGGAGCTAATGGGTGTTCTCATGTTGCCGCGGGGACCACTCGAGTTACGTCGGGGACTTCAAAACCGCCCCTGTAGCCTCAGGAGAGGCCAGTCTCTGTGCCATTCATCAGGTGACTCTGGGTATTCCTCCTCAGGCATGCCCGCGTCCCCAGGCCTCGTCTGGTGCTGAGGCGGTAATCTGAGCTGGCCTCGGCCCTGCTGACATACGTTGGGCTTCCCCTGCAGACCCCACATATGTCATGCCTCATCTCGTCAGGAGACTGGCACGTCTGCTTGCCTTCCCTGCGGCAGCAGCGGAGTCAGGCTCCCCGTCAAGCGGACACTGGGATCTGGGTCTAGCCCTTGAGATACCCCCGGGTTGTCCCAGGTTCCAGTGGGTCGGGAGTCAACCCTCGTGCAGGCAATGGATGCAGTGCAGGGCAGTCAGGTGCATCGGGAGCGGAGGAGGCATTTGGCGTTTCTGGGGAAGGGTCGCCGGAACCCCGAGGCTCCTCCCCACTCTCCTGCTGTCGGCGCCGACAATTGGGATGGA
>SJYF01013928.1:75743-92337 GCA_006410515.1 Procapra przewalskii | reverse complement strand
AGGAAAATGTTCTCTAACTATAACACTGCGGTAGTTTGGTTTATAATCATAATCCTGGATAAATCAACAATAATCCTTGCATCACTTAAGGATAGGTGCTATCCAAAAGACTGGGAAAACTTTGATGCAAATTTTACCTGTTACAATATACTTTCTAATGGTAAAATATCGTATATTCTTCCCACTCTCACCCTCAGAATGAGGCCTTTCAGAATGAGGCTTATTTTCAGAGTCAGTTAAATTTGTTCTACTTTCCTCTTCATAAAAACCCATTTACTTCTATTCATTGCACATAACCCCTTGGATACAACTTAAAACCTCTTAAGAGTTTAGAAGCAAAAGCAACACAGCTTTAAATGTGTATTTCCTTGGAGAAAGTTACTTGCTTGGAAGCAAAAGCATGAATGTATTATAAGCAATGAGTCATGGTAAGCTCTGACTTTCTGGTAAGGAGACTCTAGGAAAGGAAAACCACAAATGAATCTGCTTATTTACCACAGACCAAGAACCCTAGAATGTATATTATCTGTTAATCTAGTAAAACTTGACCCAGGTAAAACCTGATGATATAATGAGAAAAACTTATAATCATTAGAGCTTTAATGACAAGTATATACCTAAGATAATTAATTTGCAATTTGCAAAATGGAAAGTACTTTGGTTGAAATACTGAATGACACATTATGAGCTCTTTTTTGGAAAATCCCAACCTGTGAATGTATATGTGACTGTGGACCAGCCAATGAAATTCCTACAGAACTATTCAAACCCCTAAAGGATGATGCCATCAAAGTTTCGCATTCATCATGTCAGCAAATGTCAGCAAATCTGGAAGACACAGCAGTGGCCACAGGACTGAAAAAGGTCAATCCTTATCCCAATTCCCAAGAAGGATGGTACCAAAGAATGTGCTAACCCTCCAACAATTGCACTCATCTTCCACGCCAGTAAGGCCAGGCCTCAGCATTATGCAAACCAAGAACTTCCAGATGGCCAACCTGGGTTTAGACAAGGAAGAAGAACTAGAGATCAAATAACAACATTTGCTGGATTATAGAGAAAACAAGGGAATTTCAGAAAACATCTACCTAGTTACATCTACTATGTTAAAGCCTTTCACTGTGTAGATTATGATAAACTGTGGAAAGTTCTTAGAGAGATGGGAATACCAGACCATCTTACCTGTCTCTTGAGAAACCTGTAAGTGGGCCAAGAAGCAACAGTTAGACCCCTATATGGAACAACTGATTGGTTCAAGATTCAGAAAGGAATGTGACAGGGCTGTCTGCTGTTACCCTGTTTGTTTAACCTATATGGTGAGCACATCATAAGAAATGTAAGCTGGAATCAAGGTAGGTGGGAGAAACATCAAGAAACTCAGTTATGTGGCTGATACCACTCTAATAGCAGAAAGCAAAGAGGAACTAATGAACCTCTTGATAAGGGTGAAGGAGGAGAGTGAAACACCCAGCTTAAGATTAAATATTAAAAACAACAACAACAACAACAAACTAAGATCATGGCATCCGCCCCCATTACTGCATGGAAAATAGAAGGGGAAAAAGGTGGAAGTAGTGACAGATTTCCTCTTCTTGGACTCCAAAATCACTGTGGATGGTGACTGCAGCCATGAAATCAGAAGATGGTTGCTTCTTGGCAGGAAAGTGATGATAAACCTAGACTGTATGTAGAAAAGCAAAAATATGTATTACTCTGCTGACAAATGTCTGTATAGTCAAGGCTATGGTCTTCCCAGTGGCCATGTTCAGGTGTGAGAGCTGAACAGTAAAGAAGGCAGAGCACCATAGAATTGACACTTTCAAACTGGTGCTGGAGAAAACTCCTGAAAGTCCCTTGGAAAGCAAGGAGATCAAAACAGTCAGTCTTAAGGGAGATCAACCCTGAATCTTCGCTGGAAAGACTGATGCTGAAGTTTCAGCTTCAATATTTTGCTCATCTGATGCGAACAGACAACTCATTGGAAAAGTTCCTGATGCTGGGGAAGATAGACAGCAGAAGAAGAAGAGGGCATCAGAGGATGAGGTCACTGGAAGGCATCACTGAGCAAAGGGCATGAACTTGGGCAAACTCCAGAAGATGGTTAGGGGCAGGGAAGCCTGGAGTGCTTCAATCCAAAGGGTCACAAAGAGGCAGACATGACTGGATGACTGAACAACAACAACATCGGGCAGTGATAAAGATGGAGGAACCAGTTTTACAAAATGTGGACAATTTTTTAAAAATTAAGTATTTTCAGATATTGAAAAGCCAAAAATGGATTATGGTTGCTGAGAGAACTAAACCAGACAAGATGAACATGTTGGTTGTTCTTCAGGCTCAGTGTCTGGGGGAAACTAGAGCACAGGGCAAAGAGGTGTATCCCAAGCAATAATCTTGCTGAGTGTCCAAATTAGTGATCAGATTTTAGGAGAGATCATAGAATGTCTGAACATTACAGGTGCAGTTTCAGAGAAACGAGACCATTAGAGAAGAAAGCTCTATCAAAGGACATTGGGTCCTTTTGAATGCTTCGAAACTAAAACAAAAAGAATGGGTAAAACACCACGTATATGGGTAAAAAATGAGCTGAAACATACGAGTGAAATGGTTTCCAGACTTTCACAAGTGAAATTGAGTGTCAAGGTGCTAGAGTAGAATTCAGTAACACTCCATAAGAACCACGGCTTAGTATTAAGGCTAAGTATTTGTCAGTGTGTATGGAATCCCAGACATTCCCTGACAAAGCTTCAAAACAATAATTGACATTCAAGTTAACACTTAATTGCCTACAAGGAAAAAAATCGCAATATTCCTTAGAAGACAAAAAAATCCAGACCCTCAGTAATCTCAAATTAAATAGGTCATCTAAACAAACATTACTAACCATGTTAGAAAGCAATAAAATGCAACTCAGAAAGGAGAAAGCATACCTGTCCATAGAAACAGATCCCCAAATGAGACAGATGGTTAAATATACACAAAAACTTTAAAAAAACTTTTGGTTACATTCGTTACTGCCTCTCTTCTTGACTCTCATGAGGACACATCAAATAAAGTTTATAAGTGTCCAGAGGTAAAAATCTGAACACTTGCGTTTGTTAGCGGGTCTGTGGTAACATTATGTGGTCATCTGGCTGAATGAGGAAGGCACAAAGAGACTGATATATGAAGGCCCATATTGTTGTCATTTAGAGACTGTGACTCAGACCATGAACTCCTTAGGCAAAATTCAGACTTAAATTGAAGAACGTAGGGACCATTAGACCATTCATGTATGACATAAATGAAATCCCTATTATACAGTGAAGGTGACAAATACATTTACAGGATTAGATATGATAGACAGACTGCCTGGAGAACTATGGATGGAGGTTCATGACATTCTACAGAAGAAGTGATCAAAACAATCCCCAATAAGAAATGAAAAATGTAAAATTGTTGTCTAAGGAGGCCTTAGGAATAGCTGAGATAAAAGAGAAGCAAAAGGCAAAGGATAAAAAGGAAAGATATATCCATCTGAATGCCCAATTGCAAGCTATAGCAGGGAGAGATAGAAAAGCCTTCCTAAGTGATCAATGCCAAGAAAAAAAAAAGGGGAAATAATAGAATTGGAAAGACTAGAGATCTCTTCAAGAAAATTAGAGAAACCAAGGGAACATTTCACACAAAGATGGGCTCAATAAAGGACAGAAATGGCATGGACCTAACAGAAGCAGAAGATATGAAGAAGAGGTGGCAAGAATACACAGAAGAAGTATACAAAAAAATCTTAATGAGCCAGATAACCACAATGCTATAGTCACTTGACTAAAACCAAAAACACCTTTGAGTGCAAAGTCGAGTGGTCTTTTGAAAGCATCATTATAAACAAAGCTAGTGGAGGTGATGGAATTCCAGCTGAGTTATTCCAAATTCTAAAACAATTTGCTATTAAAGTGCTGAATGCAATATGCCAGCAAAATTTGAAAAGTAAGCAGTGGCCACAGGACTGGAAAATGACAGTTTTCATTCACATCCCAAAGAAAGACTCTGCCAGGAATGTTGTAACTACCACATAATTGCAATCATCTCATACACTAACAAAGTAATGCTCAAAATTCTCTAAGGCTTCAACAGTGTGTAACCAAGAACTTCTATATGTTCAAGATGGATTTAGAAAAAAAAAAAAAAAGATGGATTTAGAAAAGCCAGAGGAACCAAAATTCAAATTGCCAATCCACTGGATCATAGAAAAAGCAAGAGAGTTCTAGGGGAAAAAAAAAAAAATCTACTTTTCCTTCAGTGACTATGCTCATGCCTTTTACTGTATGGATCACAACAAACTGTGGGAAATTCTTAAATGAATGTAAATACCAGACCACCTTACCTGCCTCCTGAGTAATATGTATGCAAGTCAAGTAGCAACAGTTAGAACTGGATATGGACCAACGGTCTGGTTCTAAATTGGGAAAGGAGTATGTCAAAGCTGTATATTGTCATCCTGCTTATTTAACACATGTAGAGTACATTGTGTGAAATACTGGGCTGGATGAAGCACAATTTAGAATCAAGACTGCATGGAGAAATATCAGTAGCCTCAGATATGCAGATGATACCACCCTTATGAGAGAAAGTGAAGAGGAACTAAAGAGTCTCTTGATGAAAGTGAAAGAGGAGAGTGAAAAAACTGGCTTAAAACTCAACACTCAAATTACTGATATCATAGCATCCATTCCTATCACTTCAGGACAAATGGATGGGAAACAATGGAAACAGTGACAGACTATTTTCTTGGGCTCCAAAATCACTACAGATGGTGACTGCAGCCACAAAGTTTAAAGACACTTGCTCCCTGGAAGAAAAACTATGAGCAACCTAGAGAGCATATTAAAAGCCTGACAAAGTTCCATTTAGTGGAAACTATAATTTTTCCAGGTGTTATGTATGGACGTTAGACTTGAAATATAGATAAAGTTGAGTGCCAAAGAACTGATGCTTTTGAACTGTGATGTTGGAGAAGACTCTTAAAAGTTCTTTGGACTGCAAGGAGATCCAACCAGTCGATCTTCAAGGATATCAGTTTTGAATATTTGTTGGAAGGGCTGATGCTGAGGCTGAAGCTCCAATACTTTGGCACCTGATGTGAAGAACTGACTCATTGGAAAAGACCCTGATGGTGGGAAAGATTGAGGGCAGGAGAATAAAGGGGCAACAGAGGATCAGATGGTTGGATGACAGAACCAACTTGATGGACATGAGTCTGAGCAAACTCTAGGAGTTGGTGAAGGACAGGAAGCCTGATATGCTACAGTCCATGGGGTCACAGAGTCAGTCAAGACTGAGCAACTGAACTAACTGTCTCATTATGTGAAAAGATATTTTCTTTGTCCTAATATATAGTGTTCTTTATCAATACACTTGTTCAATAGAAACTTCATACAGTTTACAAAATTTTCAGTCTAGGAATGGCACCAATACTGAAGTCAACATATTTTATCTTGCCAAACTTGTGATATTATGTAGAATAAATGCATGTATGGATTACATGAACTAAATTTATTGATTAATGTCAGTGTTTACTGACAGTTTCACTTCACTTTTTATTTGGTCCCTTTAATTGGAGGCATGTGTATGTGCTAAGTTGCTTCAGTTCAATTCAGTTTAGTCAGTCAGTTGTGTCCGATTCTTTGCAACCCCATGAATCACAGCACACCAGTCCTCCCTGTCCATTACCAACTCCCGGAGTTCACTCAGACTCATGTCCATCGAGTCAGTAATGCCATCCAGCCATCTCATCCTCTGTGTCATCCACTTTCCTCCTGCCCCCAATCCCTCCCAGCATCAGTTTCTTTTCCAGTGAGTCAACGTTTCGCATTAGGTGGCCAAAGTACTGGAGTTTCAGCTTTAGCATCATTCCTTCCAAAGAAATCCCAGGGTTGATCTCCTTCAAAATGGATTGGTTGGATCTCCTCACAGTCCAAGGGACTCTCAAGAGTCACCTCCAACACCACCGTTCAAAAGCAGAATAAACAGAATACAAATACTGCTTATTTTACTCACATGTTCATGCCTGCTTAGTTGGGCAGTCAGGTGCCGCTCTTTGTGACACCATGGACTGTAGCCCACATGCCACTCTGTTCAGGGGATTCTCCAGGCAAGAATACTGGAGTGGGTCTCCATTCCTTTTACCGTGGGTTCTTCCTGACCCAGTTGGTCGACTCCAGGTCTCCCTCATTGCAGGCAGTTTCTGAGCCACCAGACCACCAGGAAAAATGCTCAATTAAATACCTTTACATGCATTGTTGTACATTATATTTTGTCTGTTAATATAGCACATTAATGTGGAAAACACCTATTGACACATATGAACATTATTTAAAATTCAACTTTAAATTTTTTGACTTGAGCTCTTGTAATTGAATAAGATAAAAGAACAAACATAATTATCTTGAAAAGTTAGCTTTTCTCATTAAAAGTGGTCTTCATTGACAGTACACTTCAGACTCAAGACTGATTACTGTTGATGATACCTTTCATCTGTTTTGCTGTGTCCCCATCAGTTGCTGACTTTGCTCCTTCTGTTTTCTGTCTCATATTCCATCTTAAAAATTCCTACATGTGTTACTCATACTTAGTGAACATGTGAACACCAGAAATGCCAAATTTTCACATTCTTTCCTGTGGTAGAGATCATTAGCTATATACACACTTTTGACACAAAAGGCAGTGGGCTTAGTGGCTCTCGAATTGAGTTCAAAATCTAACAAGAGAGTTTTTGCTTTCTCTAGCATGTTCTTACTTGGAGGAAGATCACACCAAACTCATAGTCAGACTCTCCTAAGGGCTAAAAATGTAAATCTTAATAATTTTAAGCTAGGTAGTAAATGTCACCCTGATTTTTTATATTTCCTTACATTTTACTAAGATATAACCATATTTTATTCANNNNTAACCATATTTTATTCACCACGTATTTATTGTGCTCCTAATAGATTAGTCACATTTAAAAACTCCACAGTAAAAATTTGTGACTTTGGAAAACACACACAAGCATATACATGAACATTTAGGTAGAAATATAACTAAAATAGTAAAATTTAAAAATTTGTAGTAATTAATTCATGTAATAATTTCAAGTATCAGCCTTAAAAAATCTGATTTTAATTGTTTTTCAGTTTGTCTTTTAGTTGATTATGATGTCAGTGTTTTTATTTTAATACTGTTGCTTAAATAAAAGTTTAGTTGAAAAGAAAAATTGTTTATACGAGTATTTTCCATTTAGACACGTGGAAACATGTTAAGTATAAGCTTGTTATCTGACAAGAAGCAGGATATTTTTCTAACTATGCTTTTACTGATAAATATTTATTAAAACAATCTTTCATTTTGTCATTTAAATTGTTATAGTATTTAAGGTCCACTTTTTTGTGTTTATTAGTAATACTATTTTTAATTTCCACCTTAAACAGTGTGATTTTTAAAATCTAAAACAGACTGAGCTTGAAATTGCATGTGAAATGGATTTCATAAATGTTATCAGAGGAAAAGCATAGCATGAAATAGCTTTATTTTTATTTTAATCTTTAGTCAGTGAGTTTTCAAAATGTCAGTTGTCATTTTGGTAAAGAACAAAATTAGTTCTAACTGTTCACCCTGCTTATTTAACTTATATGCAGAGTACATAATGAGAAATTCTGGGCTGGAAGAAGCACAAGCTGGAATCAAGATTGCTGGGAGAAATATCAATAACCTCAGATATGCAGATGACACCACCCTTATGGCAGAAAGTGAAGAGGAACTAAAAAGCCTCTTGATGAAAGTGAAAGTGGAGAGTGAAAAAGTTGGCTTAAAGCTCAACAATCAGAAAATGAAGATCATGGCATCTTTTCCCATCACGTCATGGGAAATAGATGGGAAAACAATGGAAACAGTGTCAGACTTTATTTTGGGGGGCTCCAAAACCACTGCAGATGGTGATTGCAGCCATGAAATTAAAAGATGTTTACTACTTGGAAGGAAAGTTATGACCAACCTAGATAGCATATTCAAGAGCAGAGACATTACTTTGCCAACAAAATTCCGTCTAGTCAAGGCTATGGTTTTTCCAGCTGGACTGTGAGGAAAGTTGAGCACTGACGAATTGATGCTTTTCAACTGTGGTGTTGGAGAAGACTCCTGAGAGTCCCTTGGACTGCAAGGAGATCCAACCAGCCCATTCTAAAGGAGAGCAGTCCTGGGTGCTCTTTGGAAGGAATGATGCTAAAGCTGAAACTTCAGTACTTTGGCCACCTGATGCGAAGAGTTGACTCACTGGAAAAGAAATTGATGCTGGGAGGGATTGGGGGCAGGAGGAGAAGGGGACGACAGAGGATGAGATGGCATCATTGACTCGATGGACATGAGTCTGAGTGAACTCTGGGAGTTGGTGATGGACAGGGAGGACTGGTGTGCTGTGATTCATGGGGTCACAAAGAGTAGAACAGGACTGAGTGACTGAATTGAACTGATTCATTTATTATCCACCACTTTTTATTATTATAATAAGTTGATGATATAAATGTTTAATAATTGACTTTCAACCAGATAACATGATTGCAATTAAGCCTCTAAAGCACTTACAGAAATCTATCAATGGCATAAACAGTTTTTAAATTGGCTTGACTTAATATTGGTTAATATTAAAAACCAGGAAGCTAGGCCAATCTGAATATTCAATCATAATGCGGTTAGTGAAAATAGATAACTGAACTGGTACTAGAATATGTAATTCTTTCATTATTTGTCCACATTTTTTCATTATTTGTCCCCAGTTTTTGCTATGCTGAGTTTATTGCTTTATTTATTTCTAAGACTAGATTTGCTAGATTTTTTTCCCCTGAATGGACCGGATTACAATTCAGCATAATACTGTGGAACATAAATCGTTTTCACTATTTGTTACTAATTAAACTATTTGTTACTAGTGAAACTAGTTAATGTAAGACTAGTTAACTTTTTGGACTCTGAGGGAGAGGGAGAGGGTGGGTTGGTTTGGGAGAATGGCATAAAAACATGTGTACTATCATGTAAAAAAAATAAAATAAAAAAATTAAAAAAAATAATTTCCATTTGTTAAAAAAAAATTCAGGACTACCATATTTGATATTATTAGTAAATACTGAGTCAGAGGATAAGGTTTAGAAAAATTAAACCTTCTATAAGCTTTAGTAAGAAGATGAAATTAGCCATCTAAAGGGATATTTCTCGCAAGTGAATTTTAAGTTTATAACTTAAATGCATTGCAGTTATTTCACAAAGTTTGACATTTCTTTTTATATATAGCTTATAGTTTTTCTTTGGTTGTTTTTAGTTATGCCTTTGGGTTTAAAACCCAAATTTTATGTCTTGTGTATGGAGCTTTGGAAAATAGAAAAATTTTGTCTCCTCTTGAATGCTTGAAAATGTATATAACAAAAGCTAAACAAAGAGATAATGTTCTTATTTGAATAATAGCAGCTAATACTTTCTGAATAACTTATACATTCCTGGCTTAAGGCTGAATCCTTTATTTGCATTTTCATATATTCCTTAAAGTCTTGAGATTTGTTTTTTCCTTGTCATTCCCTTGTACAAAAGAAGAAACTGTCAACTGAAAATAAAAGAATCACAATATGAGAGTTGTGAGTGAAGTTTTATTTTGGTCCAAATGAGGAATAAAGCCCAATACACAGCCTCTCAGATAGCTCTGAAGAGCGGCTCCAAAGAGGTAGAGGGGTGGTCAGTAAATACATAATTTTAGGGAAGAGAGGATACATGCAGTCAACACTTCTGTCCGAATGTTACCATTAGTTAAAAGGAAAAGATGTCTCCGTTAATGGTTTTAGGGAATTTTTAGATGTGAGAAGATGCAAGAAATCGGTTACTTAATAAATAAATACTCTTAACTATTGTGTTTTATTATGCGTTGTGCATTTTAACATAGAGTGTCTTTCTTTGGTTGTTCAGTTCAGTTCAGTTCAGTATCTCAGTTATGTCCAACTCTTTGCGACCCCATGAATCACAGAATGCCAGGCCTCCCTGTCCATCACCAAATCTCGGTATTTACCCAAACTCGTGTCCATCGAGTTGGTGATGCCATTCAGCCATTTCATCCTCTGTTGTTCCCTTCTCCTCCTGCTCCCAATCCCTCCCAGCATCAGGGTCTTTTCCAATGAGTCAACTCTTCCAATGAGGTGGCCAAAGTATCAGATGCCATGATCTTAGTTTTTTGAATGTTGAGCTTTAAGCCAACTTTTTCACTCTCCTCTTTCACTTTCATCAAGAGGCTTTTTAGTTCCTCTTCATTTTCTGCCATCAGAGTGGTGTCATCTGCATATCTGAGGTTATTGATATTTCTTCCAGCAATCTTGATTCCAGGTTGTGCTTCTTCCAGCCCAGCATTTCTCATGATGTACTCTGCATATAAGTTAAGCAGGGTGACAATATACAGCCTTGACATACTCCTTTTCCTATTTGGAACCAGTCCATTGTTCCATGCCCAGTTCTAACTGTTGCGGTAGGTCAGGTAGGCTATTCCCATCTCTTTTAGAATTTTCCGCAATTTATTGTAATCCACACAGGCAAAGGCTTTTTCATTGTCAATAAAACAGAAATAGATGTTTTTTCTGGAATGCTCTTGCTTTTTCAATGATCCAGCAGGTGTTGGCAACTTGATCTCTAGTTCCTCTGCCTTTTCTAAAACCACTTTGAACATCTGGAAGTTCATGATTCACATATTGCTGAAGCCTGGCTTGGAGAATTTTGAGAATTACTTTACGAGCATGTGAGATGAGTGCAATTGTTCAGTAGTTTGAGCATTCTTTGGCATTGCCTTTCTTTGGGATTGGAATGAAAAGTGACATTTTCCAGTCCTGTGGCCACTGCTGAGTTTTCCAAATTTGTTGGCATATTGAGTGCAGCATTTTCACAGCATCATCTCTCAGGATTTGAAATAGCTCAACTGGAATTCCATCACCTCCACTAGCTTTGTTCATAGTGATGCTTTCTAAGGCCCACGTGACTTCACATTCCAGGATGTCTGGCTCTAGGTGATTGATCACACCATCATGATTATCTGGGTTGGGAAGCTGTATTTTGTACAGTTCTTCCATGTATTTTTGCCACTTCTTCTTAATATTTTCTGCTTTTGTTAGGTCCAGACCGTTTCTGTCCTTTATCGAGCCCATCTTTGCATGAAATGTTCCCTTGGCATCTCTAATTTTCTTGAAGAGATCTCTAGTCTTTCCCATTCTGTTGTTTTCCTCTTTTTATTTGTATTGATCACTGAGGAAGGCTTTCCTATCTCTCCTTGCTCTTCTTTGGAACTCTGCATTCAGACGCTTATATCTTTCCTTTTCTCCTTTGCTTTTCACTTCTCTTCTTTTCACAACTATTTGTAAGTCCTCCCCAGACAGCCATTTTGCTTTTTTGCATTTCTTTTCTTGGAGATGGTCTTGATCCCTGTCTCCTATACAATGTCATGAACTTCTGTCCATAGATCATCAGGCACACTGTCTATCAGATCTATTCCCTTGAATCTATTTCTCACTTCCAGTGTATAATCATGAAAAATTTGATATAAATCATAACTGAATGGTCTAGTGTTTTTCCCTACTTTCTTCAATTTAAGAGTGAATTTTGCAATAAGGAGTTCATGATCTGACCCACAGTCAGTTCCAAGTCTTGTTTTTGCTGACTGTATAGAGCTTCTCCATCTCTGGCTGCAAAGAATATAATCAATCTGATTTGAATGTTGACCATCTGGTAATGTCCATGTGTAGCGTCTTCTCTTGTGTTGTTGGAAGAGGGTGTTTGCTATGACCAATGCATTCTCTTTGCAAAGCTCTATTAGCTTTGCCCTGCTTCAATCCGTACTCAAAGGCCAAATTTGCCTGTTACTCCAGATGTTTCTTGACCTCCTAATTTTGGATTCCAGTCCCCTATAATGAAAAGGACATCTTTTTTGGGTGTTAGTTCTAAAAGGTCTTGTAGGTCTTCATAGAACAGTTCAACTTCAGCTTCTTCAGCATTACTTGTTGGGGCATAGTCTTGGATTACCGTGATATTGAATGGTTTGCTTTGGAAATGATCAGAGATCATTCTGTCATTTTTGAGATTGCATCCAAGTACTGCATTACGGACTCTTTCGTTGACCATGATGGCTACTCCATTTCTTCTAAGGGATTCCTGCCCACAGTAGTAGATATAATGGTCATCTGACTTAAATTCACC
The DNA here is from genome assembly GCA_006410515.1 of Procapra przewalskii. Classification (NCBI taxonomy): domain Eukaryota; kingdom Metazoa; phylum Chordata; class Mammalia; order Artiodactyla; family Bovidae; genus Procapra; species Procapra przewalskii. The sequence goes on along the minus strand of SJYF01013928.1, from coordinate 80,109 downwards.
TATTTGAGTCCATTTTACTTCACTGGTTCCTAAAATGTCGACATTCACTCTTGCCATCTCCTGTTTGACCACTTTCAATTTTCCTTGTATCATGGACCTAACATTCCAGGTTCTTATGCAATATTGCTCTCTACAGCATCAGACCTTGTTTCTTTCACCAGTCACATCCACAGCTGGGTACTGTTTCTGCTTTGGCTCCATCCCTTCATTCTTTTTGGAGTTATTTCTCCACTGATCTCCAGTAGCATATTGGGCACTTACTGACCTGGGGAGTTCCTCTTTCAGTATCCTATTATTTTGCCTTTTCCTACTGTTCATGGGTTCTCAGGGTAAGAATACTGAAGTGGTTTGCCATTCCCTTCTCCAGTGAACCACATTCTGTCAGTCCGCTCCACCATGATCCTCCCCTCTTGCGTGGTCCCACACAGCATGGCTTAGTTTCATTGCGTTAGACAAGGCTGTGGTCCTTGTGATCAGATTGGCTAGTTTTCTTTGATTATTTTTTCAGTGTGTCTGCCCTCTGATGCCCTCTTGCAATACCTACCATCTTACTTGGGTTTCTCTTACTTGGACGTAGGGTATCTCTTCATGACTGCTCCAGCAAAGCGCAGCTGCTGCTCCTTACCTTGGAGGAGGTTTCCCCTCCTGACCTTGAACATAAAGTAGGTCTTCTTGGCCCTCCTGTGCCCACACAGCCGCTGCTCCTTGGAGGTGGGTTGTACCTCTCGGGCACTGCCCCAACCTCAGCCTTGGGTAGCTTGTCTTGACCACGGCCCTGACCTTGGACATGGGATAACTCCTCTCAGCCACTCCTGCGCTGTTGCAGCCTGGGGCTCTCAGTTGCCACCCCTGACCTTGAGCGTGGGGTAGCTCCTCTTGGCCACGCTTTTGCTCTATCTTTGATTGTTAGATAAACTTAAAGTAATTAGCCTCCAATTAAAATAAGTAAATTTAAATTTTAAAAAATCCCTGTTTTTTGTTATTTAACTTACCTGGTATATCCTGCCTTTTTTTATTCAGCTCATTGGATATTTGTATTGTTCTCCAATTTTATACATTTCTTCTTTTTAAAATACCAGTTATTAATTTAAATACCTCAGGAATAACTTGCTATATCTTGAAATTTAGTGAAGGAAAATTTCTTGGTGATTTAGTATACTTATCTATTCATTTTCAGGAGTTAAGCTTTTGTTTCATTTTTCTATTTTTCTTTTTTCAATTCTTGACTGTAATTCCAATGTGACGCTTGCAAAAGCCATTTGTGAAGACCAAAAATAAACTTTTAGGTAAAAGAAGTCCCTCAAAATTATACATTTTTGTAATATTATCAACATAAAAGCATGAGAATATAATCTTGCTTCTAAAATTATAGCATGGTTCAAAGTTTTTGTACTGTTATTCATTGTTTTTGAAAAGTTGACTCATATATTTCAAACAATACCTAGTAAGAGTCCCTGAAATTATGGTGTCATATATCTACAACAGAGTTGTAAACTGCCAACCGATTAGGAGAGGAGTGATATCAAAATACACTACTTGACTACACACAATAAAATCATTGGAAATCCTGGGTGGCTCAGTCATAAAAAAATCTGCCTGCCAATGCAGGAGCCACAGGAGATATGGGTTTAATCCCTGGGTTAGGAAGATCCCCTGGAGGAGGAAATGGCAACTCATTCTAGTATTTTTGCCTGGAGAATCCCATGGACAGAGGAGCTTGGAAGACTACAGTCTGTGGGGTTTCAAAGAGTCAGAAATAACTGAGTAAGAGAGCACAGGCAGTAAAATCATAAAAATAATCTATAATTATTTTAATAACAATAGCTTTGATAAATTCTGAGTAAATTAAGTAAACTGTACTTATTGAATTCTTATTTAAATGTAGTCAACATAAATAGTGTCCAACTTATCAATGAGCAAAAGAATATGCATTTATATAATTAGAATACATCCATAAAAACTGATAGATTTACAGATGTTTTTATTGATATGCAAATTCAACAACCAAGTGATAATTCACACTAGGGCTAATAAAGAGCACCTAGTTTTTTGCTACCAATAGGAGCAAAAATCCATGCACTAAAACCATATCTTTATTTTAAAAAACTTTTATAATTTATGAGGTCCTATACTCACGCTACAAATGCCTTATTAGGATCTTAATGAGATTCATAAAAGATTATAATTTGTTTCATTTTCCATCATTTATAAATCTTATATAATTTTTCATGTTCAAAATGTTTGAAGGCCTATTTATTTTTAATATTTGTATACATTTTATAATTCTAGAAATGTGAAAAATAGTAACATTTAATAGTCAAACAAGGCATGGACACTATATGAAATTGGACACCACATAAAACTTATGGACACTATTATATAAAATTAATTTTCTTTTTCATTCTTGTAAACTAGCTTGTTAAATTATATTGTATTATAGACCAGAGAGAATATCATAATAGTTAAAGGTATGTGAAAATATTTGTCCTAAGCTATGTATGGAGTGAAGAAATATATGTAAAGATAACTAGAGATAGAGAGGGAGAAAAGGGGAATTAGATTAAATCTACAGGAGTAAGTGATTTAGTAATCCAAACATCAAAAAGTATACCCCAAATATTTCTGTACATGGACATTAAAGAAAGCTCAATAACATTCATATTAGAATTTAATGACTGGAGTAGAGTTTCCACCCAAATGTGAGTTACCACGTAAGAGTTAGTTAAAAAGTTCTCATGGCTACAGTACCCCAAAATGAGGATAAAACTAAGTTCAAGCCAAGATTAATAATAAGCGGAACCAAATGCTGAAATAAACATGAACAATGAGACCAGGAAAATAATCTATTTCCAAATGTTGGAGATCAGGACTTTCAAAAATAAGAGTATTTAAATTTCTTTATATGATTTGTAGTTATACAGCAGAAAACAGAGGTTTTCTCTTTAAATTCTTGGTTTTTGTGGATTTCTGAAAATCCATTGCCCCCAAGGAACTCTAAGTCTTCTTTCTACTGTAGCATCTGAGCAGTGAGAGTGCTTGGGTTGCCATATTTCATAGTGCAACTTATAGTTTATCATGTCATCTATCCTAGATAGCATTATCATATATGTTTTATACTACTTTAGAAAACCAGAAAAGAAGGATACATGGAATCAAACGAAATTTTACAGTGTTTCTGATTTATTGAGGATAATCTTTATGTATATTAGAGTGATCATAGAACCAGAAGCACCGCACTCTGACTCATAAAACCTTCTGCATTAATTCAGACTTCTTTCCCTGAATGAAACTGCTTTTCACTTCTGTGATAATCTTACATAACATTTGTTTGAAGTCATTCTAAAGGTAAGATTATAAACACTTTCAGTTCAGTCACTCAGTCATGTCCAACTCTTTGCAACCCCATGAATCAAAGCACACCAGGCCTCCCTGTTGATCACCATCTCTTGGAGTTCACTCAGACTCACATCCATCAAGTCCATGATGCCATCCAGCCATCTCATCCTCAGTCGTCCCCTTCTCCTCCTGTCCCCAATCCCTCCCAGCATCAGAGTCTTTTCCAGTGAGTCAACTCTTCGCATGAGGTGGCCAAAGTACTGGACTTTCTGCTTGAGCATCATTCCTTCCAAAGAACACCCAGGGTTGATCTCCTTCAGAATGGACTGGTTGGATCTCCTTGCAGTCCAATGGACTCTCAAGAGTCTTCTCCAACACCACAGTTCAAACACATAAATTCTTCGGCGCTCAGTCTTCTTCACAGTCCAGCTCTCACATCCATACATGACCACACGAAAAACCATAGCCTTGGCTAGACGGACCTTAGTCGCAAAGTAATGTCTCTGCTTTTGAATATACTATCTAGGTTGGTCATAACTTTTCTTCCAAGGAATAAACATCTTTTAATTTCATGGCTGCAGTCACAATCTGAAGTGATTTTGGAGCCCAAGACAATAAAGTCTGACACTGTTTCCACTGATTCCCCATCTATTCCCATGAAGTGATCGGACCAGATGCCATGATCTTCGTTTTCTGAATGTTGAGCTTTAAGCCAACTTTTTCGCTTTCCTCTTTCACTTTCATCAAGAGGCTTTTTAGCTCCTCTTCACTTTCTGCCATAAGGATGGTATCATCTGCATATCTGAGGTTATTGATATTTCTCCCAGCAATCTTGATTCCAGCTTGTGTTTCTTCCATTCCAGCATTTCTCATGATGTACTCTGCATGTAAGGTTAAATCAGCAGGGTGACAATATACAGCCTTGATGTACTCCTTTTCCTATTTGGAACCAGTCTGTGGTTCCATGTCCAGTTCTAACTGTTGCTTCCTGACCTGCATACAGATTTCTCAGCAGGCAGGTCAGGTGGTC
>SJYF01013928.1:41567-54821 GCA_006410515.1 Procapra przewalskii | reverse complement strand
TAGGGAAATCTATTTTCCAACAATAGGCTTTCAAAGTATAAAACATCAAACTGAGAAATAAAAGTGTTTACTAATGAAGGAAATTTAGAGCAACCTGAATTCATAGTAAGGCATGATTACCCATGAGAAAGCTTATGAACCATACCCATCATAATTCTTGAATGGGTGGTAGACAAAAGTATCTTTTACCCATGTATTATTTTATTCCTTCTCTTTCTTTCTCTGTATGTGTGCATATACAGAGAGAGAATTGTTTATATGTGTGTGTACATATATACATATACATGTGTGTGTGTGTGTGTGTGTGTGTGCATGCTAAGTCATTTCTGTCTTGTGCAGCTCTTTGCAACTCTGGACTATAGCTCACAAGGCTCCTCTATCCATGGGGTTCTCCAGTCAAGAATACTGAGTGGGTCGTCATGCCTTCCTCCATGACATCTTCCTGACTCAGGAATCGAACACGTGTCTCTTATGTCTCCTGCATAAGCAGGTGGGGTCTTTACCACTAGCACCACCTGGAAGAGCACACACTTCTGAATAGCAGTCAAGTCCTACTGATACATGTAAATGATCAATGCATGGGTCATGACTTAAGCAGTCTTGATGGTGAAATATGAGAGAGAAAATGTATCAGTTTTAATCCCGTGTAAAATTATTATCCTTATTTTATCCAGTTTATTTATATTCAAGTAAAAATAAAATTTATATTACTGCCTGGATTAATATGTGGATAACAAAGGCGATTAAAATACCAAAAGTTGGAAGGCAAAAAGGACTAACCCAGTAAAACAAAATCATTCAGAAAATAAGATTTTTAAAAAAGATTTGAAACAGTATTTCTGCACAACATTTAATTTCTGTACATCTAAAGTTAGTGTACTAAGCTAAACTTTTAAGTTAAAATGCTTTGTTATAGAACTTGGAAGCTAAATACAACCATTTAATCTCATTATCAAGAGTCAGCAAAGTAGCATCTGTTTGGCTGTTCAGTTTAGCTTCTGTGATTCAGCTCTGGAGTCTCTTCATAAAACAAAATTATCCTGTAGCTCTACTATGCATTTATGCATGAGGAAAGCCTCTGAACTTGCAATTTTTGAATCACAATACTTTAATTTGATATTTTTTCTAAATAAAATGTAATGCTCAAGTAATTGCATCCATCAGAACAAGTATGACACATAAAATGATCCACACAAATTCCATTACTTAATCTGAAATCCTGAGTTGGCCTGTAAAAATGGATATTTAAGGTTGTCTTTACTTCAGTAATGCAAGGCTATTCTTGTTCCCTTCCCTCTTTTGGATTCGTTTTAACACTGTTGTGCTTTTAGATCATTTGCAATTTGTTATACAAAAGTTTTGCTTATTTTTCACCCCCCTTTACTTAGTACAACTGTTGTAAAGAAAACTAGCATTAGGAAATTTAAAAGCTAATCTGAAATTCCACTTTCTAAAGTGTCAGGCATATGTATGCATTGATAAACTACAGACTGAGAACCATTCGGCACCTGAATATGAAAATAAAGTAGATCATACAAACCATTGAAAAAGGATTAGTGGTAAAATTAGGCAGGAATATGAATCTATTGATTAATCTGCACTTTTGACTCCCTGAATTATGAAGATAACAGGTTTCCTCAGGCCATTTGGAAGCTCAATATTTTCTTATTTATGATTAGTGAAGTAAATAAGTGTAAAATAAATTTATGGACTTTATTAGCAAATAAAAATAAAGCTCAAAATAATTTATTTGTGTATAACATAATTTTAGCTTCTTTTACATTGTTTTTATAAAAAAATTTCAAATTGGTACGCTTATTCCTAAAATTAAAAAATATCAATGCCATTTATACATTTGGCAAATAATTCCTGAATAACTACTACCAAAGCCAAAGTTTTTTAATGGATTATTTAGGTAATAATAAAATAAACAAACAGAGGAATCTGCGTTGTTGCAATTTAGATAAGACATGGACAGAGCACAGCAATCATGCTCTCCTGATTTTAAATTCAGGTCACCTTAAACTTATTTCAGCTATTGAAATTTCTACCAGTTGTAAAGACTGAAATGCACAACTCGGTTTTGTCAAGAAATGCTCCCATACAAAGAAGACAGAAAAGAGAATTCTTATCCAGAAATTAAGAGGAACAGAAATTAGCTCATTATATTTGTGTGTATGTTATGTTTATGAACATAAAGAAATATTAAACATCTTTGAGCTGATTGACCTACACTTGTATAACTATATATTACAGACTATAATTTCATATAGAATGTGCCTAGAAAAATTAAGTCTAATATAAATTATTAGATTTTATTTGTTTATGCTGTAATTTAGCATGTCATTCAGTTCAGTTCAGTTCAGTAGTCACTCAGTCATGTCTGACTCTGTGAATCCATGAATCACAACACACCAGGCCTCCCTGTCCATCACCAACTCCTGGAGTTCACTCAGGCTCACATCAGTCGAGTCAGTGATGCCATCCAACCTTCTCATCCTCTGTCATCCCCTTCTCTTGCTGCCCCCAATCCCTCCCAGCATCAGAGTCTTTTCCAATGAGTCAACTCTTCTCATGAGGTGGCCAAACTACTGGAGTTTCAGGTTTAGCATCATTCCTTCCAAAGAAATCCCAGGGCTGATCTCCTTCAGATTGGACTGGTTGGATGTCCTTGCAGTCCAATGGACTCTCGAATGTCTTCTCCAACACCACAGTTCAAAAGCATCAATTCTTCGGTGCTCAGCTTTCTTCACAGTCCAACTTCACACCTATATATGACCACTGGGAAAAACCATAGCCTTGACTAGACAGACCTTTGTTGGCAAAGTAATGTCTCTGCCTTTGAATATGTTATCTATGTTGGTCAAACTTTTTTTTTTACATTATTTATTTTTTGAGATGGTTTAACAATTTTATTTGTTTATTTATTTATTTTTTACTTTATTCTACTTTACAATACTGTATTGGTTTTGCCATACATTGACATGAATCAGCCACAGGTGTACACGAGCTCCCAATCCTGAGACCCCCTCCCACCTCTCACCCCATATCATCTTTCAGGATCATCCCTGTGCAACACCCCCAAGCATCCTGTATTCTGTATCAAACATAAACTGGCGCTTCGTTTCTTACGTGATAGTATACATGTTTCAATGTCATTCTCCAAAATCATGCCACCCTCTCCCTCTCTCTCAGAGGCCAAAAGTCCATTCTATACCTCTGTGTCTCTTTTGTTGTCTCACATACAGGGTCATCATTGCTATCTTTCTAAATTCTATATATATGTGTCGGTATAATGTATTGGTGTTTTTCTTTCTGGGTTACTTCACTCTGTATAATCGGCTCCAGTTTCATCCACCTCATTAGAACTGATTCAAATGTACTCTTTTTAAGGGCTGAGTAATACTCCATTGTGTATATGTACCACAGCTATGTTATCCATTCATCTGCTGAACAACATCTAAGTTGTTTCCATGTCCTGGTTATTATAAACAATGCTGCAGTGAACATTGGGGGTACATGTGTCTCTTTCAATTCTGGTTTCTTCAGTGTGTATGCCCAGCAGTGAGACTGCTGGGTCATAAGGCATATCTATTTGCAGTTTTTTAAGGAATATCCACACTGTTTTCCATAGTGGCTGTACTAGTTTGCATTCCCACCAACAGTGTAAGAATGTTCCCTTTTCTCCACATCCTCTCTAACATTTATTGAGGAAGAAATGGAGAACCCCAGAGTTAGTAGAAGGAAAGAAATCTTAAAAATTAAGGCAGATATAAATGCAAAAGAAACAAAAGAGACCATAGCAAAAAACAACAAAGCAAAAAGCTGGTTCTTGAAAGGATAAATAAAATATACAAACCGTTAGCCAGACTCATCAAGAAACAAAGAGAAAAAAATCAAATCAATAAAATTAGAAATGAAAATGGAGAGATCACAACAGACAACACAGAAATACAAAGGATCACAAGAGACTCCTATCAGCAATTATGTGCCAATAAAATGGACAATGTGGAAGAAATGGACAAATTCTTAGAAAAGTACAACTTTCCAAAACTGAACCAGGAAGAAATAGAAAATCTTAACAGACCCATCGCAAGCATGGAAATTGAAACTGCAATCAGAAATCTTCCAGCAAACAAAAGCCCAGGTCCAGATGGCTTCACAGCTGAATTCTACCAAAAATTTCGAGAAGAGGTAACACCTATCCTACTCAAACTCTTCCAGAAAATTGCAGAGGAAGGTAAACTTCCAAACTCATTCTATGAGGCCACCATCACCCTAATACCAAAACCTGACAAAGACTCCACAAAAAAAGAAAACTACAGGCTAATATCACTGATGAACATAGATGCAAAAATCCTTAATAAAATTCTAGCAATCACAATCCAGCAACACATTAAAAAGATCATACACCATGACCAAGTGGGCTTTATCCCAGGGATGCAAGGATTCTTCAATATCTGCAAATCAATCAGTGTAATTCACCACATTAACAAATTAAAAAATAAAAGCCATATGATTATATCAATAGATGCAGAGAAGGCCTTTGAAAAAATTCAACATCCATTTATGATAAAAACTCTCCAGAAAGTAGAAATAGAAGGAATGTACCTCAACATAATAAAAGCTATATATGACAAACCCACAGCAAACATTATCCTCAATGGTGAAAAATTGAAAGCATTTCCCCTAAAGTCAGGAACAAGACAAGGATGCCCACTTTCACCACTACTATTCAATATAGCTCTGGAAGTTCTGGCCACAGCAATCAGAGCAGAAAAAGAAATAAAAGGAATCCAAATTGGAAAAGAAGAAGTAAAACTCTCACTGTTTGCAGATGATATGATCCTTTACATAGAAAATCCTAAGGACTCCACCAGAAAACTACTAGAGCTAATCAATGAATATAGTAAAGTTGCAGGATATAAAATCAACACTCAGAAATCCCTTGCATTCCTATACACTAATAATGAGAAAGTAGAAAAAGAAGTTAAGGAAAGAATTCCATTCACCATTGCAACGAAAAGAATAAAATACTTAAGAATATACCTATCTAAAGAAACTAAAGACCTATATATCGAAAAATATAAAACACTGATGAAAGAAATCAAAGAGGACACTAATAGATGGAGAAATATACCATGTTCGTGGATGGGAAGAGTCAATATAGTGAAAATGAGTATACTACCCAAAGCAATCTACAGATTCAGTGAAATACCTATCAAGCTACCAGCAGCATTTTTCACAGAACTAGAACAAATAATTTCAAGATTTGTATGGAAATACAAAAAACCTCGAATAGCAAAAGCAATCTTGAGAAAGAAGAATGGAACTGGAGGTATCAACTTGCCTGACTTCAGGCTCTACTACAAAGACACAGTCATTAAGACAGTATGGTACTGGCACAAAGACAGAAATATAGATCAGTGGATCAAAATAGAAAGCCCAGAGATAAATCCACACACCTATGGACACCTTATCTTCGACAAAAGAGGCAAAAATATGCAATGAATTAAAGACAATCTCTTTAACAAGTGGTGCTGGGAAAACTGGTCAACCACCTGTAGAAGAATGGAACTAGATCACTTTCTAACCCCACACACAAAAATAAACTCAAAATGGATTAAAGATCTAAATGTAAGACCAGAAACTATAAAACTCCTAGAGGGGAACATAGGCAAAACACTCTCCGACATAAATCACAGCAGTATCTTCTATGATCCACCTCCCAGAATACTGGAAATAAAAGCAAAAATAAACAAATGGGATCTAATTAAAAGCTTCTGCACAACAAAGGAAACTATAAGTAAGGTGAAAAGACAGCCTTCTNGAAAACAATAGCAAATGAAGCCACTTAACAACAACTAATCTCAAAAATATACAAGCAACTTATGCAGCTCAATCCAGAAAAATAATCGATCTAATCAAAACATGGGCCAAAGAACTAAATAGGCATTTCTCCAAAGAAGACATATGGATGGCTTACAAACACATGAAAAGACACTCAGCATCACTCATTATCAGAGAAATGCAAATCAAGACCACAATGAGGTACCATTTTTTTTACCTTATTTTACTTTACAATACTGTATTTGTTTTGCTAAACATCAACATGAATCCCCCACGGGTGTTCAAGGAATAATCGACTTTTAATTTCATGGCTACAGTCACCATTTACAGTGATTTTGGAGCCCCCCAAAATAAAGTCTGATACTGTTTCCACTGTTTTCCCATCTATTTCCCATGAAGTGATGGGACCAGATGCCATCTGATCTTTGTTTTCTGAATGTTGAGCTTTAAGCCAGCTTTTTCACTCTTCTCTTTCACTTTCATCAAGAGGCTTCTTAGATCCTCTTCACTTTCTGCCATAAGGGTGGTGTCATCTGAATATCTGGGGTTATTGATATTTCTCCCGGCAATCTTGATTCCAGCTTGTGCTTCTTCCAGCCTAGCATTTCTCATGATGTACTCTACATATAAGTTAAATAAGCTGGGTGACAATATACAACTTTGGCATTCTCCTTTTCCTATTTGGAACCATTCCATGTCCAGTTCCAACTGTTGCTTCCTGACCTGCATATAGGTTTCTCAAGAGGCAAGTCACGTATTCTTGTATGCCCATCTCTTTCAGAATTTTCCACAGTTTATTGTGAACCACACAGTCAAAGGTTTCGGCATAGTCAATAAAGCAGAAATAGATGTTATTCTAGAACTCTCTTGCTTTTTTCATGATCCAGCAGATGTTGGCAATTTGATCTCTGGTTCTTTTGCCTTTTCTAAAACCAGCTTGAACATTGGAAATTCATGGTTCACATATTGCTGAAGCCTGGCTTGGAGAATTTTGAGCATTACTTTACAAGTGTGTGAGATGAGTGCAATTGTGCGATAGTTTGAGCATTGTTTAGCATTGCCTTTCTTTGGTATTGGAATGAACACTGACCTTTTCCAGTCCTGAGGCCACTGCTGAGTTTTCCAAACTTGCTGGCATATTGAGTGCAGCACTTTCACAGCATCAATTTTCAGGATTTGAAACAGCTCCACTGGAATTCCAACACCTCCACTAGCTTTGTTTGTAGTGATACTTTCTAAAGCCTACTTGACTTCACATTCCAGGATGTCTGCCTCTAAGTGAGTGATTACACCATCGTGATTGTCTTGGTCTTGAAGATCTTTTTTGTACAGTTCTTCCGTGTATTCTTGCCACCTCTTCTTAATATCTTCTGCTTCTGTTAGGGCCATACCATTTCTGTCCTTTATCGAGCCCACCTTTGCATGAAATTTTCCCTTGGTATCTCCAATTTTCTTGAAGAGATCTCTCGTCTTTCCCATTCTGTTGTTTTCCACTATTTCTTTGCATTGATCACTGAGGAAGACTTTCTTATCTCTTCTTGCTATTCTTTGGAACTCTGCATTCTGATCCTTATATCCTTCCTTTTCTCCTTTGCTTTTCGCCTCTCTTCTTTTTCACAGCTATTTGTAAGGCCTCCCCAGACAGCCATTTTGCTTTTTTGCATTTCTTTTCCATGGGGTTGGTCTTGATCCCTGTCTCCCATACAATGTCACGAACCTCTGTCCATAGATCATCAGGCAGTCTATCTATCAGATCTAGGCTCTTAAATCTATTTCTCACTTCTACTGTATAATCATAAGGGCTTTGATTTAGGTTATACCTGAATGGTCTAGAGGTTTTCCCTACATTCTTCAATTTAAGTCTGAATTTGGTAATAAGGAGTTCATGATCTGAGCCACAGTCAGCTCCTGGTCTTGTTTTTGTCGACTGTAGCGAGCTTCTCCATCTTTGGCTGCAAAGAATATAATCAATCTGATTTCGGTGTTGACCATCTGGTGATGTCATGTCTTCTCTTGTGTTGTTGGAAGTGCTAGTTTGCTATGACCAGTGCATTTTCTTGGCAAAACTCTATTAGTCTTTGCCCTGCTTCATTCTGCATTCCAAGGCCTAATTTTCCTGTTACTCCAGGTAATTCTTGACTTCCTACTTTTGCATTCCAGTCCCCTATAATGAAAAGGACATCAATACAGATTTCTGCCTGAAACTATTTTTCCACATGTCTGTCTTTCCTTCTTTGAAGATAAAACATTTAATTTTCTTCAATACTAGGTGCATGTAAAATACCAAAATGAGTGTCTAGCTGAATCCTTAAAAGAGGAATTGCCAAACTTTGACTCATAGGCCTAATCAAGCAGGTCACTTGTTTTCATAGATAAGTTTTTACTGGAGTAGAGCTATACTGTAGTAGATTGAATTATCTTCAACCTCCCCAAATTAATTTTTAAACAACAATGAAGACAACGACAACAGCAATACATTTCCACCTCCTAATCTCTGGCTCCTGTGGGTAATTTTCCTTGCCAATAAAATAAAATATATACAATATATTATGAAATATAGTCAATATTTTATAACTTTAAATAGAGTATAATTTATAAAAATTATTAATAAAATATTATAAACATTTATAATAATATTTAATGACTATGTTGTATACCTGAAACACATATGTTAAAAATCAATTTCTTATACAGTGCAAAGGACTTTAAATTAAAGATTAAGATTTTTGAAGATTAGGTAGATTTTTCTAAATTTAGTGCAATCACAAGAATCCTTATAAGAACGAAGTGAGAAGGATCAGAGCCAATAATAGGAAATGTGATGATGGAAACAAAGGTTAGGGATAGTGTGAGGAAGGGCCTTGTGTCGAGAAATGCAAGCAGAACTTAGAAACGAAAAATATTAGAAAATGGATGAAGCCTTTTACACGAATGCAACCTTGCTTATGCTTTGATTCTTGACTTCAAACTTCCAGAAATTTAAAGTCATAAATTTGTATTGTCCTAAACCATGAAGTTTGAGGAAATTTATTACACCAGCAAAAGGGAATTAATACAGAATTTCTCTGATGGTCAGTGCTAAAGAATCTACATGCTAATGCAGGAGACACGAGTTCAATCCCAGGGACAGGAAGATCCCCTGGAGAAGGAGATGGTGTAACCTACTCCAGTATTTTTGCCTCAAAAACCCTATGGATAGAGGAGCCTGGTGGGTTATAGTCTATGGGGTTGCCAAGAGTTGGATACAACTTAGTGAGTGAACAATAACAACAGGGAATTAATAGACACATTTTAATTTACATATTTTTATGGCTGTTTTTGCATCACAGTTTTAAAAAACAGTTTTACAAAATCTAAAATGTACACTTTATCCCACTCTATGGAAAGAAAATCTTCAAAAACCTACCTTAAAATGAGAAGGACTCCCTCCACTCCAATTTTTTTAAAACTTTTCTCAGATATCTGTTATGATCCCTCTTACACTTAGTTTACATAGTTATTTGTGTGCATTGATATGTGTATTTGTTTAATTCTCTGATGAATTTTTTTAATGCAGCAAAGCTTGCTTGTATGTCTTTCTTCTTGTGCTAGTAGCATAGTTTCATTCATGTATTGGTGTTCTGGAAGTATTAAATAATGAGAAAATTTACAAAATGGATATCTGGAACAAAATTATTTTATTTATAGTTTTTGTATAGTTGTGTTTGACTCTTTATTAGCTTTTATAAATTCATTATCTAGATATTAATTAAGCCCTACAGTGATACATATTTGAATTTTTTGTGTGTTGACAAATACCAATCCTATAATATAGTCTCATCTTGATTTTTTTATTTAAAAGCCTGTTTCTTTTCAAAATTATTAAAAAAGAAAGCCAACTAGAAGAGATGATATTTGAGAAATCTAAGGAAGTGAAGGAGTTAACATTAAGATATCTAGGGTATGAAATTCCAGGCTGAGAAAAGTAAAGTTTGTCAATGAAGAATCTCCTTGAAATGTGAGATTAAAGCATAATGTTCAGGGTATTTGAGTTGTGCTAAATTCATCTGTGACCACTGGGATAGCCTATTGGATATCACTTTAATTCTAAAGAAATATTCAATGTCAAACTGGTCATTAGTAATTTGCCATAACTCATGATTATCAATGGGGTCCTTTTTTCATCATTAATTTGTTATAAAAGTGAAAGTGTTAGTCACTCAATCATGTCTGACTCTTTTGTGACTACATGGACTGTAGCATCCCAGACTCCTCTGTCCATGAAATTCTCCAGGCAAGAATATTGGAGTGGGCAGCTGTTCCCTTCTCGAGAGGATATTCCCAATTTAGGGACCAAAACTGTGTCTCTTACATTGCATTCTTTACCATTTGAGGCACCAGGAAATCAAACAATACAATAGTGTCTAAGAAACAATCAATATATTATCAGTATATCTTAACAATATATTCAATATATATACTACATAATAATATATATAATATAATAATGTTCAGTGAAACAATAAACAGCTATTATTGTAAACAACAAGCTCTCTAGTGACAGGGCTGAAAAACTCATTTTGCATTATTATCATAAAGGTGAAGTCAAAAGGCAAGAATAGAAAATGGCCAAAGATGGAACCTAGAGAAACACTAACATTTAGAAAGTTAAATAAATAAAATAGCTAAAGGCTATTAGAAGGAGCTTCCAGAGATATGGAGACAAAGCAGAAGAAAGTAATACTTTTAGTCATTGGAGGGTTCTCCAACATTCATAATGCAATGGAGAAATTTAAGTAGTAAATTCTAACAGCATATTAAAAGTCAGAGGCATCACTTTCCTGATAAAGGCCTATAGAGTGAAAGCTATGGTTTTTCCAGTAGTCATGTGTGGATGTGAAAGTGGGACAATAAAGAAGGCTGAGCACTGAAGAATTAATGCTTTTGAACTGTGGTGATGAAGAAGACTCTTGACAGTCTCTTGGACTCTGAACGGATTAAGCCAGCCAATCCTAAGTATTTATTTGAAGGACTAATGCTAAATTTGAAGCTCCAATATTTTGTCCACCTGATATGAAGAGCTGACTCATTGGAAAAGATCCTGATGCTGGGAAAGATTGAAGGCAAGAGGAGAAAGGGGTGACAGAGGATGAGATGTTTCGATAGCATCACTGATTCAATGGACATGAGTTTGAGCAAACTCCAGGAGACAGTGAAGGACAGGGAAGCCTGGTGTCTGCAGTCCATGGGGTTGCAAAAATTTGGACATGAAGGAGTGACTAAACAACAACAAAATTCAAAAAGTCTGGAACTGAAAGTCTGACTACAAGGTTTCTAGACAAATTTTTGGAAATAAGAAAAGATACAAAGCTAATTTTATTTAAAAAAAACATGGAAATTATGATTAATAGGCTTTTATAGAATTATTCTATTAGGATAGTTCTTACTAATTTACTTTTCAGATTACAATCAATAAGCTAAGCAGTTTCCCATCTACCTATTTATAGAATGAATCTTAATGGCACTTAGAATGAAGACTATACACCTATAGTCTAAATATGGTCATATCCTCTATGATGGATACATATGTTAGTTTTCTATTCCCATAGAAGAGAAACATTAAGAAAGTGGTTTTAATTTTCTTTGTAACATCTAGATAAGTTTCTATGACATAAATATTAAGAAAACTATGTTACTTCATGGGTAAAATAGCACCTGAATGATTATAAATTTAAAAAGGATTGTAATTTTTGAGCAGAGATTCTGAAACCAAATTTCATATAATGAGAAAAAGATAAAAGCTTCTCAAGAAGAGAAATCCATCAGTCAAAAGTACTCTAAGCTCAAAACACCTTATAAAATTAATAATATTCAGAGTATTCATGCAAGGTGTTAATTGGGTCACTTCACTCCAGCTAGGTTAAAAAAAAAAGAAAAAGCCCCTTAGCTTCTAACAAGGTGATAATTGCATTCATTCTTACAAAATGAAATGACTATATATGGGGGTAGAAAATTCTTTGCACCTACGTAGACAAATGCTGAGTGGAAATGAATGAAGTGTAGAGAGAAAGAGAAAAGAATTAGGACAATGAAGTTTATAACTATATATAATTAGCATTATAACAACCTATTTGTGCATAATTAGTAGTTTTGTGGTAGATTTAATATTAAGTTTTAATCATAGTTACTTTGACTTTATTCTCCATTAATAAGACTTGATTGTTGTGTTAATTTTCTTTTCTTATGAAAGAAATCATTTGATTTTTTCTGATCACTTAATTTAAATCTTTTTATGAAATAAATATCTCCCTAAAGTTTTCAATTATTTTCTAAATATGAATTTTTCAGTGATTTCTTCTATCTTTTTGAGCAAATGGCTCTTATAATTCAATCTTGGCTATTTTATTTTGCTAATTCTAGTCATTAACTTTTTCTCTGGTGCCTTACTGTCAATCATAGTTTAATAAACATCTTTCCCTTCATTTTGCATTATACATCCTGTTTTGTCATTGGGCACACACAGTTGTAAAAATACAGGACACATTTTCTTCAGTGTGTCACCTGCAGATACTGTACATTTATCACGTACAGACACTGCAGTGAATGGTGAATGAGCTTTTTCCCAGGCTGTTGTGAGATAGATCAGATAGTGACAGTGCTCTAGAGATGGAGGAGAAATGCCACTCCTAGTCTTCTTCCTATACAAGATTCCTTATCATAACAGTGACTATGGTGATGAGACTGCTGGCTCTCAAAGTTCTGCAAGACCCGAGAAGAGGATGAAAACATGCTGCAAATCCAGATGTGCTTTCCAAATTTCAGCAGTTTCTTGGATAAATAAAACTTAGATGATTGAAGATGTGTAGGAAGAAGCAAGAGAACTAGATTTAGAAGTGGATCCTGAAATGTGACTGACCTGCAGTCTCATGATAAAACTTCAATGAATAAGGGTTTACTTATAAATGATCAGAGCAAATGGTTTCTTGAGATGAAATTAGCTCCTAGTGAAGATTCTGTGAGAGTTGTTGAAACAGCAACAAAACATTTAGATATTACATAGATTTAGTTGATAAAGCATTTGCAGAGTTAGAGAAGATTGACTTCAGTTTTGAAAGATCTACTGTGGTTGAAAATACTATCAGACAGCATTCCATGATATAGAGAAATAATTCTTGAAAGTAAGAGTCAACTTGAAAGGAAGAGTCATAATGTGGCAAATTTCATTACTGTCTTGTCTTGATAAATTGCCATAGCTAGCCCATCCTTCAGTAAACATCATCCTATTCAGTCTATAGGCATCGGCATTAAGGCAAGACCTTCTATCATCAAACAGATTATAACTCATTGAAGACTCAGGTGATGGTTAGCATTTTGTTAGCAATAAAATATTTTAAATTAAAGTGTATATTTTTTATACAATACAGT
>SJYF01013892.1:39929-65971 GCA_006410515.1 Procapra przewalskii | reverse complement strand
TCAAAAAAACTAAGATCATGGCATGCAGTTCCATCACTTCATGGCAAATAGAAGGGGGAAAAGGTGAAAGCAGTGACAGATTTTCTTTTCTTGGGCTCCAAAATCACTACAAACAGTGACTGCGGCCATGAAATTAAAAGATGCTTGGTCTTTGGAAGGAAAGCTGTGACAAACCTAGTTCAGTTCAGTCACTCATTCATGTCAACTCTTTGCAACCTCATGAATTGCAGCACACGAAGCCTCCCTGCCCATCACCAACTCCTGGAGTTTACCCAAACTCATGTCCATTGAGTCAGTGTTGCCATCTAACCATCTCATCCTCTGTCGTCCCCTTCTCCTCCTGCCTTCAATCTTTCCCAACATCAGGGTCTTTGCAAATGAGTCAGCTCTTTGCACCACGTGGCCAAAATATTGGAGTTTCAGCTTCAACATCAGTCCTTCAAGTGAACACCCAGGACTGATCTCCTTTAGGATGGACAGGTTGGATCTCCTTGTGGTCCAAGGGACTCTCAAGAGTCTTCTTCAACACCACAGTTCAAAACCATCAGTTCTTCAGTGTTCAACTTTCTTTATAGTCCAACTCCACATCCATACATGACCACTGGAAAAACCACAGCCTTGCCTAGATGGACCTTTGTTGGCACAGTAATGTCTTTCCTTTTAAATATGCTGACAAATAAGTCATAACTTTCCTTCCAAGGACAAAGCTTCTTTTAATTTCATGTTTCTGCAATCACCATCTGCAGTGATTTAGGAGCCCCCCCAGCCAAAAAAATATTCAGCCACTGTTTCCCCATCTATTTGCCATGAAGTGATGGGACTGGATACCATGATCTTAGTTTTCTGAATGTTGAGCTTTAAGCCAACTTTTTCACTCTCCTCCTCCACTTTCATCAAGAGGGTCTTCACTTTCTGCCATAAGGGTGGTGTCATCTGCATATCTGAGGTTATTGGTATTTCTCCCAGTAATCTTGATTCCAGCTTGTGCTTCTTCCAGTCCAGCGTTTCTCATGATGTACTCTGCATAGAAGTTAAATAAGCAGGGTGACAATATACAGCCTTGACGTACTCCTTTTCCTATTTGGAACCAGTCTGTTGTTCCATATCCAGTGTTAACTGGTGCTTCCTGATCTGCATACAGGTTTCTCAAGAGGCAGGTCAGGTGGTCTGGTATGCCCATCTCTTTCAGAATTTTCCACAGTTTATTCTGATCCACACAGTCAAACGCTTTGGCATAATCAATAAAGCAGAAATAGATGTTTTTCTGGAACTCTCTTGCTTTCTCCATGATTCAGCGGATGTTGGCAATATGATCTCTGGTTCCTCTGCCTTTTCTAAAACCAGCTTGAACATCTGGAAGTTCACGGTTCATGTATTGCTGAAGCCTGACTTGGAGAATTTTGAGCATTACTTTACTAGCATGTGAGATGAATGCAATTGTGCGGTAGTTTGAGCATTCTTTGGCATTGCCTTTCTTTGGAATTGGAATGAAAACTGACCTTTTCCAGTCCTGTGGCCACTGCTGAGTTTTCCAAATTTACTGGCATATTGAGTGCGCACTTTCACAGCATCATCTTTCAGGATTTGAAATAGCTCAGCTGGATTTCCATCACCTCCACTAGCTTTTTTCATAGTGATACTTCCTAAGGCCCATTCCAGGATGTCTGGCTCTAGGTGAGTGATCACACCATCATGATTATCTGTGCTGTTAAGATCTTTTTTATATAGTTCTTCTGTGCATTTTTGCCACCTCTTCTTAATATCTTCTGCTTCTGTTAGGTCCATACCATTTCTGTCCTTTATTGAGTCCACCTTTGCATGAAATGTTCCATTGGTATCTCTAATTTTCTTGAAGCAATCTCTTGTCTTTCCCATTCTATTCTTTTTCTTCTATTTCCTTGCATTGATCGCTGAGGAAGGTTTTCTTATCTCTCCTTGCTATTCTTTGAATCTCTGCATTCAAATGGGTATATCTTTCCTTTTCTCCTTTGCTTTTCACTTCTCTTCTTTTCACAGCTATTTGTAAGGCCTCCTCAGCCAGCCATTTTGCTTTTTTGCATTTCTTTTTCTTGGGGATGGTTTTGATCCCTGTCTGCTGTACAGTGTCAGGAACCTCCATCCATAGTTCATCAGGCACTCTGTCTATCAGATCTAGTCCCTTAAATCTATTTTTAACTTCCACTGTATAACATAGACAGTGTATTAAAAAGAAGAGACATCATTTTTCTGACAAAGGTTCCCATAGTCAAAACTATGGTTTTTCCAGTCGTCATGTACAGATACAAAAGTTGGACCATAAAGAAGGTTGAACAACAAAGAACTAATGCTTTTGATTGTGGTGCTGGAGGAGACTCTTGAGAGTCTCTTGGACTGCAAGGAGATCAAATCAGTCAATCCTAAAGGAAATCATCCCTGAATATTCATTGGAAGGACTGATGCTGATGGTGAAGCTACAGTACTTTGGCCAGTGGATGCAAAGAGCCAACTCAATGGAAAAAACACTGATCCTGATAGAGATAGAAGGCAAAAGGAGAAGCGGGTGACAGAGGGTAAGGTGGTTAGATAGCATCTCTGACTCAGTGGACATGGATTTGAGCAAACTCTGGGATGTATCAAAGGGTGGGGAAGACTGGCATGATGCAGTCCATGGGATCGCAAAGAGTTGGACTCAACTTAGTGACTCAGCAACAACAGATGGTCGAGTAATCTATGGTGGAGGAGGCAAGACTATACAATGAAAAAAAGACAGTCACTTTCAATAAGTTGTGCTGGGAAAAGTGGACAGCTACATGTAAAAGAATCAAATTAGAACATTCTCTAACACTATGTCCAAAGATAAACTCAAAATGGATTAAAGACCTAAATGGAAAACCAGATACATTAAACTTCCTAGAGGAAATGATAGGCAAAACACTCTTTGACATAAACTGTGGCAATCTTTTATTTATTTTTTTTGGGGGGGTGGCTGACTCCCCTCCTAATGCAAAGGAAAGCAAAGCAAAAATAGACAAATGGAACCTAATAAAATTTAGACGTTTTTACACAGCAAGGAAACCATCAAAAAGATATCAAATGTCTTTTCATCATTGTATAGTCTTGCCTCCTTCATCATAGATTAATTGACCATTTGTTGTTGTCGTTGAGTCGCTGAGTCATGTCCGACTCTTTGTGACCCCACAGACTGCAGCACACCAGGCTTCCCTGTCCATCATGCTCTCTCAGAGTTTGCTCAAATTCATGTCCAGAATGAAAAGTCAACTTACAGAATGGGATAAAATATTAAAAATGATGTGACTGACAAGGGATTAACTTCTACAATATACAGAGCTCATCCAACTCAATAAAAACAAAATGAACAATCCAATCCAAAAAATGGGCAGAAGACCTAAACAGACATTTTCCCTAGAAAGACAACCAACAGGCACATGAAAAGATGGTTTGCATAACTAATTATTAAAGAAATTCAAATCGGAAATACAACAGAGTGTCACCTCACACCAGTCAGAATAGCTATCATCAAAAAAATCTACAAATAATAAATGGTAGAGAGGGTGTGGAGGAAAGGGAACCCTGCTAAACTGTTGGTGGGAATGTACATCGTGCAGCCACTAAGGAGGACACTGTGAATGTATATTGTGGAGCCACTAAAAAGAACACTGTGTAGTGTTCTGACAAAGTTAAAAATAGAATTATCATGTAATCCAACAATCCCACTTGTGGGCACATACCTGGAAAAGACTAAAATTATAATTTGAAAAGATGCATGCACCCCAATGTTCATAGCAGCACTATTTATGATAGCCAAGTTACGGAAGCAACTTAAATGTTCATCGACAGGTGAGTGGCTAAAGAAGACATGGCACATATAAATACATATGCATATATACAAATATATAGATAATGAAACATTCCTTAACATATGAAACAATGAAATAATGCCATTTGCAGCAAAAAGGATGCACCTAGAGCTCATCATACTAAATGAAGTACTACAAGTCAGAGAGAGACAAATATCACATGATATCACATATAGTGGAAACAGACAGAAATAGACTCAGACTTTGTCAACAAACATATGGTTACCAAAGGGTAAAGGAGAGGGAAGGGAAAATTTAGGTGTTTGGGATTAACAGATACACACTAATGTATATAAAACAAATAAGCCAAAAGGACCTACTGTATATATATATATATATATATGTCATTATATAGAGTGATTTATATGTACGTGTGTATGCACACATATAAAACTAAATCACTTTGTTGTACACCTGAAAATGACACAGTATTGCAAATTAACTATAGTTTAATGAAGAAAAGAAGACATGGCATTTCTTCTTTCTTGAGAAAGAAGAACACTGCGAGAGGAATCATCCTCTTTGGCTTCAGACTATACTTCAATGCTATATAGTAAGCAAAATAGTATGGTACTAGCAGAAAACTAGACATATCCATCAATGAAATAGAATAGAGATCCCAGAAATAAATCCACACACTTATGGTCAACTAATATATGACAAAGGATGCAAGAAGACACAATGGAGAAAAAAGTCTCTTCGACAAGTTTTGCTGGGAAAACGGGAGAGCTACATGTAAAAGAATCAAATTAGAACATTCTCTAATACCATATCCAAAAATAAACTCAAAGTGGATTAAAGATTCAAATGAAGACTGAACACTATTAACACTCCTAGAGGAATACATAGGCAGAACCTCTTTGACATAAATCACAATAATGTTTTGGATCCCTCTCCTAAAGCAAAGGAAACTAAAGCAAAAATAAACCAATGGGGCCTAATTAAATTTAAAAGTTTTTGCACCACAAAGGAAACCATCAGTTCAGTTCAGTTCAATCGCTCAGCCATGTCCGACTCTTTGCGACCCCATGAATCGCAGCACGCCAGGCCTCCCTGTTCATTACCATCTCTCGGAGTTCACTCAGACTCAAGTCCATTGAGTCCGTGATGCCATCCAGCCATCTCATCCTCGGTCGTCCCCTTCTCCTCCTGCCCGCAATCCCTCCCAGCATCAGAGTCTTTTCCATAGAGTCAACTCTTCGCATGAGGTGGCCAAAGTACTGGAGTTTCAGCTTTAGCATCATTCCTTCCAAAGAAATCCCAGGGCTGATCTCCTTCAGAATGGACTGGTTGGATCTCCTTGCAGTCCAAGGCACTCTCAAGCGTCTTCTCCAACACCACAGTTCAAAAACATCAATTCTTCGGCGCTCAGCCTTCTTCACAGTCCAACTCTCACATCCATACATGACCACAGGAAAAATCATAGCCTTGACTAGACGGACCTTCGTCAGCAAAGTAATGTCTCTGCTTCTTGAATATACTATCTAGGTTGGTCATAACTTTTCTTCCAAGGATTAAGCATCTTTTAATTTCATGGCTGCAGTCACCATCTGCAGTGATTTTGGAGCCCCCAAAAATAAAGTCTGACACTGTTTCCCCATCTATTTCCCATCATCAGGGAAACTCAAATCAAAACCACAAGGAGGTATTACCTCACCTGTGAGAATGGCTATCATCAAAAAGAACAGAAATAACAAAGGTTGGCAAGGATGTGGCAAAAAGGTGACCCAGGCTGGTGGTTGGGGTGTGGCCAGGGGGAGGATGCTGCTCTCCAAGCAAGACAGCAGGTTTTGGGTGTGAATCGTGACTGTGCCCAAGAAGGCCTCTGGCAGGGCCCAGGCCTGGGGCGGGAATCTGGGCCTGGGGCGGGGATAGCTGACAGGCAGCTGGGGCCCAGCGCAGGGCGGCCCTAGGGGTTTGCGCCGCTTTCGACCCCAGGAGCCTTGGGCCCATCGCGGCCTGCCCCCTTCCACACGGGCCCTGCGCCCCGACCAGCGCCCTTGTTATCTACGTCTCCACCCACCGGGTCCAGCAGCACCAGAAAGAAGGCATCACCGCTGCCGCCGCCGCCGCCGCCGCCTTGTCGGGTGCCGCGCGCGAGCCGAGAGCAGCCTGGGATATTTCCATCTCTGTGTCCCTGAAGCTCCACTGGAACCAGAGCCGCGGAGGAGGCTCAACCCCGCCCCCTGCCGCCGGCCCAGCACAGTCCTGAAAGGGGAAAAAACAAAATGTGCACTGCACAGAAACTGGCCCTATCCGATATTAAAATGTGTTTAACGCCACCGTGATTTAAATATCCTTGTACTGGGTCTCTAGAACAGAATAGAAGTCCCAGGGGCAGAGCCTCGTATACATAAATAAGTTCCACTGTTAATATTAGTAGGAAATCAAGGAGGTCTTCCGAGATACAGGGGAAGCGGCAGTTCACTTCAGTAAAAAGTGCTGGAGTGAATTCCTTAGGTATCTTATCTACATAAATCGATACCGCACGGTATAAACACACACACCCCAGCCCTTCCCAGTGTTAAGCATGGCAGTTAGCACTTACCATGTGTTAAACATTGTATATTGGGGGGATGGCTGGACTGATAGGTGACAAAGTTCCTGAGAGAATACACAGTGGAAAATGATGCCTTAAAAAAATTTTTCCTTCCACATTCAGAACTGTCTTGAGCAATGTCCTCAGGACCATAGTTAAAGTTTTCATCCTGCTGGGGCAGAGTAAAAGGTGAGGTCAAAACAGAGTAGCACTGTTGAGCCGAGAAATGCAAGGCCTAAAGGATGAACCAATTTGTATTGAAATCTGGAAAGCCCAACCTACTGCTGGGTTCTCCCTATAAGGTGCACAACCTAAACCAACTCTTTGCTCTTCCACCCTTGGGTACACCATGGTAAATTTCATGTCTAATCTCAGCATGATGAGGCCATTGCTCAGGTTACTCTAGATCCTCCAGCACATGGAGGTCTCTGGACAACAGCACTGGTGAAATGTGACAAGGTTAAACCCTAAGTTACTGTAGTGGATTCTTCTGAGAAAAAGCCACAGTTGCCTTTTGCCTGCCCAAGCAGTGTGGTGGCCTAGTCTCACTGTAATGGATTTGGTCTGTGATGCCTAATGATCTTCTTAATGTTGATGATGATCTTCCAATTTGTCTGTCATCAGTGAGTTGGAAATCAATATAAATACAGGGTGAATTATCTGGCAAGAGAAAGGTATCAAGTGATGACTAGATTATGGGATAGCTATAGTTTAAATGGGCTTCCCTGGTGGCTCAGTGGTAAAGAATCCACCTGCCAATGCAGGAGACACAGGTCCATCCCTAGGTCGAGAAGATCCTCTGGAGAAGGAAATGGCAGCCCACTCCAGAAATCCCACGGACAGAGGAGCCTGGCCAGCTACAGTCCATGGGGTCGCAAAAGAGCCAGACATGTCTTAGTGACTAAAGGACAGTTTAAATAATTCCTTCTTCCTCCTCTTTTAATGATAATGGACACTTGCTAATCTCTTGATTAAGAGATCAAGTTTTTCATCCATAACAGTTCAAATCTCATCAAAATGTCTACATTACATATTTTTTGTAATGTAATCATCATTACATTTTTTGGAGGAAGTTTTTTTTTTTTTTTCAAATCTGAGGCATAGAGAAGTGCATAAAACATATATGCCAGGTTTAGATAATGCCAGGGAAGTCCCTTATAAAAGCAAACACCTACATAACCAGGACTAAGGTCAAGAAACAGACCGTTGCCAGCCTTCCAGAATACAACCACCAGTATTACTCCCGATCACAGCCCACTCCGTCCCCTATGGATCTTGACTTTATGATAATCAGTTCAGTGCTTTTCTGAAAAAACATGACCTTACAACTTTTGTAAGGGCTTCCCTGGTGGCTCAGTCAGTAAAGCGTCTGCCTGCAATGCATGAGACCTGGGTTGGATCCCTGGGTTGGCAAGACCCCCTAGAGAGGGAAATGGCAATCCACTCCAGCACTCTTGCCTGGAAAATCCCATGGACAGAAGAGCCTGATAGGTTATACAGTCCATGGGGTGGCAAAGAGCCGGACACGACTGAGCGACTTCACTTTCACTTTCTTTACAACTTTTGTATGCATTCCTAAGCAATACAGTTTATTTGAAGTTGTATCAGAGGAATCATACTGCATGCTCCCTTTTATGGCCTGCTTCTTTCACTCTATCGTATTTATTTGAGAGACTCCTCCATCTTGTTCCTGTAGCCTTAGATCTTCTGTCTCCATCATTGACTAGCATTCCAATGCATGCTTTTAGCAAAGTAATTTTGACATGATTATATCATTCTACACTGTGTGAACACTAGGATGCTTTAGCTTTTTTTTTTTTTTCTAACAATGCTTTCAGCTTTTTCTTATGAACAATGGTGCAATGAACATTCTTGGGCGTTTTTCATGGGACTCATGTTTAGAAGTCTCTTAGTTATACATGCAAGAACAGAATCACTGGCCTATAGTTATACATATATTCAGCTTTTCTGTGTGGTGACAAATTGTTTTCTGTAGTGGTTATAACAACATATAATCCCAGCAGCAACACAGTTTCTCTGCCTGCACATCTTCATCTACACCAAGTGTTGCCAGCATTTAATTTACTTGTTTATCACTACTATTGAGTTTTTGCACATTCTCACCTTTATGAACCTTTTGAACATTCTCTTTTATGAAAAGCCTGTTCATGTTCAACTCTTTCGCCATTTTTCTATTCTATTTTCCATCTTGTTCTTACTGATTCAGTGAGTTATTTATGTGTTTTCAATCCCAGTTATATGTGTGGCTAAGATAATCTTTCACTTTGTTGTTTGTATTTTCCCTTTTGTGCTGTGCTTCGTGAACAGACTTTAATTAAGACATACTTAATTATATAACATACTTAATGATAACATAGTCAAAATTTATCATTCTTCTGCTTATGGCCAGTGCTTTTCTGTTTTAAGAAATCTGTCCCTTCCCTGGGGCCATGTGGAACTATTCTCTATCTTGTCTTCTGGAATATTTATGGTTTTGCCTCTCACAGTTAGGTCATAATCCAGCTACAAGTGATGTGTGTGTATAATGTTGAGTAGCGTTTCTTTCTGTTTTTATATTTTATCCTATGAACAGCTACCTAAACTTGTATTGATTCTCCCAATTTCAGTGAACCACTCATTGAAAAGTCTGCCCTTTTCCTACAGATTTGCAGTGCCACATGTGTCATAAATCAAACATCTACCTATGTATGGGCTACTTTGTGTACTCTCTATCAAGTCCCATGGCCTAATTTATCTGTCTATTTAAAATGCCACATATCAGTATTCATCACTACAAATCTAAAGTCCATTCTGATATTTGGATAAGGCCACTCAACTCTACCTTGTTCTTTAAGAATATATAGGTTATTTTTGGCCTCTCTCGAGTCCATTTCAACTATCAATTCATCAGAAAAAGTTCAACCAAAATCCTTTTTAGGGTTCTAATTAGGATTGCATTGCACTTTTGGATTTGACTTCTTGTCTATAATATAAAATGTGATTGAATGGATATGGTGTACCTTTCCTTTTAATAAAAACTTCCTTAATATGTCCCAATAATATTTCTTTTTCTTTTTTCCCATAAGAGAGCACTTTATCCTAGGCACTTTGTATTGTACAAACAGTGCCGTTGAAATTTTCATTTTGTAAATCTGTTGCTGGTAAAGAGAATAAAATTGGCTTCTGTGTGTTAATATTTTATCCTGTGAACAGCTACCTAAACTTTTATTGAATCTACCAATTTCTCTGTAAATGCCTGTTGAATTTAGTGTACAGAGTCATATTGTCTGCAGACAATGCCAGCCTTGCTTCTTCCTTTCTGAGCACTTTGTTTCTTCTGTTCCCACCTACTGTATTCTCTGGGTGATAGTGGACACCTTGATGCAGCTCTCACAAGGAAGCTTTCAGTAATTCCAAGAATGATATTTGCTGTAGGTGTTGTGTTCTTTAGCAATCTGGATCCAGTCCAGGAGCTGGAAAGTACACAGTGGTCAGGGGAAATTTAACATAATGTTTACACATAGTTCAGTTCAGTTCAGTTCAGTTGCTCAGTCGTGTTCGACTCTTTGCAACCCCATGAACTGCAGCACACCAGGCCTCCGTGTCCATCACCAATTCGGGGAGTTCACTCAAACTCATGTCCATCGAGTCGGTGATGCCATGCAGCCATCTCATTCTCTGTCGTCCCTTTCTCCTCCTGCCCGCAATCCCTCCCAGCATCAGAGTCTTTTCCAATGAGTCAACTCTTTGCATGAGGGGGCCAAAGTACTGGAGTTTCAGCTTTAGCATCTTTCCTTCCAAAGAACACCCAGGACTGATCTCCTTAAGAATGGACTGGTTGGATCTCCTTGCAGTCCAAGGGACTCTCAAGAGTCTTCTCCAACACCATGACACATGTAAAATATATAGGATACAGTAAAACTCCATATCCTGGGTTTAAGAAGCATTCCCAAAGAAAGACAAACTTGAAATGGCGGTTCCTCCCCAAGCCTGGAGATCACATATCATTGGAGAAGGTGTAGGGGAACCTTCTGAAGGCAGAGAAGTTTGCTAATTTATCAGCACCAGAGCCAGTCTGCAGAACCAGAGCTGGTCTACAGTTGAAGGGTAAGCAGGAAGGTACCCTCTGGAGCATATCAGTGTGGAAAGGCCACAACTGGTGGCTGGCATGTGGACATGTAGTAGGAACAAGGGACTTGGCTGAGTTGGAGGCCTGGAGCTGGCAATGTCCTATATGTAGGATCAGGAGGGCCTTGATCTTGTGAGGGATGCAGCCTTGGGATAAGTACAGGAGATAAGCCCAGTGGTGGGGTAAGGTGGGGGAATGAGTGAAATTAAGTAGGGGGAATCTGCGGGTAGGTGGCTTGGAGCACAAGATATCCATATGAAGAGGGCCACAGAAAGCCAATGACCAGGCCACACTGGTTCTGCACAGCCAACAAGGACAGTTGTTCTGGGCACATGCTTGGAGCAGAACACCTAGGCTATCGTTACACTGACACTTCTGACAGCCAGAAGTCACAGGAGAGCTACTTCCTCCTTCAATGTCCATCCAGTGTCTTCTAACCGAGAAAATGGAGCATCATGATCACTCTGAAGGAGAGATTCTTAAAGTAACCCATCCATTATCAGAGAGCTTATCATAAACAGTGAATTTACAACAGGGAGGCAATGCATTAATAATTGGCTTCATATCCTTTATCAGTTGAGGGGAGTTCCTTCTACTGTTGCTTTGTTACATGAATCATAGGCACCCTGTTGTTGTTCAGTCACTAAGTCGTGTCCAACTCTGTGTGAACCCTTGGACTGTAGTGCACCAGACTTCCCTGTCCTTCACTATCTCCCAGAATTTGGTCAAACTCATGCGTATTGAGTCAGTGATGTTATCTAACCACTTCATCCTCTGTGGCCCCCTTCTCCTCCTGCCCTCAATCTTTCCCCAGCATCAGAGTGTTTTCCAATGAGTCAGGTGGCCAAAGTATTAGAGCTTCAGCCTCAGCATCAGTCCTTTCAATAAATATTCAGATTGATTTCATTTAGGATTGACTGGTTTGATCTCCTTGTTATCCCAGGAACTCTTAAGAGTCTTGCTCCATCACCACAATTTGAAAGCATCAATTCTTCGGAACTCAGACTTCTTGTTCATCCAATTCTCACATCCATACATGACTACTGGAAAAACCATAGCTTTGACTATATTTTGTCAGCAAAGTGATGTCTCTGCTTTTTAATATGCTGTCAAAAATAGGCACCCTCTCTATCATCATATTGTTTCTCTGGTGAATTGATGATTGAAGCAGCAGGACTACCCACGTCCAGAGTTTTAATAGACCACTTATAATTCTTGTTGGGCCCAGGGCTCCTTGGCTTGAAATGAGTTTTGCTGCAAAACCTAGGCTCTGGCACAAAGAGGGTGTGATGGGGTAGGGCAGAGACCCTGTGATCTCTGCATTCTAGTCCTACCAAGGGCTTGCCTGTCCTACCTGCAAGAAGAGACTAGGTGTATGGTAAGATTGCCTCTTACACCACGAGTGTGAATAGCACATGTTCCCCTCAGGAATAGACTAGTTCATACCTAAAATGTTGCTCTAGTCTCTTGATAGCTGTACCTGAGATAAACAGGGAGAGAGGACACTTGGATTTCATTTAAAGCCATGCTCATCAGAGCCCTGTACATGGAGGAGCAAGGCAAAAGATGCCTGTGTGTTAACAAAGTCTATGTGTTTACCAGTGTTGGCAACTTGAATACTTTAACTGCACTATTCTCACTTGCCTTTAGGCTTGAAAATGGACAAAAACTGATGAGGGGAAATGAACCATAATTTTGCTGTTCTTAAGTGACAAATTATCCATTCTTTAGTGATTGAAATGTCATCTTATACTGGGAAGGAGAGAAAATTTAATTTAAAAGAAAAAGAACTTATGTCCGTATTCAATAGATAGAATAAGAAGCCATTAAATCCAGAGGGAAAAATATACTGTTATATTTCTCTTTCTGACTTACCTCTCTCTGTATAATAGGTTCTAGCTTCATCCACCTCATTAGAACTGACTCAAATGCATTCTTTTTTATGGCTGAGTAATATTCCATTGTGTATATATGCCACAACTTCTTTGTCCATTCATCTGGTGATGGACATCTATTCTAACGCATACATGCAGAATCTAGAAAAATAGTACTGAAGAATTTATTTACAGGGCAGCAATGGAGAAACAGACATAGAGAATTGACTTATGGACAGGGGGAGATGGGAGGAGAGGGTGAGATGTTTGCAAAGAATAACATGGAAACTTACATTACCATATGTAAAATAGATAGCCAATGGGAATTTGCTGTATGGCTCAGGAAACTCAAACAGGAGCTCTGTATCAACCTAGACAGAGTGGGATGGGGAAGGACATGGGGGGTGGATTCAAAAGGGAGGGGATATATGTATACCAATGGCTGATACATGCTGAGGTTTGGCAGAAAACAGCAAAATTCTGTAAAGCAATTATCCTTCAATTAAAAAATAAATTAACTTTTAAAATACTGTTATAGTTGCTCATCCTGGGAAAATTGTACTCTCTTCCTAGTACTTCAAATGTATAGAGCATATTCACATCTTCTGTTCAGAAGTCACTCAAGACACATTAACCCATAGCCTAATGTTCTCACACAGGACTGGGCTGGCTTCCTTTCCCAAGCACCCAGAGACCTTGTACAGGAGGAACTGAATATGAACAATAGGTTTATCCTTTAAAGGCTGTTGGACCTGCTGCCTGTGCTCTCTTAACAGCCAGGCATGCAATGATGAGACACAAGTGTGAAATCTGAGACTTGCTCACTAACAAGAGGAGAAACTCTCTAGGGCTGCCACAAGGGAAGTTTTTACCACTGGGAATCCAAGCAGGCACTCTCACTTGGTAGAAATCATTGAGAACTCAGTTTTATGGAGATACACACTTCTAGTCTGGTTTCTGAAGGTGGGCTGTGTAGCTGCAGCTGTTGTCTCTCTCCCTGCAGGAGGAAGGTGAATTTGTGAGCTCCCCACAAACC
This sequence comes from Procapra przewalskii, assembly GCA_006410515.1. Taxonomy (NCBI): domain Eukaryota; kingdom Metazoa; phylum Chordata; class Mammalia; order Artiodactyla; family Bovidae; genus Procapra; species Procapra przewalskii. Next base: position 52,536 of record SJYF01013892.1, on the reverse strand, counting down.
ACAGCCACAGAAAGCTAATCAAAATGATCACACGGAACACAGCCTCATGTAACTCAATGAAGCTATGAGCCATGTCGTGCGGGTCAACCCAAGATGAAGGGGTCGTGGTAGAGAGTTCTGACAAAATGTGGTCCACTGGAGAAGGGAATGGCAAACCACTTCAGTATTCTTGCTTCAGAAATCTCATCAACAGTTTGAAAAGTCAAGAATGTAGGACACCTGATGATGAGCCCCCCAGGTCAGTAAGTGTCCAATATGTTACTGGGGAAAAGCAGAGAAATTGCTCCAAAAAGAATGAAGAGGCTGGCCAAAGTGGAAACGATGCTGTCGTGGATGTGTCTGGTGGTGAAAGTAAATTACAATGCTGTAAAGAACAATATTGCATAAGAACTTGGAATATTAGTTCCATGAATCCAGGCAAATTCGACATGGTCAAACAGGAGATGGCAAGAGTGAACACTGACAGTTTAGGAATCCGTGAACTAAAATGGATGGGAATGGGTGAATTTAACTGAGATGACCATTATATCTACTACTGTGGGCAAGATTCCATTTGAAGAAATGGAGTAGCTCTCACAGTCAACAAAATAGCCTGAAATACAATATTTGGGTGCATTCTCAAAAGCAACGGAATAATCTCTGTTCGTTTCCAAGGCAAACCATTCAATGTCACAGTAATCCAAGTCTATGCCCCAACCACTAACGCCAAAGAAGAAAATAATCAAACAGTTCTATGAAGACATACAAGACCTTGGAGGACTAACACCATAAAAGATGTTCTTGTAATCTTAAAGGATTGGAATGCAAAAGTAGGATGTCAAGAGATACTGAGTAACATGTAAGTTTGGACTTGGAGTACAAAATGAAGCAGGTCAAAGACTAACAGAATTTTGCCAAGAGAACACACTGGTCATAGCAAACACCCTCTTCCAACAACACAAGAGATGACTGTACACAAGGACATCAGCAGATAGTCAATACTGAATTCAGATTGATTATATTCTTTGCTGCCAAAGATGGAGAAGCTCTATAGTGTCAGCAAAAACAAGACTGGGAGCTGACTGTGGCTCAGATCATGTGCTCCTTCTTGCAAAGTTCAAGACCAAATTGAAGAAAGTAGGGAAAACCACTAGACCATTCAGGTATGACCTGAATAAAATCCTTTATGATTATACAGTGGATGTGACAACTAGATTCAAGGGAGTAGATCTGGTGGACAGAGTGCCTGAAGAACTATAGATGGAGGTTCATAACATTGTATAGGAGGCAGTGACCAAAACCATCCCAAAGTGAAAGAAATGCAGGAAAGCACAATGATTGTCTGAGGAAACCTTACAAGTAGCTGGGGAGAAAAGAGAAGTGAAAGGCGAAGGAGAAGGGGAAAGCTATACCCAACTGAATGCAGAGTTCCAAAGAATAGCAAGGAGAGAAAAGAAAGCCCTCCTAAGTGCACGATGCAAAGAAATAGAGGAAAACAATAGAATGGGAAAGACTAGAGATCTCTTCAGGAAAATTAGAGATACCAAAGGAACACTTCATGCAAAGATGGGCACAATAAAGAATAGAAATGGCAAGGACCCAACAGAAGCAGATGTGATTAAGAAGAGGTGTCAAGAAAACACAGAAGAACTAGACAGAAATGGTCCTAGTGACTCAGATAACCACGATGGTGTGATCATTCTCTTAGAGCAAGACATCCTGGAGTGTGAAGTCAAGTGGGCCTTAGAAAACATTGCTATGAACAAAGCTAGTGGAGGTGATGGAATCCCAGCTGAGCTGTTTAAAATCCCAATAGACGATGCTGTTAAAGTGCTGCAGTAAATATGCCAGCAAATTTGAATAACTCAGCAGTTCCAAGAGACTGGAAAAGCTTTTCATTCTAATCCCAAAGAAAAACAATGCCAAAGAATGTTCTAACCTCCATACAGTTGCTCTCATTTCGTATGCTAGGAAGGTAATGCTCAAAGTCCTTCAAGCTAGGCTTCAGCAGTAGGTGAACCAAGAAATTCCAGATGTACAAGCTGGATTTAGAAAAGGCAGAGAAACCAGAGACCACATTGTCAACATCTGGTGAATCATATAAAAAGCAAGGGGATTCCAGAAAAAAAAAATCTACTTCTACTTCATTGACTATGTTAAAGCCTTCAACTTTGTGGATTGAAAAAAAAAAAACCTGTGGAAAATGCTTAAAAAATATCTGGGATACCAGACCAACTTACCTGCCTCCTTAGAAACCTGTATGTAGATCAAGAAGCAACAATTAGAACCAGACATGGAACAATGGACTTCTTCAAAATCAGAAAAGGATTTTCACCCTGCTTATTTAACTTATATGCAGAGTATGTCATGCAAAATGCCAGGCTAGATGAATCATAAGCTGTGATCAAGATTGCCAGAAGAAACATCAACAACTTCAGATATGCATGTGATCCCACTCTGATGGCAGAAAGTGAACAGGAACTAGAGAGTCTTGATCAGGGTGAAAGAGGAGAGTGAAAAGCTGGCTTAAAACTCAACATTCAAAATACTAAGATCATGGCATCTGGTCCAAGTGCATGGCCATCATGCACTTCATGGCAAATAGAAGGGGGAAAAGTGAAAACAGTGACAGATGCCCTTGTCTTGGGCACCAAAATCACTGTGGATGGTGACTGCAGCAATGAAATTAAAAGACTCTTGCTCCCTGAGCGAAAAGCTATGACAAACCTAGTCAGTGCTTTAAAAAGCAGAGGCATCATTTTGGCAACAAAGGTCCATATACTCAAAGCTATGGTTTTTCCAGTAGTCATTTACAGATGTGAGAGTTGGACCATAAAGAAGGCTGAGTGCAGAAGAACTGGTGCTTTCAAGTTGTGGTGCTAGAGAAGTCTCTTGGAAGTCCCTTGGACAGCAAGGAGATCAGGCCAGTCAATCCTAAAGGGAATGAATCCTGAATATTCATTGGAAAGACTGATGCTGAAGCTCCAATACCTTGGCCAAAAGACCTTGATGTTGGGAAAGATAGCAGGCAGGAGGAGAAGGTGATGACATAGGATGAGATGGTTGGATGGCATCACCGACTCAATGAACCTGAGTTTGATAAATCTCTGGGAGATAGTGAAGGACAAGGGAAGCTGGCGTTCTGAAGTTTATGGAGTCACAAAGAGTTGGACTGAACTTAGTGACTGGACAACAACATGAGGCATAGGCTGAGAGGATCCAAGTCCACCTGAATGACTCTTGTCCTGTCACTCCTACACCCTGGCAAAAGAATGAAAGTCCTCCTGTTGTGTCAACAGGGGAAAAGTACAGTCTTATTTACTGTGTTTCTCACTCTAACCTGCTGTGCTCTGGCAGAGGATGCATAGCGGAAACACTGAAAGTTCATGTAGCTGTTTCTCCCTGGTTCAATTGAAAGAACAGGGGGTGTACTCCTGGGGACCAGCTAGCTGTGCTTTGTGTGAACTTGACAACTACAGCACTGCAGAAACCTTCCCCATGCCCTGCATCTACTCCTCAGTATATATCAAATATACCACTTCTGAGAATGTCCAGGCTTCCCTACATAAGCTCCAGTTTCCCCTCAGAAATTATGTGGGTGAGGGAGTTTTCATTCATTCTCCATTTCTTCTTACTAAAAACACCCCAAGCCACACTCAGTGATTGCATGGCTATGCCAAGACTTGCATCAGGCCTAGATTCTCTGCAATGTTGGTGCACTCTGGCTAGCTCAGGGGAATTTGATCTCAAGAAAATAACTCATGGGGCCAATCATTTCTCTAGAGAAGATCTCTTTGGGACCAGAAAATGAACCAGGGACTGATGGCCTGAGCCCTCCTATCAAGAATACTTTCACTGTCTGACAACAGAGGGCATGGCTGAAGGGGATTATCTGTTCAGCAGGGAACTGTGTAGAACTTGACCCCCTGCCTTCCATAGCTGTTGAAAGTTTAATCCCCTTCATATTCTGATGATGATTTAACTTCTCCGAAGGATACATGCTATATTCCACTGGTAACCATGGAAACCACCATCTATACACATTTATTTTCAACTTCCATTCATTTCGCTGCTGTCCTCACCTCCCTCCTCATCTTCTAGGAGTTTGTTCCCCCAGGGCCCCATGCCATAATTAGACAACCTCACATGGATCTGAGTTTTGCTTTGAGTTCTCTGTGAGGTAAACTTTGAACTCAGGTTCAGCACAGAGGGCAGGGCCCAGAGTGAAAAGAGGTTCACAAGAGAGATGGCTACTTTGCTCAAAAGGAAACTTTGTTCTTGCAGCTGGCTCATCAGGAGAGCTATTGAGGAGCTCCACATCATTTATCCCACATATGCAGATGCAGCATGCTTGCTACAAAGCCCAACGGACTTAAATAGTGAATCTTCATACTGAGGCAGAGCTGCCACTGACCATCACTGATACAATAGGGAGCAAATATATCTGAACACATGCAGGTGTATGGACCCTCTTGGACCCACACAAGATGGCAGAGTGGAAGGATGTGCGCTCATCTTCTCTTGCATGAACTCCAAAATTACAACTCGCTGCTGAACAACCATCAACAGGAGAATGTTGGCTCCCACCAAAAAAGATACCCTACGTCCAAGCACAAAGGCCTAGAGCAAGATGGTAGGAGGGGTGAAATGGCATTTAGAATCAAACTGCATACCCATCAGAGATGCTTGGAGGGCTCAAACAAAACCTCGTGTGCGGCAGAATCCAGAGACCCCACAGAAACTGAGCCAGGCCTGCGTTTGAGTGTTTGAGTATCTCCTGAAGAGGTACGGGTCAGCAGTGGCCTGCCACAGGGTCAGTGGTTCTCAGTACAGCAGACCTGGGTGACACAGTGTGTGGCATAAGCCATCTTGGAGGAGGTCACGATTAACCCCATCATAGAGGTGCCGAGCAGACGACCCACAAACTGAGAACACTTATACCAAATAAATTCTTGCACTCTTAAGAACGTTCTAAGTCCCAAAACAGATTTCCCAACCTAGGGGATCTGGCAAAGGGACTGAGAACCACTGAAGAATTTGACTTTGGAGGCCAGCGGGATTCAATCACAGAACTTACACAGGACTAGGGAAATAGACTCTTAGAGGGCACAAACAAAACTTTGTTCACACCAGGACCCAGGAGAAAAGAGCAGTGACACTAAAAGAGACTGACCGAGACATCCCTGTGGTGTTCAAGAGTGTCTGGTGGAGGCGTCGATCACCAGTGGTCTGCTACAGGGTCAGGAACATGGAGTGCAGCACTGCGTGCATGGGACCTTTTGAAGGACATCGTCATTATCTTCATTACCTCCACCATTTGGTCTCAGGTCAAGCAATAGGGATGGAACACAACCCCAACCATCCACAGAAAATTGGATGAAAGATTTACTGAGCATGGCGCCACCATTCAGAACAAGACCCAGTTTCCCCCACAGTCAGTCTCTCCCATTAGGAAGCTTCCATAAGCCTCTTATCCTTAAACTTCAGAGGGCAGACAGAATGAAAGCCACAATCACAGAAAAATCAAACTGATCACATGGACCACAGCCTTGTCTAACTCAATGAAACTAAGAGCCATGCCATGTAGTGCCCCCCGAGACAGATGGGGCATGATGGAGAGTTCTGACAAAACATGGTCCACTAGAAAAGGGAATGGCAAGCCACTTAAGTATTCTTGCCTTGAGAACCCCATGAACAGTATGAGAAGAGAAAAAGATATGACACCGAAAGATGAACTCCCCAGGTTGGTAGATGCCCAATATGCTACTGGAGAAGAGTGGAGAAAAAGCTCCAGAAAGAATGAAGAGTTGGAGCTAAAGTGAATACAACATCCAGTTGTGAATGTGACTGGTGATGGAAGTAAAACCTGATGCTGTAAAGAACAATATTGCATAGGAATCTGGAATGTCAGGCCAATGCTGCTGCTGCTGCTGTTGCTGCTGCTGCTAAGTCACTTCAGTCGTGTCTGACTCTGCGTGACCCTATAGACGGCAGCCCACCAGGCTCCCGCATCACTGGGATTCTCCAGGCAAGAGTACTGGAGTGGGGTGCCATTGCCTTCTCCACAGGCCAATGAATCAAGGTAAATTGGAAGCGGTCAAACAGGAGATGACAAGAGTGAACACTGATATTTTAGAAACCAGTGAATTAAAATGGACTGGAATGGGAAAATTTAATTCAGATGACCATGTTATCTACTACTGTGGATAAAAATCCCTTAGAAGAATGGAATAGCCTTTATAGTGAACAAAAGAGTCTGAAATGCGGTAATTGGGTGCAATCTTAAAAAAGACAGAATGGTCTTGGTTTGTTTCCAAGGCAAACCATCCAATATCACAGTAATCCAAGTCTGTGCCCCAGCTAGTAATGTTGAAGAAGCTGAAGTTGAACAGTCCTATGAAGACCTACAAGACCTTTTAGAACTAATACCCACAAAGTTGCTTTTTTCTTCATAGGGTACTGTAATGCAAAAGAAGGAAGTCAAGAGATACCTGGAGTAACAGGCAAATTTGGTCTTGGAGTACAAAACAAAGCAGGGGAAACACTAACAGGGTTTTGCCAAGAGAACACAGTGGTCATAGCAAATACCCTCTTCCAGCAACACAAGTGAAGACTCTTCACATGGGCATCACCAGATGGTTAATACTGAAAGATTGATTATATTTTTTGTAGCTAAAGATGCAGAAGTTCTGTACAATCAGCAAAAACAAGACCAGGAGCTGACTGTGGCTCAGATCATGAACTCCTTACTGCCAAATTCAGACTTAAATTGAAGGAAGTACGGAATACCACTAGACGATTCAGGTATGACCTAAATCATATCCTTTATGATTATATAGTGGAAGTGACAAATATATTCAGCAGATTTGATCTGATTGAGTGCTTGAAGAACTATGGATGGAGGTTCGTGACACTGTACATGAGGCAGAGATAAAAGATCATCACCAAGAAAAAGAAATGCAAACAGACAAAATGGTTGTCTGTGGAGACCTTACAAATAGCTGAGAAAAGAAGAGACGTGAACTGAAATGAAAGTCACTCAGTCGTGTCCAACTTTTCACAACCCCATGGACTATACAGTTCATGGAATTATCCAGGCCAGAATACTAGAGTGGGTAGCCTTTCCATTGGCCGGGGGATCTTCCCAACCCAGGGATTGAATCCAAGTTTCCTGCATTGCAGGCAGATTCTTTACCAACTGAACCAAAAGGAAAGTCCTGAGAAAAGAAGAGAAGCTAAAATCAAGGGATAATAGGAAAGATATACCCATTTGAATGCAGAGTTCGAAAGAATAGCATGGAGAGATAAGAAAGACTTTCTCAGTGATCAGTGCAAAGAAATGGAGGGAAAAAATAGAGTGGGAAAGACTAGAGATCTCTTCAAGGAAATTAGAGATACCAAGGGAATATTTCATGCAATGATGGGCACAACAAAAGACAGAAATGGTATGGACCTAACAGAAGCAAGAGATATTAAGAAGGTGTGGTAAGAATACACAGAAGAATTATACAAAAAAGATCTTCATGATCCAGATAAGCACAGTGGTGTGATCACTCAACTAGAGCCAGACATCCTGGAATTTGAAATCAAGTGGGCCTTAGAAATGGCAATCCACTACAGTATTCTTGACTGGAGAATCCCATGGACAGAGAAGCCTAGTAGGTTACAGTCCACAGGGTCGCAAAGAGTTGGACACGACTGAGCGACTTCACATTCACCTTCACCTTCACCTTCACCTTCACCTTCACCTTCACCTTCACCTTCACCTTAGAAAGCATCACTAGAAACAAAGTTAGTGGAGGTTAGATAATTCCAGTTGAGATGTTTCAAATCTTAAAAGATAATACTGTGAAAGTGCTGCAATCAGTATGCCAGCAAATTTGGAAAACTCAGCAATGCCCACAGAACTGGAAAGGTAATTTTTCATTCCAATCCAAAAGAAAGGAAATGTCAAAGAATGTTCAATCTACCACACAATTGCACTCATCTCACAAGCTAGCAAAGTAATGCTCAAAATTCTTCAAGCCAGGCTTCAACAGTATGTGAACCATGAATTTCCAGATGTTCAAACTGGATTTAGAAAAGGCAGAGGAACCAGAGATCAAATTGCCAACATCTGCTGGATCATTGAAAAACCAAGAAAGTCCCAGAAAAACATCAACTTCTGCTTTATTTGATATGCCAAAGCCTTTGACTATGTGGATCACAACAAACTGTGAAAAATTCTTCAAGTGATGGGAATACCAGACCACCTGACCTACTTCCTGAGAAATCAGTATTCAAGTCGAGAAGTAACCATTTGAACTGGACATAGAACAACAGACTGGTTCCAAATCGGGAAAGGAGTATATCAAGGCTGTATATGGTCACCCTGATTATTTCACTTATATGCAGAGTATATCATATGAAAAGAGGGGCTGTATGAAGCCCAAGCTGGAATCAAGATTGCCAGGAGAAATAACAATAACATCAGATATGCAGATGACACTATCCTTATGGCAGAAAGCAAAGAACTAAAGAGCCTCTTGATGAAAGTGAAAGAGGAGAGTAAAAAAGTTGGCTTAAAACTCAACTTTCAGAAAATGAATCATGGCATCTGGTCCCATCACTTCATGGCAAATAGATTGAGAAACAATGGAAATGGAGGCTTTATTCTGGGGGGCTGCAAAATCACTGCAGATGATGAGTGCAGCCATGAAATTAAAATACACTTGCTCCTTGGAAGAAAAGCTATGGCCAACTGAGACAGCATATTAAAAGGCAGAGACATTACTTGGCCAATAAAGGTCCATCTAATCAAAGCTATTGTTTTTCCAGTTTTTGATTACTGGAGATTACAAGTGAAATGACATAAACACACAAGACATATGAGACACACAGGAGACACACACACACACACACACTCCAACCGGAGGAAAAGACTGTGCAAATAATTGTGGTTTATTATTATATAGCCCCCTAGGCAGAATTCCAGACTGCATGGATAAGCCTTTTCAGTACAGCACAGGTGCATACATGTTATCATACAGCAAGGGGAGTGAAACCTCTGTTTACTGCAAGGTCTGTCCAGAGCCTTCTTCTCTCCTTTTATCAAAAGAAAGGAATGCTCCCTCGTTAGCAAGAGACCATTAAACTCAAGGCTGTGTCCAGACTCCTTGGCAGAATGCCTCGCTTGCCAGCACGTTCAGCCTTGAGCAGAGAGACCCGCTTGCATGCATATCTCCACTTTCCCTTTTGTGGCCACATTAACCCTTCATCTCCCCCTTTTTTATTTTATTTAAGCCCTCGAGACATTTGTATTGATGTTTTGTAGAGCAAGGCATAAAGCTGTAGGTGGCCAACCTCCAGCCTCGCCAGCCCCTCTAGCGGCTGTGCCTGTCTTAGGTTGCCCTCTTCTGAGGGTCTTACCCATCATTGGCTATCTAGCCACCTCTTGGGGGCTAGGCGGAATCTCTCTAGATGATGGGCATCTAGAACTTTTTTTATTTATATGTCTCAGTTTGCTTTAACAAATTGTAGCATGGTCTGGATCTTTTCTGCTTTGCATTTCAGTTGTTTTTCTTTTCGCCATCATTGGAAGACTAGAATAGCAGCACAACATAAAAGTAATATAAATAAAGAGTTCCCAAAGATAGCCCCAATTAGTGTGGATACATGCCCTAATGGATTTAAGTTATTTAATCCTTCTTGAAGACTTTTTAACAAATCAGATCCCACAATGTCAGGCAAAGTCTTGCTAAAAGTAGACAAAATTTGTCATTCCAGGTCCATAATTTCTGTAGTGAGATTTTGATGTCCAGTCAAAGATCATTTTACTTTTTTCCATTTCTTATTCATGTTAAATGGTATAGGTGTTATACAAAATTGAGAAGAATTTCAATCACATTTTAACATACTTTGTGTAGATAAAACAGTTAATTGATCTACAAGCCAGGAAACAGTGTGTTGAAGATTGAGCACGTCGGTAGCAAGTTGTGCAACTAAATCTTGCTGTTGTTGCCATAACAAATGAAACTCTTTATGCCAGTCCTGAACAAAATCAGCTGTTTGAATTTTTTGGTGTAATGCAAGGCCTGTTACCGCTGCTGTTGCAGTTACTGACGCGACTGCTAGAATCGAAGCAATGACCACACCAAGCATACGTCGAGATCATTGTAGCAAAGTCTGTACAGTGGCTACTAGATGAGAAACAGCAAAAGAATCTGACCACGGCTGAGTCAGATTTATAGGCAACCATACTTTTGTCCTAGCCTTAACAATTATTAACGAGAAACTGGAGTTATAGGCTCGTCTTTTAAATTTTTTTCACCAAGACTGATTTACACATTGAGTTAGGTCACAATAATCACATGACACAGACCCCACAGTATCATTCTAAGTCCAATTTCCATATAACAATGCAAAAGGATATTTTACACATGTCATTGCAGAATAAGATGTATTAACATGTAACTTAACATGGAATGGACCCAAAGAGTCACCAGTATCCAAGCTATAGTTTCCTGACCAGATAGTGAGATTACCAGAAACTGCCCATAGTTTCCAAATATCTCCTTGAATGTGCGGATATCCTTGCAATTGTAATTGAGGAGGGACAAGTGCAAATTGCTGCCATTTAACTGTTTCATTACCATTGCCCATTAAAGTGCCATTTGCACGATGCCACCTAAGAGATTTATTTGACCTTTTTTTTTAAGAATTGCCCATGATCTGGACTCCAATCTACAGTGATAGACCCCAAATAATTTATGACTTTAAAGGATTGATGACCTCGGCAACGTTTTCATTTCAAAGATTTTAGAGAAGGAACAAAAAAGTTAACAGGACATAGCGACATGTGTTTTCCATTATGAATGTCTAACAATTTTGTCAAGGTGTCAAATCCCCTGGTGGAAACAAGCACAGTAAACATAGCAAAATGGTAGTTATTACACTTTACCCCCCATGTATAATAGGAATGATGAGAATGTTCCTTGATGGACAGAAAAAAGTGGTGTCATCCTATGCATAAAGGAATACCTTCTACTGCAGTGGTCAAGTTACTAATATTATATTGCTGTTTATGATGAGATAGTTGTTTTAGAAGGCAGTCTCACTAGTACATACCTGCACTTTTTGTTCCCCCCAGGAAACTGCTTTTACTAATGGGGGATTAGGTATATATGCCCAATATGTATGATTACTTGCTGATACACCAATTACCTGACATGTCACCACCACCATCATGGCAAGCAAAAGATTGGTAGGAGTCAGAGGTTTCCCTGCCTTCATTAATGTCTTTTCTGCTTCCTGGGTCAACTTTTTCATTTGACCCCATGTAGGAGGTGTTGTTTCCCTTGTATGGAAAGTAGAGCTTCTCTGCATAGTAAGCTCTTCGAACTTTTGAACCAAGGGATCAGCCATTGTTGATTTTAATCAATCTCGCTGGGGTTCAAAACCTGTAATTATTAACAGAAATGAAAGCATACCCTCGTTCCAAATATATTAATGATGCTGGGATCCAACCTTTCTCTTTATCTTTGTACCAAATAGGCATATTCAAGATCTTCTTATCCTCTTCTTTCCCTTGAAAATGCAACTCTGCTGCTGATAGATTTCCCTTGCTTGAAACATTCAAAAAATTTAGGATAAGTAAGGTTTTATTCAGAATGTCTTTAGGTTTCATAAATCTCTCCTGTTCCCCCTTTTTTATTTTTTAAGATATTTACGCAAGGTAGGATTAGTTGTTTTAATGATAGCTTGCCCTTGACTATTATAAGGAATATCAAAAGTATGAGTTATATGGTATTGAGATAAAAAGTGAGCTAATTTTTCAGATTGGTAGGCAGGTGTATTATCAGTTTTTAATTTAATTGGTAATCTTATAACTGCAAAACAAGATAACAAATGAGTAATAACAGCGTCAGCCTGTTTAGAATGTAATGCAGTGGCCCATTGAAAATGTGTGTAAGTGTCTATGGCATGATGTATATATTTTTGTTGTCTGAAAGAAAAAAATGTAAATTACATCCATTTGTCATATCTGATTTGCTTGTAGTCTTTTTACGTTGACACCTGGTGGGGTAAGTGGCAAAGCAAATGGTGGACATATGGAACAAGAACAAACAATACTTTGAGCTTGTTTTTGAGTAATAGCATGAGATTTTTGTAACCCTTTGGAGTTGGTATGTTGTAAGAGATGTTTTTGTTTTGTTGCTTTTATAGGATAAAGTAAGGCATCAATTGTAGCATTTTTGAATGGGGTCTAGGAAGAGCAGAATGTGTACGGATGTGAGTAAAGGAAATTAGCTCTGAACGTTGCAAGAGCAATTGTACTTGGTAAAACAATTTATCAATAGCTGTTTTAAGGGTTATTGGAAGGGATATATGGGGAAGCTGTAAGCAAGAGAGAACAGCATATCGAGAATCTGAAATAATGTTAATAGGAAGTTGGGGAAAATCTTGCAAAACTACATAGATAGCCCACAATTTAACAGCTGTACAGAAGAAAATGAGTAGGGGAGAAACTTGGAACTTTTGGGGGTCTAATATCTAGCAGTATTTTTATTGGCATCTGTAAAAATAGTGGGTCCCTTAACTGGCACATCTGAAATTGAGGATTGAGATATCATAGAGTTAGTCTGGAGAA
>SJYF01013790.1:36247-48380 GCA_006410515.1 Procapra przewalskii | reverse complement strand
TAGATTGAATACCTGTATATTCACCATCTAGGTTTGACAAATGTTAGCATTTGCTACAACATTTCACATATTTCCTTAGATAGATAACAGAAAAATGATTCTATTACCAATTCTGATTTGAAGGAGAGTTTCCCACCATTTAAGTCAATTCTGAAGCTATCTACTGGGAGATAGGATTAAATCCCACAGGTTAATGGCTCAGTCCCGCAAGACTGCCCCTTCACCCCACATCAGATGCCAATTTCAAGTCCAGATTGTCACATGTTCTTCTGGCCTACTGGCTACAGATTGGCAGTTCCAACCTCTAATAATGGAGGATTTGGGTTTGATTAATTTGGTGGAGCAGCTCACAGATCTCAGAGAAACATTTTACTTACTAAACTACCAATTTCAAAACCAGGTGGAAGAGATGTACCAGGCAAGGTGTGAAGGGGCAGGCTCCTAAGGCACCACTCTCTCCAGACCTCCACGTGTTTACCAACCCAGAAGTGCTCTAAACCGTGTCACTTTGAGTTTTTATGGAGACTTTACTACATAAGCAAGCTTGATTAAATCGTTGGTCATTGGTGACTGAATTCAGTATCTAGTCCTTCTCTACATCATAGAGAAACTGAAAGTTTCATCCTTCTATTCATGACATCGNNNNCGGCTCCACTGGCAACCAACCTCCATCCTTAGGTGCTTTCCAAGTCACCTCATTAACAAACCAAAGGTACCTTTATTGTTCTCATTGCTTAGGAAATTCCAAGTATTTTAGGAGCTGGGTGACTGAAACAAAGACCAAATATATATTTATTATTAGAAGTCACAATATCACAGGTGGATATGAAATAAAATATTTCCTTAAAAGTGAAGCCCCTTTATAATCCTCTCCTATCCATTCTCCTCCCCCTCCCTCTTTTCCTCAGAAGTAACCTCTCTCCCAGAAGTTGTTGCATGTCTCTTCTTTTTATTTTTAGGAGCATATGTATGTGCCTGGGGTTCCCTGGTGGTTTAGTAGGTAAAGACTTGCCTGCAATGCAGGAGACCAGGGTTTGATCCCTGGGTCGGGAAGATCCCCTGGAGAAGGAAATGGCAACCCACTCCAGTATTCTTGCCTGGAGAATCCCATGGACAGAGGAGCCTGGTGGTACACAGGGTCACAAAAGTCAGACACAGCTTGATGACTAAACCACCATGTATGTGTCCATAAAGTACACATAATTCTTCATTCACTTAAAAATTTTACACAAGTTTCATCATGTTGTATCTATCATTTGAGAATATATATTTTTAATTCCACATAAAGTTTTGGACATTTGTCAATGTATTATACCACTACCTCTCTCGTTGTTACTCCATGTATGATCCCATTATGTGAGGATACCACAATGTATTTATTCATTCTTTTATTTATGTAGGACTTTTTGGTTCTTCTTTGTTGTCACAAACACTGCAAATAAGATACCAGTGCACTTCCTGAAGTTTTCAATTGCGTACGCAGAAGGGAAATAACAAGACTGCCAAGAGTGAACGCTTCCTGCTTTATTACATTGCTCTCCACCCTGACTGTGCCAGTGTACTGTTTCTCCAGAAGAATATAAACATGCCTGCTTTTCTCTCCTCAGAACTTCCCTTCTGAGAGTTCAGACTACAAGGGGATGGGGAATAGTGGCCTGAAGAATAAGGAGAAACTAGAGAGTTGGAAAGGGCTACATCACCAGGTGACTTGCCAAACACTCTAGGGACCTGGATCCTATTCTGAGAACCCATTGAAATGTTTTCATCAGGAGAGTGTCATGATCAATTTTCCCTTAAGATGACAGGAGCCAACATGGAGAATGGATTGGAGTGGGCAGGCAGGCTTTAAAAAAGGCCTTTGGAATAGGGAGGGACTGAGGGCTACTCAAATGTATCCTCACTTCGCTATAACTCTTTGTTTTGTTTTTCAATGAAAACAATAAATTCTGGTTCCCACGTTAATTGATTTTCTTCTAGTGGCGCTTCAAGGTCCTAAAGTTCTAGCCTAAAGGAAAAGAGAACAGGTTTTGCTTCTATTGTCTGGCAGTTTTATAAAGGACACATACTGTGCAGAAGAGACATACAGCCTGTCAGTTGCACAAACCAATAAACACACCTTTATTGCTAATTACCATTTTCTTTTTGTGCTACTTTTTGCCAAATGGCAATGAAAGCTGAAGCACAGATGCTCATTAACATCCTTCCTGATTTACTGACAATTCAGCACTGACAGTTTAATAAGCTGAGGACTCAACCCAAAGATTATTTGTCACTGCATTTTGGGGGCGGTGTCTTCCCTCACCTCTTGAACTGAGCAGCCTGTTCACATTTGTAACAACTGCACCCAAAATATTAGTGTTTTAAATTTATGTTGCATATTTTTAATGAAAAACTCAAAACATTTCTCCTCTGGAAGAGAGCAATATTTGCCACCCCAATATTATATATCTCTTTCGGAAGAGGATTCATTTCAGCTGATTAATTTTAAGGTCCAAAAGACTCAGGAATAATCTTTGGCCTTCCCCCTGAAGCCTAAAAGAATGTAGACAGAAGAGTTGTTCCAGGAAGCGTTATCACCATAGCTAACTAGCTGTGTTGACAGGAAGAAATCCAGCAAACTCTGCTTATTAAAACTCATCTTCATGTCCTGTTGTCTCTGCCTGGCCCAGCATCCATTTATTTACCAAACATTCCATTTTTCATCTCAATGTGGCTTGTCTTCCTCATCACTGAAGTCCCAAACCACAACCCCCAATATCTTCTTTTGTCTTTAATGGAAGATGATATTTAAGATAAAGTCTCTGGCCATTTTGAAGAATTACTTGGTTTCCCTGGGGCTGCAACAGCGCATTAGGGCAGCCGAGAGGAGCTACCCCACGTCCAAGGTCAGGGGCAGTGCCCAAGAGGAGTTACCCCACATCAAAGGTAAGAGAAACCCAAGAGAGACGGTACGCACTGAGAGAGGGCATCAGAGAGCAGACAGACTGAAACCACAATTACAGACAACTAGCCAATCTGATCACATGGATCACAGCTTTGTCTAACTCAATGAAATTAAGCCATGCCTGTAGGGCCACCTGATATGGATGGGTCATGGTGGATAGGTCTGACAGAATGTGGTCCACTGGAGAAGGGAATGGCAAATCACTTCAGTTTTCTTGCCTTGAGAACCCCATGAACAGTATGAAAAGGCAAAATGATAGGACTTTGAAAGATGAACTCCCCAGTCAGTAGGTGCTCAATATGCTACTAGAAATCAGTGGAGAAATACCTCCAGAAAGAATGACGGGATGGAGCCAAAGCAAAAACAACACCCAGTTGTGGATGTGACTGGTGATAGAAGCAAGGCCTGATGCTGTAAAGATCAATATTGCATAGGAACCTGGAATGTCAGGTCCATGAATCAAGGCGAATTGGAAGTGGTCAAACAGGAGATGGCAAGAGTGAACGTCGACATTCCGACTGGAATGGATGAATTTAACTAGATGACAGTTATAGCTACTACTGTGGGCAGGAATCCATTAGAAGAAATGGAGTAGACATCATGGTCAGCAAAAGAGTCTGAAACGCAGTACTTGGATGCAAACTCAAAAATGACAGAATGATCTCTGTTCGTTTCCAAGGCAAACCATTCAATATCACAGTTATCCAAGCCTATGCCTTGATCAGTAATGCTGAAGAAACTGAAGTTGAGTGGTTCTATGAAGACCTACAAGATCTGCTAGAACTAACACCCAAAAAAGATTCCATTTTCATTATAGGGGTCTGGAATGCAAAAGTAGGAAGTTAAGAAACACCTGGAGTAACAGGCAAATTTGGCCTTGGAGTACAGAATGAAGCAGGGCAAAGGCTAACAAGTTCTGCCAAGAAAATGCACTGGTCATAGCAAACATCCTCTTCCAACAACACAAGAGAAGACTCCACATGGACATCACCAGATGGTCAACACCGAAATCAGATTGATTATATCCTTTGCAGCCAAAGATGGACAAGTTCTATACAGTCAGCAAAAATAAGACCGGGAGGGGACTATGGGTCAGATCATGAGCTCCTCATTGCCAAATTCAGACTTAAATTGAAGAAAGTGGGGAAAACCACTAGACCATTCAGGTATGACCTAAATCAAATCACTTATGACTATACAGTGGAAGTGAGAAATAGATTTAAGGGACTAGATCTGAGAGAGTGCCTGATAAGCTATGGACAGGGGTTCATGACATTGTACAGGAGACAGGGATCAAGACCATCCCCAAGAAAAAGAAATGTAAAATAGCAAAATGGCTGTCTGAGGAGGCCTTACAAATAGCTGTGAAAAGAAGGGAAGTGAAAATCAAGGGAGAAAGGGAAAGATATACCCATTTGAGTGCAGAGTTCCTAAGAATAGCAAGGAGAGATAAGAAAGACTTCCTCAGTGATCAATGCAAAGAAATAGAGTAAAACAATAGAATAGGAAAGACTAGAGATCTCTTCAAGAAAATTAGAGATACCAAGGGAATATTTCATGCAAAGATGGGCTCAATAAAGTACAGAAATGGTAGGGACCTAACAGAAGCAGAAGATATTAAGAAGAGGTGGCAAGAATACATAGAAGAACTATACAAAAAAGATATTCGTGACCCAGGTAATCATGAAAGTGTGATCACTCACACTCACCTAGAGCCGGACATACTGGAATGTGAAGTCAGGTGGGCCTTAGGAAGCACCACTATGAACAAAATTAGTGGAGGTGATGGAATTCCAGTTGAGCTATTTCAAATTCTCAAAGATGATGCTGTGAAAGTGCTACACT
Organism: Procapra przewalskii; assembly: GCA_006410515.1. Classification (NCBI taxonomy): domain Eukaryota; kingdom Metazoa; phylum Chordata; class Mammalia; order Artiodactyla; family Bovidae; genus Procapra; species Procapra przewalskii. The sequence continues at coordinate 43,591 of SJYF01013790.1, read as the reverse complement.
CAATATGCCAGCAAATTTGGAAAACACAGCAGTGGCCACAGGACTGGAAAAGGTCAGTTTCCATTCCAATTCCAATCCCAAAAAAAGGCAATTGCAAAGAATGCTCAAACTACCGCACAATTGCACTCATCTCACATGCTAGTAAAATCATGCTCAAAATTCTCCAAGCCAGGCTTCAGCAATATGTGAACCGTGAACTTCCAGATGTTCACGCTGGTTTTAGAAAAGGCAGAGAAACCACAGATCAAATTTCCATCATCCCCTGGATCATTGAAAAAGCAAGAGAGTTCCAAAAGACATCTACTTGTGCTTTACTGACTATGCCAAAGCCTTTGACTGTGTGGATCACAATCAACTGTGGAAAATTCTGAAAGCGATGGGAATACCAGACCACCTGACCTGCCTTTTGAGAAACATGTATGCAGGTCAGGAAGCAACAGTTAGAACTGGACATGGAACAACAGACTGACTCCAAATAGGAAAGGGAGTACATCAAGGCTGTATATTGTCACCCTGCTTATTTAACTTCTATGCAGAGTTCATCAGGAGAGATGCTGGGCTAAATGAAGCACAAGCTGGAATCAAGATTGCCGGAATAAATATCAATAACCTCAGATATGCAAATGACACCGCTCTTATGGCAGACAGTGAAGAACTGAAAAGCCTCTTGATGAAATTGAAAGAGGAGAGTGAAAAAGTTGGCTTAAAGCTCAACATTCGGAAAACTAAGATCATGGCATCTTGTCCCATCCCTTTATGGCAAATAGATGGGAAAAGAGTGGAAACAGAGGCTGACTTTATTTTTCTAGGCTCCAAAATCACTGTGTCTTTTTTCACAGCCTTTGTTTTAAAGTCTGTTTTATCTGATATGAGTATTGCTACTTCTGCTTTCTTTGGTCTCTATTTGCGTGGAATATCTTTTTCCAGCCCTTCACTTTCAGTCTGTATGTTTCCCTTGTTTTGAGGTGGGTCCCTTGTAGACAACTTATATAGGGGTCTTGTTTTTGTATCCATTCAGCCTGTCTTTGTCTTTTGAATGGGGCATTCAACCCATTTACATTTAATGTAATTATTGATAAGTATGATCCCAGTGCCATTTACTTTATTGTTTTGTGTTCGAGTTTATACATCCTTTTTGTGTTTCTTGTGTAGAGAAGATCCTTTAACATTTGTTGGAGAGCTGGTTTGGGGGTGCTGAAATCTCTCAGCTTTTGCTTGTCTGTAAATCTTTTGATTTCTCCTTCATATTTGAATGAGATCCTTGCTGGGTACTCACTTGTGTATTATTTGTTGCTTTTCCCTTCCTGCTTTTAATATTTATTCTTTGTGTTTGATCTTTGTTAATTTGGTTAATATGTGTCTTGGGGTGTTTCACCTTGGGTTTATCTTATTTGGGACTCTCTGGGTTTCTTGGACTTGGGTGATTATTTCCCTCTCCATTTTAGGGAAGTTTTAAACTATTATCTCCTCTAGTATTTTCTCATGGTCTTTCTTTTTGTCTTCTTCTTGGACTCCTATGATTCGAATGTTGGGGCCTTTAACATTGTCCCAGAGGTCTCTGATATTGTCTTCATTTCTTTTAATTCGTTTTTCTTTTTTCCTCTCTGATTCATTTATTTCTACCATTCTATCTTCTACCTCACTAATCCTATCTTTTGACTCTGTTATTGTACTATTTGTTCCCTCCAGAGTGTTTTTTATCTCATTTGTTGCATTATTCATTATATATTGACTCTTTTTTATTTCTTCTCAGTTCAGTTCAGTAGCTCAGTCATGTCTCACTCTTCGTGGCCCCATGAATCGCAGCACGCCAGGCCTCCCTGTCCATTACCAACTCCCAGAGTTCACTCAGACTCACGTCCATTGAGTCAGTGACGCCATCCAGCCATCTCATTCTCTGAGCTTCGATATACAGGCTGCCCAAAGCCACTCCAAACCCATTGACATCTCATAACACATTACTGGATTGCACTCCAGAGAGAAGAAATCCAGCTCGACCCACCAGAACATTGACACAAACTTCCCTAACCAGGAAACCTTTACAAGCCACCCATACTTTATCTCTTCTAGGTCCTTATTAAACCTTGTGCATCTTATCAATCCTTGTCTCCTGGCTATTTATCTGTGATTCCATTTTGTTTTCATGATTTTGGATCATTTTCACCACCATTATTCAGAATTCTTTATCAGGTAGATTCCCTATCTCTTCCTTTTTTGTTTGGTTTCATGCACATTTATCCTGTTCCTTTACCTGCTGGCTATTCCTCTGTCTCTTCATATTGTTTAGATGTGTTTGGGGTAGCCTTTCTGTATCCTGGCAGTTTGTGGAGTTCTCTTTATTGTGGAGTTTCCTCACTGTGGGTGGGGTTGTACAGGTGGCTTGTCAAGGTTTCCTAGTTAGGGAAGCTTGTGTCGGTGTTCTGGTGGGTGGAGTTGGATTTCTTCTCTCAGGAGTGCAATTAAGTGTCCAGTAATGTGTTATGAGATGTCAGTGGGTTTGGAGTGACTTTGGGCAGCCTGTATATTGAAGATCAGGTCTGTGTTCCTGTGTTGCTGGATAATTTGTGTGATATGTCTTGCTCTGGAACTTGTTGGCCCTTGAATGGTGCTTGGTTTAAGTGTAGGTATGGAGGTGTTTGATGAGCTCCTGTTGATTAATGTTCCCTGGAGTCAAGAGTTCTCTGGTGTTCTCAGGATTTTGACTTAAGCCTCCTGCTTCTGGTTTTCAGTCTTATTTTTTACAGTAGCCTCAAGACTTGTCCATCTCCATCTATACAGCACCATTGATAAAACATCTAGGTTAAAGATGAAAAGTTTCTCCATAGTGAGGGACACCCAGAGAGGTTCACAGAGTTACATGGAGAAGAGAAGAGGGAGGAGGGAGATAGAGGTAACCAGGAGGAGAATCAAAAGAGGAGGGAGCAAGCTAGCCAGTAATCAGTTCCCTATGTGCTCTCCACAGTCTGGATCCCTCAGAGATGTTTATCGAGTTACACAGAGAATAGAAGAGGGAGGAAGGTGACAGAGGTAGCCTGGAGGATAAAGGGGGGAATCAAAAGGAGAGAGATCCAGCTGGTAATCAGTTCCCTAAGTGTTCTCCATCATCCATAAAACACAAAGAGATTCACAGAATTGGGTAGAGAAGAGAAGGGGGAGGGAGGAGATAGAGGCAACCTGGTGGAGATAAAGGAGAGTCCAAAGGGGAAGAGAAAAATCAAGCCAGTAATCTCACTCCCAAGTAAAAATGGGTACCAAAGATTGGGTTCTTAAAGGTACAAAATTGATAACAAATACCAAAAAGCAAAGATTAAAAATCTAGAGTAGAGGTTGGATTTTCAAAAATACAATATTAAAGAAAAAAAAGCCACAAAATTATAATGTATCTGTATCTATATGAAGTTTACTTTAAAAAATAAGGTCTCTTTTTTTGCAAAGTAATAGGTTATAAAAATGAAAATTAAAGGAACAATATAGTACTTTAAAAAAAATAAAAAATGACAGTAAAAACATATCTAGGACTTTCTCTAGTGTTGTTGTGGGCAGTGCGGGGTCAGTTCATTTTCAGATAGTTCCTTGATCCAGCTTATATTTCTCAAGATCTATAGGCCCCTTCCTATGTAGTCGGTGCTAACTACAGGTTTTAATCTATTGCACCTGTCCCTTCCAAGGAGGTTCCCTCTGTTTTAGCTTCTTCTGTTTGCTGGTCTCTTCAGTGTCTAATTTCTGCCCTCACACAGGGGGCAGTGGTGGGCACTTTTTTAGGCTCCCTTCTTCAGTCGTGCTGTGGGGAGGGAGGGATGCTGCAAACACATAACACTGGCGTGTGCTCACAGTGTCTCGGCCATGCTGGGTTTGCCCCCACTCACAGCGTGTGTGCTTTCCCTGTCTACTCTGCTTAGGCTCTAGGTTGCTCTGCCAGGAACTGTCTGAGGCCGGCCCTGGGTTGTATGCAGCTCCCAGATCTAAGCCGCTCAGGTTCAAGTACTCAGGTAGTACTCAGAGGCACAGACTCAGTTGGGCCTGCATTTTGCCCTTCCCAGCTCTGAGCAGCTCAGGCGACCAGTATTTGGCGAGCACGGTCTCTGAAACTTATCACCTCCCCCATCCCTGCCTCTCGGTTTTCTAGGTGTATAAGCAGTGCACCTTCTCAGGTGGATGTTGCCCATCCAGAATCTCAAGCAATCTTGGTTAGCAACGAAGTCTGCTTGCAGTTTGGTAGATAATGCCTCTCTGGGGTGGCGATGGCCCCCTTCTGGCTCTGGCTGCCCTCGCCTGCCTGTCACCAGAGGGGGAAGGGCCGGTCTGCAGTCGGCTAACTCTGCTCAGTCCTTTGTTCTGTGACCAGGTCTGGCGGTGTCTTAGGTTAGGGCTTTTCACGGGGTAGCTATCCCACAGTCTGGTTTGCTATCCCAAGTTAGTTCCCTCAGACTGCCCTGGGAGCTTTCAGGCCCGGTCCTTACTCTGAGCAATGCAGCCCGCGCCTCCCTGCCCAGCTCCCACTTGCTAGTGTCTGTTCTGCTTCTCCACTGGGAGAGTTTCCACTGGGCATGTAATCTGTGGGGTTTATTATTTATTTATTTTTCCTCCTGGTTGTTTTGCCCTCTGTGGTTCCAAGGCTCGCCACAGACTCGGCGGTGAGAATGTTTCCTGGTGTTTGGAAACTTATCTCTTTTTTAAGACTCCCTTCTCGGGATGGATCTCCTTCCCTACCTCTTTTGTTTCTCTTCTTATCTTTTATATTTTTTCCTACCTCCTTTTGAAGATAATGGGCTGCTTTTCTGGGTGCCTGATGTCCTCTGCCAACATTCAGAAGTTGTTTTGTGGAATTTACTCAGCGTTCAAATGTTCTTTTGATGAATTTGTGGGGAAGAAAATGGTCTCTCCATACTATTCCTCCACCATCTTAGCCAAAATCACTGTGGATGGTGATTGCAGCCATGAAATTAAAAGATGCTTACTCCTTGGAAGAAAAGTTATGACCAACCTAGATAGCATATTGAAAAGCAGAGACATTACTTTGCCAACAAAGGTCCATCTAATCAAGGCTATGGTTTTTCTAGTGGTCATGGATGGATGTGAGAGTTGGACTATAAAGAAAGCTGAGTGCTGAAGAATTGATTCTTTTGAACTGTGGTATTGGAGAAGACTCTTTAGGGTCCCTTGGACTGCAAAGAGATACAACCAGTCCATCCTAAAGGAGATTAGTCCTGGGTGTTCTTTGGAGGGACTGATGTTGAAGCTGAAACTCCCAATACTTTGGGCACCTGATGTGGAGAGCTAACTCATCTGAAAATCCCTGATGGTGGGAAAGATTGAGGGCAGGAGGAGAAGGGGACGACAGAGGATGAGATGGTTGGATAGCATCACTGACTCAATGTACATGGGTTTGGGTGGACTCTGGGAGTTGGTGATGGACAAAGAGGCCTGGCGTGCTGTGGTTCATGGGGTCACAATGAGTCGGACACAACTGAGCTACTGAACTGAACTGAACTGAACCTTGGTCTCTCCCATGTGCACACGTTTTTAAACTTGTTTAATATTCCCCTGTTAATATTTCTCATATCCATTTAATTCTTACACAATTCAGAAGAACATGGAAGTGTAGTACTAAGTCACTTCAGCTGACCCCATGGACACAATGTTCCTCTGTCCATGGGATTCTCCAGGCAAGATTCCTGGAGTGGGTTGCCATTTCCTTCTCCAGGGGATCTTCCTGACCCAGGGATCAAACCTGCCTCTCTTGCATTCCTGCATTGGCAGGAGGATTCTTTACCACTTGCACCACCTGGGAGAGGAAAAAATTTCTTCCTCCTTGACATTCTGATTCTTTAATTTACCTTCACAATAAAACCTATGGACAAGAAAGAGGTTTTATGCACCTCATTTCCCATAAGGAGAATAAACTTATTTGACCCATCTACAGCTGAGTATAGAGAGCAAAGAAAATGCTTACTTCTTTATCTGAGAAATAAGGACTTCTTTTTCCCACAGTTTATTGAAATATAATTAACATATTGCATTACTTTCAGGAGTACAATATAATGATTAGGTATATGTATTTATTGACAAATGATTAGCACAATAAGTTTAATTAACCTCCATCATTTCAGGGACTTTCCTGATGGTCCAGTGGGTAAGTCTCCATGCTTCCAATGCCGGGGACCTAGATTGATCCCTGGTGGTAGAACTAAGATCCCATACACTGCACTGCAAGGTCAGACAAAACATCCATCACTTCAAACAATTACAATGATTTTTCTTGTGATAACAATTTTTAGGATCTACTCTCTTAGCAACTTTGAAGTATACAATTACAACAATATTAACTATAGTCACCATGCTGTACATTATATCGCCAGAACTTATTCATTTTATTGCTGGAAGTTTGTGCCCTTTAACCCCCTTCACCATTTCCCCTCATGCCCACTCCCCACAACTCTCAACCTCTGGAAACCTTTCGTCTGTAAGAGGCTTCTGGAAAGTGGAGATTAAACCTACCTGTGGATTCCTGGATGGAGAAATATTGAATGTGAATATTGAATATTGAATAAACTCTTTTTGAACCCATCTTAAATGGCTGATCTATCATAAGAGCTTCACATTTATTCATCTGGGAAGAGGGATCCCAGAGCAAGATTAGGCCTCAGCAGATGTTGCTGAGACAATATGAAGCTCCAGCCAAAAGCATTGCTCCCTTCACTCTGCACTGCTCTTGACAGTTCGTTCTTTATGTTGGAGACAGAAGATAGTTTCATATTGGCCAATTTGCAAATTCTCTGACATTTGGTGACCCCATAGAAGGAATATTTTAAAATACGTTTTTCTTTCTTCTTGTCCACTATAAATTCCCCTTTCACACATATTCACTCAACACATGATCTTTAATCTATATTAGATTGGGTCGATATAGGATCACTGATTACTTTTCCCTGGTGTAGGAGATACCAAGTTACATATGGTGGTTGCTTAATAGTTGCTAACATTTCCTGGTTGATATCTTCATCTAAGATATTTAAAAAACACTAAATGTAAGGTTCAAATGATATAAGCACTTATGCACATCAGGGCAGAATTGTGGTAATAGTAGCGAACAACTTTTTTACAGATTATTTTCCACAACTCAAGTCTTTCATTGGGACTGATTTGGGACCTTCTTTTTAACAAAGTTACTAGTAGATGCTAAGTCTTTTATACTCTTTTCTTTGTGTAAAACCACCAGGAAATGACAAAGGAGAGACAGAGGCACCCAGTCTCTAAAAATCCTTAGACACACAAAAACTTGCATGCATATGTTCAGAGAAGCTTTGTTGGTAATAGCCCCAAAGTGGGAACAAACAAATGTCC
>SJYF01013630.1:68299-86025 GCA_006410515.1 Procapra przewalskii | reverse complement strand
AATAGATACAAACTACTATACAAAAAATAGGTAAGCACCAAAAATTTACTATATATCACAGGGAACTATATTCAACATCTTATAATAACCTATAATAAAAATAATCCAAACATAAAAAAAAGAAAATTCTGTCACTTTTCTATTGAAAATTGCATCTTTATTTAGCCTACTCTTTTCTTCTGACAGTTCTATTAAAATTGTAAAGCAATTATTTTCCAATTAAAAATAAATTTAAAAAAAAGAAATTACAGCAGATTTTAAAAAGAGTCATTTTATACCCCTCTCTTCTCTTAACTAGACCCTAATTGAGTCATCTGGGCTCCAAAATCACTGCAGATGGTGATTGCAGCCATGAAACTAGAAGACTCTTACTCCTTGGAAGGAAAGTTATGACCAACCTAGACAGCATATTAAAAAGCAGAGACATTACTTTTCCAACAAAGGTCTGTCTAGTCAAAGCTATGGTTTTTCCAGTGGTCATGTATGGATGCAAGAGTTGGACTGCGAAAAAGGTTGAGTGCCGAAGAGTTGATGCTTTGGAACTGTGGTGTTGGAGAAGACTCTTGAGAGTCCCTTGGACTGCAAGGAGATCCAACCAGTCCATCCTAAAGGAGATCAATCCTGGGTGTTCATTGGAGGGACTGATGTTGAAGCTGAAACTCCAGTACTTTGGCCACCTGATGCAGAGAGCTGATTCATTGGAAAAGACCCTGATGCTGGGAAATGTTGAGGGCAGGAGGAAAAGGGGACGACAGAGGATGAGATGGCTGGATGGCATCACCAACTCAATGGACATGGGTTTGGGTGGACTCAGGGAGTTTGTGATGGACAGGGAGGCCTGGCGTGCTGCAGTTCATGGGATCGCAGAGTCGGACACGACTGTGCAACTGAGCTGATCTTATTGAGTAGTCATATACTTCATGAGCCCCTCTAAAACCTTTATTGAGTTGTAATTGACAAATAGAATTGAAAGATAGTTTAACAAATGCATCAGAACATTGTATTTTATCACTCATGACTAAAACAGGTTTTCATGTATTTTATGTCACATATTCCTGTTCTGTATTTTATGCATGTCCTCAGATTTTTATTCTAGTTCACATGTTTTTTCTCAACTCTAAGAGGAGTCAAATCAGTGTTTTAAAATAACAATGACCATACTTCTAATTTCTAACATTTTGTTTTGCTCTTTTTCAAAATCACCTGTTCTTTTTTTCATGCTGTTTTTTACCCTGATTTTTATTCTCTTTAACATACCTTTAAGACTTTTAAGGAAAAAAAAATTAATAATCTTTTTCAACACTGTTTCTCCAGGATATATACTAACTTTTGTTGGATTTTCAGAATTTTTCTCATGGTGATAGAATTTATGACACAGTAATTTATTGTTGTAAGCTCATCTTCAGTAGAGATTATGAATATCTGTATAGAAAGAAGTATGCTTTGGTGTTGAAAGAAACATGTCTTAAACTGGTGTTTAGTTTAATATCCTAGCCTGGACTACCTTCCTTCTTTTGGTAAAGTTCATTTTTACCCCACACCCACACATCACAGTTGTCTAGCTTGAAAACAACATTTCTCCTCATGCAGGATGGCAGATACACACCAGTTTTCTTGGTTACTGAGAACAGTTCTAATCTGCATCATAGAAAGTGCAGTCCTGGAGTTTTTTGGTCCATGGCATTCCCCTTCAGGGGAATTCAGGCTTCCAATGTATCAATTCAAGCTTGCCACTTTTGCTTTCATTATTGTCCTCAATTCTTTCATATGAAAGTTGCTTATTTTTTTAAACTCACAGAGCCATTTCTAAATTACTATATATGCTATCATTTTCCTATGGAGGGGAGCATTCAAGAGACATTCATGAGAGTTAGCTAGTCTTCATTATTACCAAATATTTCTTACAAAAAGCGTCCAGTAATCCTCAGAAATTTGCCATAATAAACCTGGATTATTGTAAAATAAACTCAATAAATTTAAGGATTATTAATTAGTTTTCAAAAAATCTAATTTTATGCATGAGTTATTACTCTGTATTTTATTGTGCACTTGATTTTTATGTGTTAATTATTAAGTAACTCACATNCTCACATTGAATCAAAAATCACTGCAAACCTCCCTTCCATTTAATCTGGGAAACATAGACATATGTTTTCTAGTTCTATGACACATTTGGGTTCACTTTTATTCTTCTTAAGATTCAATTTTTAAAAATTTAAGATAAGTATTACAAATAGAAAAAATTAAATTGTATTTCCACAATATTTGAAAAATATAAAAACCAAATGAACAAGCTTGGCTATAGCTCTCTCATTCAGAAACAGAAAATTCCTTTAGCCCAATTTCAGAGTTTTGAAACCTAATGTGTTCTGCAACTGTGGAATATTGAAAGCTTACCATTCACAACTGTACTAACAAATTTTAGGATACATCTTTGGCTGTAGCATCTTATGATTAACTGAGTCTGAGGGCAAGAGCAGAATGTCTGTAAGAGAAACAACTCCTCTGCTTTAGATTGGAGTCCAAAAAGCCTTTACTTTGATTAGAACGATTTACGAGTGAAGCTGAGAAAAGTTAGCGACCTCATGGACTGTAGCCCACTAGGCTCCTCTGTCTATGGGGATTCTCCAGGCAAGAAAGAACACTGGAGTGGGTTGCTGTGCCCTCCTCCGAGGGATCTTTCCAACCCAGGAATCGACCTCTGTTTCTTACGTTTCCTGCATTGGCAGGTGGGTGCTTTATACTAACACCACCTGGGAAACCCAGATGGTGTTAAAGAATGGAAAGAATGGAAATAAACACATTCAACTTAACGTATGGTTCTATTCACTAGAAAAGTCCTGAATGTTGATTTCGTATCTATGAAGTGTATGTGTAAAAATGAAGGCATTTATAAAAAACCCATTCGCCATAATATTTTCTGATTCTTTATATCAAATTACATCTGCTTTTTAAGGACTCGTTGAGTAACTTATTTATTACTTTGTTACTGCATTCTCTATAGATTTATGTACATCTGTCTTCCCCTCTAGACATCCTTGACAATAATGACTATAGTTTGTTCACCTTTCCTTCTTTTGTAGCATCTTCCAATTGTATGAACTCAGTAAAAGCTCTTAATTGAATTAAAACACAATTTAATGTGTTTTCATAATGTAACCTCATATTCTTTGAGGAACTTCAAAAACACATCAAGCCATTTTCTAGGTTCTTGTGCAATATCCAGAGTTGAAATAAAAATCAGTGAATAATATCTGGCTTTTACCTCCTTGGAAATATACGCATTATAAAATAAGAGAAAACATAAAGATCTTCAAAAAAATAATACATTGAAAATAATCAACATGCTTTGAAAATCCATATGCTCTCCCAGGAATCTAAGTTACTATAGAGAAAATACTACACCTTTACCAATATCATCATGTAGGAAATTTATATTTTAATGAACTAAAGAAAACATATCAAAGCGGCCTTTTCTTCACAGATAAAATACTCACACGTATACACATATACTCACATACACACAAACACAAACACACATAACTTCTTTATTCAAATTTAATTCTCTTTTTTGGCCATTGCTTTCCTTGTGGCTCAGCTGGTAAAGAATCTACCTGCAATGTGGGAGACCTGGGTGCAGTCCATGGGTTGGGAAGATCCCCTGGAGAAGGGAAAGGCTACCCGCTCCAGTATTGTGGCCTGGAGAATTTCATGGACAGTCCATGGGGTCACAAAGAATTGGACACAGCTGAGCTACTTTCACTTGGCCATTGCAGTTCTAAAAGTTAGAGTGACTCTCAGGATCAGGATGATTAAAAAGGAAGTCCCTAAGAATGTTCATCTTGTGGAAAAATGCATCAGGTACATGAGATTGTTTTGTTTCGTTTAAAGAGTTAGAAGTAACTCTCAGTATTTCAATGCTCAGTTTGATCCTTTCTAGAGGAATGAGTTAAATATTATTAAAAATAAAATATCAACCATTTACTTAGAAATCATATAAAACCCCAAATAAATCATAATTTTCTATTTCCTTAGGATTAGTAGAGTCTTGAGTCTTACTGATTTCCCCCAAAGATGTTGGACACCCAACAATGTTCAGCAAAGACTCTTTCCAGGTGGCATTCTATACCTCAAATAAACTTTAATATAATTTGGAGATTCAAACTAAAGTTCAAATGAGCACTTTAGGTAATATAACAATCTGATATATATTTTCACAGAAGAGAGAAGAAATAAAGAATTTTAAAATAGAAAGTTCTTAAAATGTAGCATCAGAAAAAATTTTAAGTCTAAAAATGTTATTCCAAAGTTCTAATAAGGCATATGAGACTATTTCATATACTGAGCTTCATTTTGAAGTTTACCTCTTAGGAGACAACTAGAAATTGCAATGTTAAAATGATATAATTACTTGTTCTAAGATAAATATATATCCTAGCTACATTTCAAATAATAGTGTATCTAAGTGAAGTAGTATGCCCCAAGCTATCCTCAAATATCAAATGTAGGCATCCGCTAATAGAAACTTTAAATTGAACAGAAAAATAAAAAACCTAATAAATCAAGCATACCTGTTGTTGTTCAGTCACTCAACCATGTCTGACTCTTTGCCACCTGATGGACTGCATCACACCAGGCTTCCCTGTCCTTCACTATCTTTTGGAGCTTGCTCAAACTCATGTCCGTTGAATCAGTGATGCCATCCAACCATCTCTTCTTCTGTCATCTCCTTCTCCTCCTGGCTTCAATCTTTCCCAGAATCGGGGTCTTTTCTAATGACTTGGCTCTTCACATCAGGTGGGCAAAGTATTTGAGCTTCAGCATCAGCATCAGTCCTTCTAATGAATATTCAAGGATGATTGCCTTTAAAATTGACTGGTTGGATCTCCTTGAAATCCAAGGGGCTCTCAAGAGTCTTCTCCAACACCACAGTTCAAAAGCATCAATTCCACAGCACTCAGCTTTCTGTATGGTCCAGCTCTCACACCCATACATGACTACTGGAAAAATCATGGCTTTGGCTAGATGGACCTTTGTCAGTGAAGGAATGTTTCTGTTTTTAAATATGCTGTCTAGGTTTGTCATAGCTTTTCTTCTAAGGAGGAAGTGTCTTTTAATTTCACGGCTGCAGTCACCATTTGCAGTGATTTTGGAGCCCAATAATTGCTTATCTCATCCATGTATTTATCAATCCTTTTTCATAGCTTTGTGAATCTAATATGAATACTCAGTCTACTTAACTTCACTCATTTTTTCAGAAGTTTCAAGGAAAATTGTCAACATCATAGATTATCACTAAACTCTTAATTAATATTTCTGAAGAATAGAAAATTCTTCCACAACAGCAACAATGAAGCAAAATAACACATTCAAAAACATTATCACATCTGTGATGGGATTTTTTTCGTAAATTTGGATAGACTATGGTGCCCAATTGTTTGGCCAATACTAATCAAGATGTTGTGAAGGCACTTTTTTAAAAATTTAAATTTATTTAATTTAATTGGAGGCTAATTACTTTACAATATTGTATTGGTTTTGCCATACATCAACATGAATCCACCACAGGTGTACATGTGTTCCGCGTCCTGAACACCCCTCCCTCCTCCCTCCCTGTACCATCCCTCTGGGTCATCCCAGTGCACCAGCCCTAAGCATCCTGTATCCTGCATCAAACCTAGACTGGTGATTCGTTTCTTACATGATATTAAACATGTTTCAATGCCATTCTCCCAAATCATCCCACCCTCTCCCTCTCCCACAGAATCCAAAAGACTGTTCTATACGTCTGTGCCTCTTTTGCTGTCTTGCATACAGGGTTATTGTTACCATCTTTCTAAATTCCATATTTATGCCCTAGTATACTGTATTGGTGGATTTCTTTCTGGCTTACTTCACTCTGTATAATAAGCTCCAGTTTCATCCACCTCATTAGAACTGATTCAAATGTATTCTTTTTAATGGCTGAGTAATACTCCATTGAGTACATGTACCACAGCTTTCTTATCCATTCATCTGCTGATGGACATCTAGGTTGCTTCCATGTCCTCCCTATTATAAACAGTGCTGCGATGCACATTGGGGTACACATGTCTCTTTCAGTTCTGGTTTCCTCGGTGTGTATGCCCAGCAGTGGGATTGCTGGGTCATAAGGCAGTTCTGTTTCCAGTTTTTTGAGGAATCTCCACACTGTTCTCCATAGTGTCTGTACTAGTTTGCGTTCCCACCAACAGTGTAAGAGGGTTCTCTTTTCTCCACACCCTCTCCAGCATTTATTGGTTGTAGACTTTTGGACTTTTTAGCCATTCTGACTGGCGTGAAATGGTACCTCATTGTGGTCTTGATTTGCATTTCTCTGATAATGTGTTGAGCATCTTTTCATGCATTTGTTAGCCATCTGTATGTCTTCTTTAGAGAAATGCCTATTTAGTTCTTTGGCCCATTTTTTGATTGGGTCGTTTATTTTTCTGGAATTGAGCTGTATAAGTTGCTTATATATTTTTGAGATTAGGCCTTTGTCAGTTGCTTCATTTGCTATTAGTTTCTCCCATTCTGAAGGCTGTCTTTTCACCTTGCTTATAGTTTCCTTTGTTGTGCAGGAGCTTTTAATTTTAATTAGGTCCCATTTGTTTATTTTTGCTTTTATTTCCAATATTCTGGGAGGTGGGTCATAGAGGATCCTGCTGTGATTTATGTTGAAGAGTGTTTTGCCTATGTTCTCCTCTAAGAGTTTTATAGTTTCTTGTCTTACATTTAGATCTTTAATCCATTTTGAGTTTATTTTTTGTATGGTGTTAGAAAGTGTTCTAGTTTCATTCTTTTAGAAGTGGTTGGCCAGTTTTCCCAGCACCACTTGTTAAAGAGATTGTCTTTTCTCCATTGTGTATTATTGGTGAAGGCATTTTTTAATGTTGACTCACATTTATATGTGACTTTATGTAAAACTAGTTATCCTCCATAAGGTGAGTGTAATTGTCCAATCAGTTGAAGGCCTTAACTGCAAAGAGTGAGGCTTCATTAATGAGAAATCCTGCTTTGAGACCTTCACATGGAAATCTTACCTGACTCCAGCTTATTATTTTAGTCTGCCTCACAGATTTCAGACTCAAAACTGTAATATCAACTCTTACCAAAAGGTCTAGCATGCCATCTTTCCTATGACCTAGATGTTAGAGAAAAAAACTTGATTAGATTAAGTCAGTTTTGATAGAAATTTATCATTCATGCTCAGTTGTTCAGCTATGTCCAACTCTTTGTGTCCCCATGGACTGTAGCCCACCAGGCTCCTCTGTCCATGGGATTTCCCAGGCAAGAATACCGGAGTAGTTTGCCATTTCCTTCAAAAATAACGTTTAAAATTTTGAATTAGATCACTCAGAAGACATAAAATATCTGTGTCCCAACATTAGATGCCTAACTAGTGAGAGTAATGACAGACTAATCTCTTTAGGTAAAGTTACATCTTTCCTCTTTTAATCCAAAAATAATCTATGTGGTATTATAGTGTTCATTTGACATTATAGGTATGTCCTATTCTCTTTTTAGTGTAAGGGCTTCCCAGTTGGTGCAGTGGTAAAGAATCTGCCTTCCAATGCAGCAAGTCACAAAGATCAGACACAACTGAGCACACAACCCAATTAGCTTGATATTCTTCTATATACTAGAACTTTTCATTAGCTAGATTTATTTAATTATCCTGAAATATAATTTTAACATATATATGTTAATTATAATTCATGGGATATATAAACATTTTTGTCATATTTTTATTTCCATTTCACTGATTTCTACAACTTTTTATTGCCTCTTCTAAGTTAATTATTTTTCATTTTAACTGCCCTATTTGCATATACTCCTTTTGAATATATATCCCATTTCTGTTATTATAATAATTAACCTTGGATTTTATCAACTATACTTAACTCAAGAAAGTCAAAAGATATTGTTATAAACCCCATTCCAAACAATTCTAATGCCATAGCATTAATAGCATCATTCTGCTTCTGAATTTACATGCTATCTTGTCCAATATTTTTATCTGTCTTCTGTTGTTGTAAACCAATATATTAGAAACTACTATTATAGTAGGCAGCTATTATATGTTTAATTTACAGATTACCTATTTACACCTTTACTCACCACTTCATCTTGAATATCAGATCTTTTTCCTAAAATCCTTTTATTTGTATTTAAAAATGTCCTTTAGAAATTCCTTAAATTTGTTGCTGTTGGTAATGTTGTCTTAATGTTGGGTTTATTTGTACATTTATTAATTTTATCTTTTTTGAAATTAGTTTTGTTAGACATGAAATTATAAGTTGACAGTGAATTTTTCATAATGATACTCATTCCTTTATTCTGCAGACTACTATCTTTATTTTTATTTAATTTAATTAATTTATTTTTGGCTGCACAGTGTCTTCATTGCTGCATGTCAGGCTTCTCTAGTTGTTAAAAGAGGGAAATACTCTTCATTGCAATGCACATGCTTCTAGTTGCAGTGTCTTCTCTTGTTGCAGACCATAGCCTCTGAATGTGTGGGCTTTAGTTGTTGCAGCATTCAGGATCAATAATTGCAACACAGAGGCTCTTAGTTTTGGTGCATGGGCTTAATTTCTCCACAGCATGTGGGATTTTCTCCAACCATTGACCAAACCCATCTAAGGCAGGCAGATTCTTAACCACTGGATCACCAGGAAAAGAAAGTCCCTACTACTCCTCTTTGAGGAGCCATCCCACGTTGAAGGTCAAGAAGGGCGGTGGGAGGAGATACCCTTCCTCCAAGGTAAGGAGCAGCAGCTGTGCTTTGCTGGAGTAGCCGTGAAGAGATACCCCATGCCTGAGGTAAGAGAAACCCATGTAAGATGGTAGCTGTTGCAAGAGGGCATCAGAGGGCAGACACACTGAAACAATACTCACAGAAAACTAGTCATTTTAATCACACTAGGACCACAGCCTTGTCTAACTCAATGAAACTAAGCCTTGCCCACGGGGCAACGCAAGACAAGCGAGTCATGGTGGAGAGAGCTGACAGAATGTGGTCCACTTGAGAAGGGAATGGCAAACCACTTCAGTACTCTTGCCTTGAGAACCCCACGAACAGTTTGAAAAGGCAAAATGGTAGGATACTGAAAGAGGAACTCCCCAGGTCTGTAGGTGCCCAGTATGCTACTGGAGGTCAGTGGAGAAATAACTCCAGAAATAATGAAGGGATGAAGCCAAAGCAAAAACTACCCAGCTGTGGATGTGACTGGTGATAGAGACAAGGTCTGATGCTGTAAAGAGCAATATTGCATAGGAACCTGGAATGTCAGGTCCATGAATCAAGGCAAGTTGGAAGTGGTCAAACAGGAGATGGCAAAGGTGAACGTTGACATTCTAGGAATCAGAGAACTAAAATGAACTGGAATGGACGAATTTAACTCAAATGACCATTATATCTACTACTGCGGGCAGGAATCCCTCAGAAGAAATGGAGTAGCCATCATGGTCAACAGAGGAGTCTGAAATGCAGTACTTGGATGCAGTCTCAAAACTACAGAATGATCTCTATTCATTTCCAAGGCAAACCATTCAATATCACAGTAATCCAAGTCTATGCCCCAGCCAATAATGCTGAAGAAGCTGGAGTTGAACGGTTCTATGAAGACCTACAAGACCTTTTAGAACTAACACATAAAAAAGATGTCCTTTTCATTATAGGGGACTGGAATGAAAAAGTAGGAAGGCAAGAAACACCTGGAATAACAGGCAAATTTGGCCTTGGGATGCAGAATGAAGCAGGGCAAAAACTAATACAGTTTTGCCAATAAAATGCACTGGTCATAGCAAACACCCTCTTCCAACAACACAAGAGAAGACTCTACATATGGACATCACCAGATGGTCAACACCAAAATCAGATTGATTATACTCTCTGCAGCAAAAGATGGAGAAGCTCTATACAGTCAACAAAAACAAGACCAGGAGCTGACTGTGGCTCAGATCATGAACTCCTTATTACCAAATTCAGACTGAAATTGAAGNNNTAGGGAAAACCGCTAGACCATTCAGGTATGACCTAAATCAAATCCCTTATGATTATAAAGTGGAAGTGAGAAATAGATTTAAGGGCCTAGATCTGATAGATAGAGTGCCTGATTAACTATGGAATGAGGTCCATGACATTGTACATGAGACAGGGATCAAGACCATCCCAAAGGAAAAGAAATGCAAAAAAGCAAAATGGCTGTCTGGGGAAACCTTACAAATAGCTGTGAAAAGAAGAGAAGTGAAAAGCCAAGGAGAAAAGGAAAGATATAGGCATCTGAATACAGAGTTTCAAAGAAAAGCAACAAGAAATAAGAAAGCCTTCTTCAGCAATCAATGCAAAGAAATAGAGGAAAAGAACAGAATGGGAAAGACTAGAGATCTCTTCAAGAAAACTAGAGATACCAAGGCAATATTTCATGCAAAGATGGGCTCGATGAAGGACAGAAATGGTATGGTTCTAATAGAAGCAGAAGGTATTAAGAAGAGGTGTCAAGAATACATGGAAGAACTGTATAAAAAAGATCTTCACGACCCAGAAAATCACGACGGTGTGATCACTCATCTAGAGCCAGATATCCTGGAATGTGAAGTCAAGTGAGTCTTAGAAAGCATCACTATGAACAAAGCTAGTGAAGGTGATGGAATTCCAGTAAAGATATTTAAATCCTGAAAGATGATGCTGTAAAAGTGCTACACTCAATATGCCAGCAAATTTGGAAAACTCAGCAGTGGCCACAACTGGAAAAGTTCCATTTTCATTCCGATTCCAAAGAAAGGCAATGCCAAATAATGCTCAAAAACACAATTGCACTCATCTCACATGCTAGTAAAGTAATGCTCAAAATTCTGCAAGCCAGGCTTCAGCAATACATCAACCATGAACTCCCTGATGTTCCAGCTGGTTTAGAAAAGGCAGAGGAATCAGAGATCAAATTGCCAACATCCGCTGAAACATGGAAAAAGCAAGAGAGTTCCAGAAAAACATCTATTTCTGCTTTATTGACTATGCCAAATCCTTTGACTGTGTGGATCACAATAAACTGAGGAAAATTCTGAAAGAGATGGGAATACCAGACCACCTGACCTGCCTCTTTAGAAAGCTGTATGCAGGCCAGGAAGCAACAGTTAGAACTGGACATGGAACAACACACTGATTCCAGATAGGAAAAGGAGTACGTCAAGGCTATATATTTTCACCCTGCTTGTTTAACTTATATGCAGACTACATCATGAGAAACGCTGGACTGGAAGAAACACAAGCTGGAATCCAGATTGCCAGGAGAAATATCAATAACCTCAGATATGCAGATGACACCACCCTTATGGCAGATGTGAAGAGGAACTAAAAAGCCTCTTGATGAATGTAAAAGAGGAGAGTGAAAAAGTTGGCTTAAAGCTCAACATTCAGAAAATGAAGATCATGGCATCTGGTCCCATCACTTTGGGAAATAGATGGGGAAACAGTGGAAACAGTGTCAGACTTTATTTGTGGGGGCTCCAAAATCACTGCAGATGGTGACTACATCCGTGAAATTAAAAGACTCTTACTCCTTGGAAGGAAAGTTATGACCAACCTAGACAGCATATTCAAAAGCAGAGACATTACTTTGCCGACTAAGGTCTGTTTAGTCAAGGCTATAGTTTTGCAGTAGTCACATATGGATGTGAGAGTTGGACTGTGAAGAAGGCTGAGCGCCCAAGAATTGATGCTTTTGAACTGTGGTGTTGGAGAAGACTCTTGAGAATCCCTAGGACTGCAAGGAGATCCAACCAGTCCATTCTGAAGGAGATCCAACCAGTCCATTCTGAAGGAGATCAACCCTGGGTGTTCTTTGGAAGGAATGATGTTAAAGCTGAAACTCCAGTACTTTGGCCACCTCATGCGAAGAGTTGAGTCACTGGAAAAAACTCTGATGCTGGGACAGATTGGGGGCAGGAGGAGAAGGGGACGATGGAGCATGTGATGGCTGGATGGCATCACAGACTTGACGGACCGAGTCTGAGTGAACTCCAGGAGTTGGTGATGGACAGGGAGGCCTGGTGTGCTGCGATTCATGGGGTCACAAAGAGTCGGACACAGCTGAGTGACTGAACTGAACTGAACTACTCCTCTTTAAAAGTCTGTTCTCATTTAAACATAGTAAAAGATTATCTTTTATCTCTAAACTAAGTAAAATCTCTTTAAAGTTACCTTGTATACTTTTACTAAATTTTGTCTAATGTGAATTTTGTTCTACCTTGTCTCCAATATTTATGGCTTCTTATCTTTCATAAATTCTATGAAATCTTCTGCTAATTTCTCTTCAAATTTGCCTTTTTTTAAAATTTTCTTTATACTCTGCTTTTGGCGTCCCACTTAGATATACATTCAGTTCAGTTCAGTCACTCAGTCATGTCTGACTCTTTGCAACCCCATGAATCAGAGCACACCAGGCCTCACTGTCCATCATCAACTCTCAGGGTTTACACAAACTCATGCCCATTGAGTCGGTGATGCCATCCAGCCATCTCATCCTCTGTTGTCCCTTCTCCTCCTGCCCCCAATCCCTCCCAGCATCAGGGCCTTTTCCAATGAGTCAACTCTTCCCATGAGGTGGTCAAAGTATTGGAGTTTCAGCTTTAGCATCAGTCCTTCCAAAGAACACCCAGGACTGACACTCCTTTAGAATGGACTGGTTGGATCTCCTTGCAGTCCAAGGGACTCTCAAGAGTCTTCTCCAACACCACAGTTCAAAAGCATCAATTCCTCAGAGCTCAGCTCTCTTCACAGTCCAACTCTCACATACATGACCACTGGAAAAACCATAGCCTTGACAAGACAGACCTTTGTTGGCAAAGTAATGTCTCTGCTTTTGAATATGCTGTCTAGGTTGTTCATAACTTTCCTTCCAAGGAGTAAGAGTCTTTTAGTTTCATGGCTGCAATCACCATCTGCAGTGATTATGGAGCCCAAAAAATAAAGTCTGACACTGTTTCCACTGTTTCCCCATCTATTTCCCAAAGTGATGGGACCAGATGCCATGATCTTCATTTTCTGAATGTTGAGCTTTAAGCCAACTTTTTCACTCTCCTCTTTCACTTTCATCAAGAGGCTTTTTAGTTCCTCTTCACATCTGCCATAAGGGTGGTGTCATCTGCATATCTGAGGTTATTGATATTTCTCCTGGCAGCCTTGATTCCAGCTTGTGATTCTTCCAATCCAGCATTTCTCATGATGTAGTCTGCATATTAGTTAAATAAGCAGGGTGACAATATATAGCCTTGACGTACTCCTTTTCCTATTTGGAACCAGTCTTGTTCCATGTCCCATTCTAACTGTTGCTTCCTGACCTGCATACACCTTTCTCAAGAGGCAGGTTAGGTGGTCTGGTATTCCCATCTCTTTCAGGATTTTCCACAGTTGATTGTGATCCACACATTCAAAGGCTTTGGCATAGTCAATAAAGCAGAAATAGATGTTTTTCTGGAACTCTCTTGCTTTTTCCATGTTTCAGCGGATGTTGGCAATTTGATCTCTGATTCCTCTGCCTTTTCTAAAACCATCTTGAACTACAGAAATTTCATGGTTCACGTATTGCTGAAGCCTGGCTTGCAGAATTTTGAGCATTACTTTACTAGCATGTTAGATGAGTGCAATTGTACAGTAGTTTGATCATATTTGGCATTGCCTTTCTTTGGGACTGGAATGAAAACTGACCATTTCCAGTCCTGTGGCCACTGCTGAGTTTTCCAAATTTGCTGGCATATTGAGTGTAGCACTTTCACAGCATCATCTTTCAAGATTTGATATAGAACTTCATATCTCTATAAAGTCTTCTATTTTCCATCTACATGTTTCTCTGTACTACTTTCTGGGCCACTTCTGCTCTACCTTTGTTAATTTATTCTCTCTTCAGCTATGTCTAATTTGCTGTTCAGTTTATTTACTGACACCTCTTTGCTCAAGGTAGTATTCAATTTTCACCATTTCCATTTTTTTTTTCAAATTTGTCTTATATGCTTAATCATATCATGTATCATGTACTTCTATTTGTAATTCTTTAAGCATTTAATATATAATTGTTTTATATTCTATAGCTTACTTTTCAAATCTGCATTTCGTAAGGGTTGTGAGGTCGCTCAGTCATGTCTGATTCTTCGTGACCCCATGGACTGTAAGCCTGCCTCACTCCTCTGCCCATGAGATTTTCCAGGCAAGAATACTGGAGTTGGTTGCCATTTCCTTCTCCATTCATGAGGGTAAGGGTTTATTATTGTTTGCTTTTGCTTAGTCTCACTAATGTTGAACTTTTCCTTGGTTGTTTGGTGATTGTTTTCATCAGCGGGAGTTTTGAGTGTTCACGGTAGAGAAGCTTTCTCATGGAGTGTATTTGCATTTTCTTCTGCAGGGAACCATAAAGTATATGGCCCCTCTCAGTTTCACAAATTAATCTTGAAACGTCAGGTTTAGGCCTGCTCCATTTCATCTACAATAATCAGGTAACAGATTGGTACTGTATAGGTCTTCAGGAGAAACTGACATTGACAGAAACTTCTTTTCTTATTGCTTTATTTTTAATGCATAACTTTCTCTGTGTCTTATTTTATGTGAGGAGCGAAAAGAGGGTCTTAAAATGATTTTTCCATCTATAAGCAACCCAGCAACATGATGTAAACTAACTTATATGTAGACTCTAGTTATTTTAGTAAGGAACAATTTGTTATAATATCTATCTACCATATTGCTAGTAGTGGTGTATTGGTTTAGTCTCTAAGTCATGTCTGACTCTTGTGATCTCATGGACTGTAACCTGCCATACTTCTCTGTCCATGGGATTCTCCATTCATCCAGGCAAGAATACTAGAATGGGTTGCTATTTCCTTCTCCAGGGGATCTTCCAGACCCAGGAATCAAACGTGGGTTTCTTGCATCACAGGCAGATTCTTTATCCACTGAGCTACTAGGGAGACCCCTAAATTAAGATTTTGGTTAAAAAATAATTGAATATTGCCATCTCAAAATAAGGAATTTTGTTATACGTTATTTATTTACCCTAATATCTAAAATGCTATAAATTATACTGCAAAAGGTCAGTTTTCATTACAATACCAAAGAAGGGCAATGTCAAAGAATGTTCAAACTGCCATACAGTTGATCTCATTTCATAAGCTAGTAATGTTATGTTCAAAATCCTTCAAGCTAGCCTTCAGCAGTATGCTGAGATTTTCAAATGTATAAGCTTGGTTTAAAAAAGCGGAGGAATCAGAGATCAAAATGCCAAAATTTAATGTACAATAGAGAAAGCAAGAGAATTCCAGAAAAAACATCTACTTCTGATTCATTTACTATGCCAAAGTCTTTGACTATCTGGATAACAACAAACTAGAAAGTTCTTAAAGAGATGTGAATACCAGACCACCTTAACTGTCTACTGAGAAATCTGTATATGGATCAAGAAGCAACAGTTAGAACGAGACATGGAACAACTGAATTTCCTTTCAAAATTGTGAAAGGAATATGACAAAGCTGTATATTGTTACCCTGCTTATTTAACTTCTATGCAGAATATATCATGTGAAATGCCAGGCTGGATGAATCACAGCTAGAATCAAGATTTCCAGGAGAAATATCCACAACCTCATATATGCAGATGATATCTCTCTAAGAGAAGAAAGTGAAGAAGTAAAGAGACTCTTGATGAGGGTGAAAGAGAGAGTGAAAAAGTTGGCTTGACAGTCAACATTTAAAAAACTAAGATCATGGCATCTGGTCCCACCACTTCATGGATAATAGAAGGGGGAAAGTTGGAAACAAAGACAGATTTTATTTTTGTAGAATCCAAAATCACTGTGGGTGGAAGCTGCAGCCATGAAAATAAGACTCTTGCTTCTTGAAAGAAAAGCTATGTCAAACCTAGGAAGGATATTAAAAGGCGGAGCTATCACTTTGCCAGCAAAGTATAGTCAAAGCTATAGTTTCTCTAGTAGTCATATACAGATATGAGAGTTGGACCATAAAGAAGGCTAAGCACCAAAGAATTGATGCTTTCAAATTGTGGTGCTGGAGAAGACTCTTGAGAGTCCCTTGGACTACAAGGAAATCAAACCAGTTAATCCAAAAGGAAAGCAACTCTGAATATTCACTGGAAGGACTGATGCTGAAACTGAAGCTCCAATACTTTGGCCACCTCATATGAAGAGTCAGCTCATAGGAAAAGACCCTGATGCTGGGAAAGATGGAAGGCAAAAAGAGAAGGGGCAGCAGAGAATGAGATGGTTAAATAATATCATTGACTCAATGGACATGAATTTGAACAAATTCCAGGATATAGTGAAGGACAGGGGGGACTGTCGTGCTGCAGTCCATGGGTGGCAAAGAATAGGACATGACTTATTGACTGAACAAGGACAACAACAAATATTACCCTATTAAAGTTTACGTGTTCCCTGATATTTTAGTAAGTTTTTAACACTCTCTTGTCTCCTATGGAATTACCAAATGGAAGAGTTATTTTTGGACAGTTTAACAGTTGTGAAAGTTTGAAAAACCATGCTTAGTAAAGGCAAGTAATCTTCAAACACTGAAAACTACATAGGCTCTTAAAATTTCACTCCTAATTATTTATTTTTCACTTGCAGCTCAAGCTATTCTCATAAGCTCTACTTTTCAGAAAAATTAAATGCCACTAATTGTGGAAATACATGCCATAAGCTATTCCTATGGAAGCTCCAAAGAACATAAAAGGTCAGTATCTCTCATTGTTCCATCCTTAAATTTGAGATGCAGTTAAGAATTAATTTTGTTTATAGAATACAATAAATGTATTTTTGTTTGGATATTTGGTTATTTTCAGTACTGCCAAGAGAGTAAAGAATTAGTTATTTGGGCTATGTAAGAATTAGGTGACTGTGAAAGGAAGTATGTCCACACTTATCCAAAGGATTAATTAACTTTACAGGATAAAAAGAAAAGCAGTGTCAGAGTCTTGGTTTTGTCATGTGAATAGTCTGGAAATAAAAGTTAAGGATACTGATTTTCTTTTAGTAAATTTTTTGCACAGTGCAATTTCTGAGAGCACAGGCCTCTGACCTTCATTTTCATTTCATTGCTACTAGACGTGACGGGAGTATCTGAAATCTTGTGTTCTTGTCAAAGAGGATCTTAAATCATACACATTAGAACAGATTTATTCAAAGGAAGGGTATTTTTACCCCTTACTAGAGCAATATTCGCAACTCAGTAACTGATGTTCAACAGATGACTAATGAGGTATTATAGCAGAAATTAGCCTCTATGCTATCTTCTGGGTTCAACTGTCCCAGTGAGACTGTCTCAATCTGTCTTATCCATTCAACTGGCTCCCTGGAGAAAGCTGGAGACAGGTGCTGGGGATCTTGTCATTAATTCAGGTCAGCAATGTCAGTTAATTAAGTGGAACTTCTTTAACATAGCATCTAAAGAAAAAGATGGCTAAGGGTCCAGGACGCTAAAAACACAGGCTTCTTTCCATCTCTCCAGTCAAATTTCTTTTTACTAATTATATTCCTTACATTTTTAGTCATAACTCTCAAATATATAAATGTGGCCAATATAATGGGGAAAAAGTGTTAAGATACCTCTTAATCTATTTATGTGTAGAATATCAGGAAAACAGTGCTTTCTAAAATAAATTCCACACATTATCCCTTCCATAGGATGTGGACAGGTGAATTTT
>SJYF01013630.1:20221-36337 GCA_006410515.1 Procapra przewalskii | reverse complement strand
GGTGCACACATCTGAAGACATTATGTGTATTATTTTAACTGTTTAAAAAAAATGTTATTTCCATACTCTTAAGAAAATTTAAATGATTTAAAGAAAATCATTTAAATCATTTAAAATCATGTGTTAAGTCTTTTGAAGTTATGTAGTTTCTCTAGTGATCTGTTGGCTGATATTCAAAGATTATCCTGCATTTCTAGCCTTACCAGCACCAAATGCCCAGTTTCAAACCCATGATTCCCATGGTAGTTGAAGTTGTCTATACTACATATGTGTGTGAGCCTACCAAGTTGTTTCAATCATGTCCAACTCTTTGTGACATTATACACTGTAGCCTGCCAGGCTCCTCTGTCCAGGGGATTCTCCAGGCAAGAATACTGCAGTCAGTTGCCATGCCCTGCTCCAGGAGATCACCTGACCCAGGGATGGAATCTATCTCTTATGTCTCCTTCATTGGCAAGCAGGTTCTTAATCACTAGGACCACCAGGGAAATCCTGTCTGTAATGTGTTAGCCAGGATTCCGTTTCCCAGGTCATATCTACTACATCAAAGGTCTTCCCACTTGTTTTCCTCTTGGCTGCCTGTTTCCACATGTGTCTCTACAATGTGTCCCCATCCTTGTAGTTCTAGGTTAAATTCTGCCTGCCCAGGAGGCTCGCTCTTTCCTCCATCTTGTCTTCAACCTTACTTAATACAATCATAATTGATATACTCCTTCCACACTTTCCTCTAGGAACTTAATTGGTACTTTATAATTTTTGTTTTCATAGGTTCTCTTTTACTGAAGTTACGTATATAAGTGTCCTCAGTAGCTTAAGTTGTATCTGACTCTTGGCAACCCTAAGGACCATAACCAACAAGGCTCCTTTGTCCATGGGATTTTCCCAGCAAGAATACTGGAGTGGGTTGCCGTCTTCTTCTCCAGGGGAATCTTCCCTCAAACTCATGTCTCCTGTATTGCAGGCAGATTCTTTACTGCTGAGCCACCAGGAAACCCACTTATACAAATGGCTGCCTGCATTTCTAAATTGTGAACTCTTAAGACTTATGTTAGTTATCTTTCTATTTCCCCCTGCTCCAGAGTACTTCTAAGGTGCATTTAAGGATAAAATTTGGCTGAAATTTTTTTTGCTTAACTTGGTTGAACTTCTTAAAAGTCCTAGGCTTGTATAGCTTTTTCTCAGAAAGCTATAATGCCTTATGTCTACATCTGCCCTTAAACATTTTTATTTGATTTTTACCCCATATCTTTACTTGACAATGTTCACAATTGGCCAGGAGCCTGGTTACTGAGCTATCTTCTTTACCAACATATGGCTATATCTGAATGATGGTGCTGGACTTGAGTGCACTCATTTAAGTCTAATGAGGTCCACAGAGGTGACTGTATGACTCATGACATGAAGTCATTTTTCCAATTAGCATTCTGACAAATGCATTAGAAGGAGAACCCTTTCAATAGATTTCCACAGCTGCTGAAGGGATCAGGTGTCAGAAGATTTTCAGCTTTGTTCTGCTGTTCTGGTCAAATAACTTATTTTTACCCAGACTACCTCTTGATGCAGCTGGCAGTGATCATATGTCATCTGAGTCTGACACCAGTTTAAAAATGGTCCTTATTACTGTACTATGACTACAGAAATTTCAAGAAGGATCAGCTACAACTTTTGATTGAGTCATTCACCTTTCTCAAAAAGTGAGATTATTTCCATATACTGTAATACAGAATATCTTTTCAAGAACTACCCCATGCATGAAATTTAACACTTGGTGTAAAGGACATATTTGCAAGCATAATAAAAGGGAGTCAAAACACATCTGTTATCCTGTAATAACACCTAATTCCATTTTGGTCTATCACCACCTTTGTATTTAAAGTCAGAACATATGTTCTCATTTGAATAAAAGGAAAAAAAAAGAGAGATTCCAAATCAATAGCCCTTCTCCAAGCCAATCAAATAGCACAGACTTATAGGAATTCTCTGTGAGTTCAGCCCTGGGGTGCTGCAAAGACGTGAGAGAAAATACTACTGAGGGAATGGTCTCAATTCTTCAGTGTTTATGCTCAAGACTGTAAGTTAGTACCTTGGGGAAATGTGGATTAAATACTTTAAAAAGGGTACTTTCCTTTTTTATTTGTTCTTTTGTTTTAATTATAAAAGCCTTTCTCCAGGCCAGAATACTTTATTCTTTTCTTTATTATAAGAGGAATTCTCCAGGCCAGAATACTGGAGTGGGTAGCCTTTCCCTTCTCCAGGGGATCTTCCCAACCCAGGGATCAAACCCAGGTCTCCCACATTGCAGGCAAGTTCTTTACCAGCTGAGCCACAAGGGAAGCCCATAAAAGGCTTAGATATACATCATCCTAATTTGACTTCTGTATACACTACTAAGTGATCTCCACGGCAAGTCTCATGCATCACCATATAGCTGATCCCTTCACTAGTTCTGCTCACCCCCCCACCCCTTTCCCTCTCTGGCAACCACTCATCTGTTCTCTGGATCTATGAATTTGTTTTCATTATCTTGTTTTCTCATTTGTTTGAAGTCTTTTTTAGACTTTGCATATACGTGAAATAATATGGTATTTTTCTTTTCATAATACCATCAAATTCCATTCACGTTATCACAAATGGCAGGATTTCATTTTAATTTTTTTATGGATAGGTAGCATTTCACTACTGTGTGTATGCGTGTGTTTGTGTGTGTGTGCACACATTTTTATATATCACATCTTCTTTATCCATTTATCCACTGACAAATAGTTTGACTGTCTTTATTTTGGCTACAAATAATGTTACAGTGAACACAGGGGTGCATGGGTCTTTTGGGTTGTGTTTCTGTGTTCTTTGGATAAATATCTAAAAGTGGAACAGGTGAGGCATATGGTACTCGTATTCTTAAATTTTTGAGGACTCTCCATAATACTTTTCAAAGTGACTACACCAGTTTCCAGCCCCACCCACAGTGTAGGAAGGTTCCTTTTTCTCTACATTCTCTCCAACTTTTACTATTTATTGTTGTTGTTATTGTTTTATTTAGTAGTAGCCTTTCTAACAGGTGTGGGGTGAGATCTACTGTGGTTTTTAATTTGCATTTCCCTAATAATTAGTGATCTGTAACATCTTTCCATGTGCCTGTTGTCTATCTGCATGGATTCTTTGGAACAATGTCAATTCAGATTCATTATCAGCTTTTTAATTGAATTGTTTGGTTTTTCTTGAATTGTGTAAGTTTTTGATATATGGGATATTAACCTTTTATCAGATTTGCAAATATTTTCTTCTATAAATTTCTTAATGTAAAATTTCCTAACAATTAAGGAATTGTAGATTTTCTAGAGAACTTTGAATATTTCTCAAGAAATTCCAAAAAAAATAGTTTTTGTAAGCTTGTTTGCATAAAAGATAAGCATAAATGCAAAAGATGGGTAATTAGCCAAATTTTAGAAATATGTAATCCTCAAAAACAAGCAGAATTTAATTTCCTGGAATCTAAGTCAGTAAGGAAAGTCAATAAGAAAAAGGTTTCCAATGCCTTCTACAGAAAAGTGCCCACATTACATTTAATTACACCACTGGTCATATCCTATAGGCATTTGTTTTCCGACATTTCAGATTTTTGTTTGTGCTGTCACTAAAGTCACATTTCAGGATATTTGATGATGATCTAGTGGGGAGAAAGAGTTACCTGAACTATGTTCCCTTTTCTTGGGATTTGCAGCAATGCTATAGACATTTATTGTTCTAATTATTCAAATACTACAGTATTTATGTGTAGAAAAGGGAAATCAATTTGATCAATATATTCTTTATATCTTAATACATGTTTCCCAGAAACTAAACATGGTATTTAAATTAAAAAATACTGTTCCTATTAAAGATGTTAAAAAGCACTTGACCCTTCAATAGCACATGCTGTATTTTGAGCTGCATGGTTCTATTTATAGGCAAATTTTTTCAGTAAGTATGTGTTACAGCGCTCCAGTCTCTAAGGTTGGTTAAATCTGCAGATGTAGAACTGCAAATGCAGAGAGCTGACTGTGAAATTTTATGCAAATTTTCTACTGTACAGATTGTCAGCCCCCCTAACCTTTGTGTTGTTCAAGGGTCAGCTGTATTCCTATCAACTGCTCTCTTGCCTTCCCTAGAATAAAACAATTTAATCAGTTGTTTTTCAGAAACCTGTTTAAGAATAATTTAAGGATTATTATTCATCTGGTCCTTTTATAAAGAAGAAAATTAATGATTCCACTGAGAACAGAAAAGGGGAAATGTAATAAAAATGAAACTAAAAGAGCTTTCATTAAGGAAAGAAAAGAGCATACTTTGAGTTCTATTTTTCAAAAGAGTATTCAGCTCAAGCTTCATTTGAGGAACAAAAGTCACATGTAAGACACATGGTTATTTCTTATCAGCTGGCATCACTGATGAGTCAAAGGATATCTTGCCTTTTATGGAATTAAAATTGTATTCAGATACAATGAAGTTCTATACCATTGAGGCTATGCTTGAAAGTGTTGAAACTTTCTGTTAACAAAAACAGCTACGTCAATAGGCAAACTATAACCCCGAGACCGTATCGAACTCATGCCTATTGTAAATAAAACTATTGAAATACAGCCACACCCATTCCTTTAAGTACTGTGTATGGCTGCCTTCTTGAAGTTGTTGTTGTTCAGTTGGTAAGTCATGTCTGACTCTTAGCGACTCCATGGACTGCAGCATACCAGGCTTCCTTGTCCTCCACCATTTCCTGGAGTTTGCTCAAACACATGTCCTTTGAGTCGGTGATGCCATCCAACCGTCTCATCCTCTGTCATCCCCTTCTTCTCCTGCCTTCAATCTTTTCCAGCTTCAGGGTCTTTTCCAATGAGTCGGCTCTTTGCATCAGGTCGTCAAAGTATTGGAACTTCAGCTTTAGCATTAGTCCTTCCAGTGAATATTCAGGACTGATATCCTTTGGGATTGACTAGTTTGATTTCCTTGCTGTCCAAGGGACTCTCGAAAGTCTTCTCAAGCACCACAATTTGAAAGCATCCATTCTTCGGCACTCAGCCTACTTTACAGCCCAACTCTCACATCCCTAAATGACTACTGGAAAAATTATAGCTTTGAATATACAGACCTTTGTCAGGCAATTAATATCTCTGCTTTTTAATATGCTGTCTAGGTTTGTCATGACTTTTCTTCCAAGGAGCAAGCATCTGTTAATTTCATGGTGGCAGTCACCATCCACAGTGACTTTGGAGACCAAGAAAATAAAGTCTCTCACCATTTCCTTTGTTTCCCACCTATTTGCCATGAAGTGATGGGAGCATATGCCACGTTCTTAGTTTTTTGAATCATGAGTTTGAAGCCAGCTTTTTTACTCTCTTCTTTCACTTTCAAGAGGGTCTTTAGTTGCTCTTTGCTTTTTGCCATTAAGGTGGTATCATCTATATATCTGAGATTGTTCTTATTTCTCCCAGTAATCTTGACTCCAGTTTGGGATTAACCCAGCCCAGCATTTTGCATGATGTACTCTGCATACAAGTTAAAAAAACAAAGTGACAATATATAGCCTTGACATACTCCTTTCCCAATTTGGAACCAGTTCATTTTTCCATGTCAGGTTCTAACAGTTGCTTCTTGACCTGCATATAGGTTCCTCAGGTGGTCTGGTATTCGTATCTCTTTAAGAATTTTCCAGTTTGCTGTGATCCACACAGTCAAAGACTTTAGCATAGTCAATGAAGCAGAAGTATGTATTTTTCTTGAATTCTCTTGCTTTTTCTATGTTCCAGTGGTTGTTGGCAGTTTGATGTCTTGTTCCTCTGCCTTTTCTAAATCCAGCTTATCCATCTGGAAGTTGTCGGTTCAGGTACTGGTGAAGCCTGTGCTGTGCTGTTCCTAGTCACTCAGTCATGTCCAACTCTTTGTGACCCAACGGACTGTAGCCTGCCAGGTTCCTCTGTCCCAGGGATTCTCCAGGAAAGAATACTGGAGTGCCATTTCCTCCTCCAGGCTATCTTCCCAACTCAGGGATTGAACCCAGGTCTCCCACATTGCAGGCAGATTCTTTACCATCTGAGCTACAGGGAAGCCCTGTTGAAGCCTAGCCTGAAGGATTTTGAGCAGAAACAAAGGCAGAAATGAGTAGTTGCAACAGAAATCAAATAGTCACTCGGGCTCTTTACAGAAAATGTTTGCTAATGCTTGAAATGCATCTTTGATTTCTAATTATTATATTGAAAATAACATTATCTTCTTAAACCTAATAAGACTTAATTATTAAAGGACTATGTTAACAATATAAAAAAGTTAGCATTCTCCTTGTGTGAAAGAAGTGAAAGTCACTCAGTCGTGTCTAACTCTTTTCGACCCTGTGGACTATACAGTTCATGGAATTCTCCAGGCCGGAATACTGAAGTGGGTAGCCTTTCCCTTCCCCAGTGGATCTTCCCGACTTAGGGATCGAAGCCAGGTCTCATGCATTGCAGGCAGATTCTTTACTAACTGAGCTATGCACTCCCAAATAGTTAATTTATTCATACCATTTAAGACAAGTAGAAACTATATCAAAAAGAAAGTTAAAAATAACAAATCTTGCTCAGCACAGTTCTTAAGAGTAAACTTGTAAGTATTTTTCAACACTAAAGATTATAATGGAATATAAATTTGGAAATCTTTGAAATATTATGGTTTCCTTCTGGTTATTCAATTTATATATATATACACATATATTTCATTCTTTCCTGTAATTTTTAATCTTCTATAATGCTAGGTATAAAACACAATTTTGCATCTATGAAAAATATGGTGGTCTAAAAAAGTCATCAATAAATTAAGTTGAATATCTTCAAGAAAAGCATATCTAAGGTGGTATACACTTGGATGAGGAGTTGCTGTCTAGAGGGAGATCACACTGAAGTAATAAGCATCTATGTCTGTCTATTACTCAAAATAGACCTATAGGAAGTCTCCTTTAACTAATTCTTAAAGGAAAAATTTACATAACTTGCTTTCTCCTGAAGACACAGAGAACACAGTACAGCTTCAGCCCTCTAAGCCTGAGTCAGTCATCTGCTATCCTCTTTTGAGTAAACCTAGTAGTAAACCTACTGGTTTCTTTGGTGCCTCAGACAGTAAAGAATCTGCCTACAATGCAGGAGACCCAGATTTGACCCTGGGTCCAGAAGATTCCTTGAAGAAGGGAATGGCTACCCATTTCAGTATTCTTGCCTAGAGAATTCCGTACACAGAGGAGCCTGGCAGGCTACAGCCCATGGGATCACAAAGAGTCAGACACAATTGAAGCAACTTAGCACATGCGCGCTCGCGCGCGCGCGCGCGCACACACACACACACACACACGTCTTTACACATTGTTTGAAGCAGGAGCAAGATCTTTGAGAAATTACTTCGCTAGACCCCAATCATTCCAAGAAAGGGAAAGAAATGGAAGCTTTCTCCCCAAAGTTTAGTTCTAGAAGTTAGTAAAAGTGTAATTGGATTATTGAAGTAGCTAAATGGAGAATTCATTTTAGTCTGTTTAAAACATACATAGGGCATCCCTGATGGCTCAGATGATAAAGCATCTGCCCACAATGAGGCAGACCCACGTTGGATCCCTGGGTTGGGAATATCCCCTGGAGAAGGAAATGGCACCCCACTCCAGTATTCTTGCCTGGAAAATCCAATGGACAGAGGATCCTGGTAGGCTACAGTCTGTGGGTTTGCAAAGAGTTGGACACAACTGAGTGATTTCAATTTCACTTCACTAAAGCATACATACACAGGCACAGCTTTAATTAAGCCTAAAAATGAGATTACTGCAGATGGTGACTGCAGCCATGAAATTAAAAGACACCTACTCCTTGGAAGGAAAGTTATGACCAACCTAGAGAGTATATTCAAAAGCAGAGACATTATTTTGCTGACTAAGGTCCCTCTAGTCAAGGCTATGGTTTTTCCAGTAGTCATGTATGGATGTGAGAGTTGGACTGTAAAGAAAGCTGAGCACCAAAGAACTGATGCTTTTGAACTGTGGTGTTGGAGAAGACTTTTGAGAGTCTCTTGGGCTGCAAGGAGATCCAACCAGTCCATCCTAAGGGAGATCAGTGTTGGGTGTTCATTGGAAGGACTGATGCTGAAGCTGAAACTCCAATACTTTGGCCACGTGATGGGAAAAGCTGACTCATTTGAAAAGACCCTGATGCTGGGAAAGATTGAGGGCAGGAGGAGAAGGAGATGACAGAGGATGAGATGCTTGGTTAGCATCACCAACTCAATGGACATGAGTTTGTGTAAACTCCAGGAGTTGGTGATGGACAGGGAGGCCTGGTGTGCAGCAGTCCATGGGGTCACAAAGAGTTGGACACAACTGAGTGACTGAACTGAACCAAACTGAAAAATGAGATCTAATTACTGGGGAAGATGAAGCTAATTTAGCTTATATCTTGTTACTGGCCCAGAGTGAGAGCACCTACAGGCTCTGTTCAACCCACCTTATATTTCTGGGAAAGCACTAAAGCTATAAAAAAGTATGTTACCTAAATGTCTGAGACATATTAAGTAAACATGCTTTAACTCTCCAGATTAAATTCTTGTTCACCCTTTTCTTCCCAGGGCTTCCTCCAGGATCCTATAACTTTCATCAGACATACTTCCCTCCCTCACTGAAGAAGTAGAATAACCTTTTTGTTCTTTTAAGGCAGGAGTGGGAAGTAAGAGGACATTTGATTTTGTTTTGTACCCATTTTAGTTGATGATTCCTTGTTATCTATAGCTTTCTAATGGATGTAAGCTAATTGACATTCACATAGTAAAAATGTACTTCTGTAAAGAAACTGAATTAAAATTCCTCTATCTTTAATGAAACAGGATAACAAACTGTCTAGTTTTGTGTTGCAAGAATTATTTCCCTCCATGTGGACTTCCTCAGACTGAATTGACCGAGTTTGAGAAATGAGAAAAATTTAACAAGTGCTTCCTAGCTACTCAACTCTTCTTTAATAGAATTGTCACTAGGCATCACTTCATTTGAACCCACCATACTGCCTTAGCCTCTTTTCATGCTATTTAGTAGGAATAAAAGTAAAAACTCTCTTAATGAGCAATAACTGCCCCCAGAAAACCCATGAGCTTTCTAAGTACAAAACACTTTAAATAAGATATGGGAAAAGTGGTTTAGTGCTAACAACCATTAAGCCGGGTGGTAGTTTAGAAAGATCATAGAAATCCAACTGAATGATAGGAATTCAGGAAACCATATTATGGCTTAATAGTGTTATTAACTATTATGGAGTAACTAGAAAAATGAAGCTGGTGTTGTAATCAATATCCTAATTCTCATCTGTAGTATCCTATGTATATTTTTATCAGCACATTGAGAAACTAAAATAAAGTAAAGCAAGTATAGGGAAGAACAATGACAGACGGAGTGGATGATGAAGGAAAAATTTTAAAAGTCATATGAAGAAATTTTGAAAGATCAGGAATATTGAAATAGATCAAGGAAAGACTTAGAGAAGGCAAACAAAATTTTTTAAACACCCAAAAGTATTCCATCTGAAAAAGAGCTTAAACTTGCCCTTTAGGAATCTAAGTGAAGGAATATGAGACATTGCATAAAAGTTTCAAATGTCAGGATTATTGTTCAGTATATGATGGCACATTTACTCATAATCCCAGATATTCCAAGTAGGAACCTGATGCTTCAGAACCTAGTATGGTGAGCTGCTTTTTCCTGCAGATGTCCAAGCAGAGGCTGAAAGGTGGCTTTAAATCTAAGTTTACTAGAGAGGAAAATCTGAGCAGGGTGGCAGACCTAGATGGACTTTAAGAAAATCCTGACTTGCCAATTTATCTTACAAGTAATTCTTCAGTAACATGCAACAGAAAAACATGTTCAAAATAAGCAAGACTATTGAAACATAAATCTAAAGACTTGCAACATTCATTTTGTGTATTAATGTATAGACACAAGACAAACAGGATAGAAAATGATTCTGGAGTAAATTTTTTGTGTAAACCAGTTCAATTCAAAAATAGTAATTGAACATTGCCATGTTATAAGTTAATTGGAAGGCAAGAATTTTGTTTATTTTCATTAACAAATGCACACAAAGAAAATCAACTCTCCCTGCATAGAACATAGTAACTTTTAGATCTCTTTCTTATAAGAATCTTGACATTAAAAGAAAAGCTCCCTTAGCTCCCGACACCCGGAACAATAAATATGTTTCTACTAGCCACAAAATATTTTACTCTCATATTTCATGCATAAGAAAATGATATCTCCATTAAATATAACAAAAAAATTAGAAGCAAATAATAGAACAGTTGATTAGATCAACAAACATCTACTATGTTCTGGAAGATCCTAAGTGAATGCAAGTGAAGGCTGGGTGCTTTCCTCTCGTTCAGCATGCGGTGTAGACACTTCCTTTTTATCACCTCAGTCCTGTCCACAGCATTGCATTAGACCAGGCAGTAAGACTAGAATTATTTAGTGGTTTCAAGTTTGAAATTCTGGTTGTTTCACTAAATGCTTTTTAATGAATACCTAAATGCACTTCTTAATCCATAGTTTCTCTATTTCTTGTTTTCTCTCACCTACTGATTAATATTTAAGTAAGAAACAATGCAATTCTTTTAACTGCCAGGTTTTATTTTTAATTCCCTTAGTTAGCTATTAATTTTTCAAAGAATTATCCTTGGATTACTGTTAAAGCAAAATTCTTACAGCCAACTTTCCTATGAAAAGGATGACTTATTGGGGGAAAGGCTGAAATTTGCTAGTACATTAGAGCAGGTATGAACTTTGAAATGGGTTTTACTTGTGTCAGGAATACAATACAAATGCAAATATTCCCCTGTGTAAAATAACAGCAAATGAAAGGAAATGAAACATAAACTACTGATTCAACTGATTGAAATCAATGCTAGTAAGGATGTAGAAATAGATGGTTTAGAAATTTTCAAGAAAGTTAAATGACACTAATCCACTGTCTGGAGAAGTTTGATATGTCCTCAACAGGTTCACCTACTGATGGACCTTTATTTATATCCTATAATTAATGTCCTATTCAAAATACAGACTTTATTACTTCTAGTAATAAATTAATAAATAAAACATAAATGAAATGTAGGAGAAAAGTTAGTAATTTCTCATTTTTATGTCTTCTGCTTTATTTCCACAACCCTTCCCTCACTTACCAAAGGTTGAAGTTGGCCTCTGAAAACTAGTGGAATAGCAAACCTTAAACAAATTTAGTTAATAGACTATTGTGTCCTTTCAGAAATTCTTCCTAACTGCACGATATTTCTCACAGTTATGGTATTAATAGGAAAATATAACATTTTCGTTTGAATAATTACAATTGATTTGCTTTCACTTTTCAAATATACTTTCAAAGTAGGGCCGTGGTCTGGTGTTACTACTTTGTCAGGTTCACAGGCATTTTTGCAAAGTGATTTTGATCTTAGTCAGGACTGTTCAAATAAAATGGATTGATAATCAATAAAAGAAAATCCTATATGAATTATTTTGATCTATATATTGGTTTAAGGATTTGTCCTAATAGCACACTCTCAAAGAGCATATCTGAAACCCATGTTTCATTTTATAAAACTGTACATTAGGAAAGTAAGACAGAGTTTGTGATATATTTATGAGGTGCATAACTTTATACTGAGTTGTCAATATGGCTTATGCCTGGCTTCAGAATTCCTTGCTTAATCATATTAGATGCCTTCTTAGTGATACACATATCCCATATATTAACAACACATACATGAAAAAATAATGAAAATAATTTTTTGCTATCTTTTTTTGTTTTTCATCTAATGAACATTGGTGCATGGGTTTTGCAAGTGTGGCCAAATCAGACCTGAAGAATTCTTAAATGATGGGAGAGGACAAAAGAGGACAGGGAAATAATTTTCTTTTCTCCATTGAAATTTGACTGTATGTAGTTAATGGATTTAAGCAATTGACAGTGTATGATTTGCATCAATTCACCTCTTTCTGGAACCATTCATTAAAATGAACTGTAGCCTTATTATTATTATTATTATTATTTTGTTTTGTATGACATGGTTTACTTTTCTTAAGCATATTTCAAATCACATTATGCTACTACTTGGATTACGGTAGCAAGTTGACCTTGCTTTGGCCAAATGTAGGTCATGGGATAGGCTTCCAAGGTGGATTAGTGGTAAAGGATCTGCCTGCAAGAGCCACAGGAGATGCAGGTTTGATCCCTGGGTCAGGAAGATCCCCTGGAGGAGGAAATGGCAACCCACTCCAGTATTCTTGCCTGGAAAATCTCATGGACAAAAAGAGCCTGGCATGCTGCAATCCATGGGGGTCTCAGAGAGTCAGACACAACTGAGTGACTGAACTGAAAAAGAATGAAAACTTCTATCTTGACTTCCCAAGCAAGCATAGGGATGTGACAAGCCTTGCAGAGTTATGAGAACATCCAGATGCAATACAGCAGCTATAGGATTGACATGGTAATGAAGCACCTCTTCACAAGTGGGTTGAAATAGACCCCCTGATTTCCCACAATTACCAACATTTTTACAGAGTATTCCAAATATTTTCTGAGACTCTGAGGGAGGCATCAAATGGGAACAGAAAGAGAAAGAGAGCTGCTG
The DNA here is from genome assembly GCA_006410515.1 of Procapra przewalskii. NCBI lineage: Eukaryota > Metazoa > Chordata > Mammalia > Artiodactyla > Bovidae > Procapra > Procapra przewalskii. The sequence goes on along the minus strand of SJYF01013630.1, from coordinate 23,692 downwards.
GAAATGAGGAGATGTGAAAGACTGAAAAATAGATTGTAACCTCTAAGGATTTAAAGACTAAACACCAAATAAATAATGCAGATAGCTTGAGCAATTCTAGTTGGTTTAGAGCTCAAGTATAAAAACAACTCAACAGATGGTTCCCTCCTCTAGTGCCTGGACCCTATTTTTGTCAAGAATTTAGATGGGTATAGAGAAATCCATTTGACTGTGAAATTCTAAATCTATGACAAATTCCTCTACTTAGGTTTCAGATAGTCTTAAATTTTACTAATAGATTTAAATGAAAATAGGTGTGTTTTAAATCCAAGTTTGTGGCCTATGAAAATCCATACTCTATGAAAGGTTATGTAAAACATGGCAGAAGAGTGACCTATAGAGTATTACTCAAATTCACCACATTGTTTTTAATTAGCCATTAAAACATGATTTTATTTTTCAAGTTCCAATTAGCCAAATATATATTCACATGTAAGGTGAGAGAAATGAATTGAGCAGGTGAAGTGACTTGCTCAATTTGTGGGTGAGCAGAACCTAAGCCTCTACATTAAGACCTAATGCTCTTTCTAGTTTTCTTTCACTTTCCTATGTTGTGTCAAAATTCATCTTAAGTTTCTAGCAAATAGCCCTACCTTAATACAACTACTGAGTTAAAAAATTGGCAAAAATAAATCATTTGTCTGAAAACCAGAGCCATTTCTTTGGCTTCAGTTCAGTTCAGTTCAGTCGCTCAGTCGTGTCCGACTCTTTGTAACCCCATGAATCGCAGCACGCCAGGCCTTCCTGTCCATCACCAACTCCCGGAGTTCACTCAAACTCATGTCCATCGAGTTGGTGATGCCATCCAGCCATCTGTCATCCCCTCCTGCCTCCAATCCCTCCCAGCATCAGAGACTTTTCCAATGAGTCAACTCTTTGCATGAGGTGGCCAAAGTATTGGAGTTTCAGCTTTAGCATCAGTCCTTCCAATGAATACCCAGGACTGATCTCCTTTAGAATGGACTGGTTGGATCTCCTTGCAGTCCAAGCTTACTAACATCAAAGAAACATAAAGAGGTTAACAACACATTCTAGTTTGACATGGATATAATTATATGATGGAGAAGGAAATGGCAACCAATTCCAATATTCTTGCCTGAGAAATCCATGGACAGGGGAGCCTAGTGGGCTAAAGTCCATGGAGTCACAAAAGGTCAGACATGCCTTAGCAACTAAGCACATAATTATATGAACATTTATCTATATATTATATGTATGTGATGGAGAAGAAAATGGCAACCCACTCCAGTATTCGTTCCTGGATCATCCCATGAACAGAGGAGCCTGGAGAAGCTACAGACCGTTGGGTTGCAAAAGAGTTGGACACGACTGAGTGACTCAACAATAGTTATGTGAAGAGCAAATGCATTTTGACAAATTCACAAATATTTATTATTTTCATCAATTTTAGCATTATTTTTCAAGGTTAAGTATTGTTAGAAAACTGAATGACCCCAATCTTCAATAAATCACAATATTATAGCAAGTATATACAGATAAATTCTTGTATAGCACTGTCCCAAAGTGTAAAATGATACATGGCTTTGGGAATCATCATTGCGTATTTTAGAAAATAAAATCTTTTTTTTTCTTGAATGTATTTGGGTATTAAAATCATTTAATTATAGCGTGTGAATATGTATATAAAGACTTCAGTGAGAATTCAAGAATCTCTCCGAAATTTCACCTAGAGTGAGACTGTAGATAAAATACAAGACATTTTTATGCTGGGTGTGAAAAAGCTGACTAAAATATTTACGTATTAATATCCCATTGCAAAGATCACTGTTAGCTCATTGGCCTTAAATTATTCACTAGGTTCAATGGTTATTATTTTTGGCTGCTGCAGTCAGAACTTATAAATATATTTCTAAGGTCACACACTGTACTTTTCATCTAAATCTTTCTCCGCCTTTTCTCTTTTAAACGTGAACATTAAATAAAATTACCTGACATTCAACCTTCGTGAGTCAAACACTTTTTAGACCACAAATGAAACTACAAGGATATATTTTTAAAAATATTATTCCAAGGGTGATCCAGAAGTCAGGAAATTGGGGATTTTAGCAGCAACTTTAATAAATATTATTTGTTTAAATGGCAATCACAACAGTAGTTCTTTTGTTTGAGAACAAATTTATCATATCAAAACATAGCTTCCAAATAGAGGATTTTAGATTACATGGAGATCATGACCTTAAATAGATCCTTTATCTTTCTATGTTTCTAGCTGCCTATTGACTGAGCTTTGGTATATCTCTCTCGAATATGGGTCTCCCACATCACTGTGAATCTGGAAGATCTTTCCATTTTGCCCCACTCAACTTTTACTCTGCTTTGAATTCAAACACAGGAAAGGAAACATTTTCTCACCATGAGGGTGTAAAGACCTGCTGAGCTTATCCTGATTCAGATCAAAGAGTCAATGTAGAATTTAGAAACACCTGTCACTGTGACTTAAGAACAAGTTTGGGAGCCTAAGAGATGGAACTAAACTCTTGACTTCTGATTGATCTTGGAAAGTCAGTTCACATTTGTGTTTCAGTCAGGTTACCTGTAATGTTAAGTAACCTTATATTGCCACTCACAAGGGAATTTGGTCAATGAACGGTATTTCATCCTAGATAATGTGCAGTATACTTTTCAACTCTTGCTGATTTGGGATTTCTCTCTGAATCAAATGCTGTGTCATTTTTCTCTGCTTCCCTATGCCTCTAAATATTTATGCCTGACTACAATGCATTTTTTCTGTGTTCAACGTTCCAATTTATATTTAATTGTTAATTTATTGGATAAGTATTTATGACTGCTAACTAAGTACTAGGCATTATATTAACAATGTTTCCCTTTCCAGGCCCAGAACAAGTCCCTCAACCTCAAGAAATGTTTGCTTTCTGGTTCAATCCCATTTCTATTTTGAATGCAAAATTCTGTTTCACTGCTTCCATCCAGTTCTTACACTGACTTTCTCTCCTCTTATTCCCAACTAACATGACCACCTTCTCAAACTTATTCCTTGGCTCATGAATCTTATTTTCATTTCCTCTTTGGTTCACTAAAGAGCCGTAAGATTGGCTACCAAATGAATAGGCTGCATTTTAAGGCATAACTTCAAAAGTGTGACTACTTGGTGGATAAGGACTTATCCTAAAACAGAAATGACAGACATGTGCTCACAAGGGGAAAAGATGTTACTCAATTAAAAAGTGGGATAAGGAAAGACAAGGTTGAATGAAATCTAGAAATCTAAAAATCAGAAGAAAAAAGGAGAGAACACAAAAGTAAATTCAACAATTAATTTTGAAGAACCTACTTTATACTAGGCCCTAAGTTATGTCCTGTAGATACAGAATAAATAGTCATGGGATTTAACCTTAAGTTTTAAAATTCTAAGCTAACATGTAGACACTGAAAAGCATTCAATGGATGGAT
>SJYF01013607.1:19972-42535 GCA_006410515.1 Procapra przewalskii | reverse complement strand
GGACTTCTCGTGTTATGTCGAAGACCTCAGGGTTCCACCCTTGGAGTTTCAGGAGAGGCCAGTCTGCGTGCCAGTGGTCAGGTGTCTCCGGGGATTTCTCCACAAGCATCCCCGTGTCCTCAGGTCTCATCTGGTGCTGAGGCAGTAAACTGAGCTTGCTTCGGCCATGCTGACATAGGTCTATAGTTTCCCCTGGAGCACCCACATATGTCAGGCCTCGTATCTTCAGGAGACTGGCACATCTGCTTTCCTTCCCAGCTGCAGCAGAGGAGTCAAGCTCCCCGTCAAGCGGACCCCGGGAACTGGGTCTTGTCCTGGAGATACCCCCGGGTTGTCACAGGTGCCAGTGGGTGGGAGTCAACCCTCAGGCAGGCAATCGAGGCAGTGAAGGTCATCAGGTCCATTGGGAGTGGACGAGGCTTTTGGGGGTTCTGGGAAAGTGTAGCCCAAACCCTGAGGCTCATCCCATCTCTCCTGCTGTCAGCGCCTACTAATGGGATGGAATGGAGCGCCGAGAATCTTTTTCCCTTGCAGCAGGTAAAGGTACCCTCATCTGGAGCTGTGCAGGGGAAACATGGCTCCTGACGAGTCGGGGCGGGACCCTCGGCTTTCCTCAGGATTCAGGACAGTAGGGGCGGGCACTTCCTGGATCACAGCAATTGTTTGAAGGAGGCTTTCGAGGTACCCGTGGGAAGAGTTGATTGCCCCTGAGATGCCGCAGCAGATAAAGGCCTCATCTCGCCTGCAGGGGAGAAGCTTCTGGTTTTTCTCGGGTTGTGGTGGGTACTCTCGGGTTACGACGGGGACCTCAGCGACCCGCCCCTGTGGCCTCAGGAGAGGCCCGTCTCTGTTCCACATGCCAGGCGCCTTTGAGGATTCCTACCCAGTCGTCGCCAGATCCTCAGGCCTCGTCTGGTTCTGAGGCAGGAGTCTGAGCTTGCCTACCTATGCCGAAATAGGTTTAAAATATCCCTGGAGCCCCGACAGTGGGTCACGCCTAGTCTAGCCTGGAGCAGGGAACGTCTGCTTGGCAACCCAGCTGCAGCTGCCATGTCAGGCGCCCCGTCGAGTGGACACAGGGATCTGAGGCTTGCCCTGGAAGTACCTAAGGCTTGTTACAGGTGCCAGTGTGTCTGGCGTCAAGCCTGGAGGTGACATTCGAGGCAGTGCAAGGCAGTCAGCTTCATCTGGAGTGACTAGGAATTTGGGGTCCTTGAGGAACGGTGTTACGAACCCTGATGCTCCCTCCACTCTCCTGCTGCCACCGACTCCTCTTAGGATGACAAGGAGCGCCCAGAATCCTTTCCCGACGGAACAGGGAAAGGGACCCTCATCTGGAGCTGCACAGATGAAAACGGGAATCCACATGAATCGCCCTCGGACCTTCGGGGATCCTCTCCTTTGGGGAAGGGTGCGGTGGGGCACTTCATGGCTCAACGGAATGGTGTGAAGGAGACTTACGTGTTCCAGAAAAGAAGGTGTGTTTTCCACCTAGATGCCACATTGGACAAGGGCCTCACCACACATGTAGTTGAGGAGCTACTGGGTTTTCTCGTGTTGCAGCGGGGAGTTATCGAGTTACGTCGAGTACCTCAGGGAACCACCCCTGTAGCTTCAGGAGAGGCCAGTCTCCTTGCCAGTAGTCAGGTGTCTCTGTGGATACCTCCGCAAGCATTCCCGTGTCCTCAGGCTTCGTCTGGTGCTGAGGCAGTAAACTGAGCTTTGCTCGGCCATGTTGACATAGGTCTTGAGTTTCCCCTGGAGCCCCCACATATGCCAGGCCTCGAATCTTCAGGAGACTGGCACGTCTGCTTGCCTTCCCAGCTGCAGCAGGGGAGTCAAGCTCCCCGTCAAGTGGACCCAGGGATCTGGGTCTTGTCCTCGAGATACCCTCGGATTGTCACAGGTGCCAGTGGGTCGGGAGTCAACCCTCGGGCAGGCAGTCGAGGCAGTGCAGGGCATCAGTTCCATCGGGAGTGGACGAGGCTTTTGGGGGTTCTGGGGAAGTGTCGCCCAAACCGTGAGGTGCATCCCAACTCTCCTGCTGTCAGCGCCTACTCTTGGGATGGAAAGGAGCGCCGAGAAACTTTTCCCGATGCAGCAGGGAAAGGGACACTCATCTGGAGCTGCGCAGGGGAAACAGGGCTCCTCATGAGTCGCGGCAGGACCCTCGGTTTCCTCTCGATTCGGGACAGTTGGGGCGGGCACTTCCTGGGTCACAGCACGGGTTTGAAGGAGCCTTTAGAGGTACCTGTGTGAAGAGATGATTTCCCCTGAGATGCTGCAGCGCATAAGGGCCTCACCTTGCCTGCAGGGGAGAAGCTTCTGGTTTTTCTCGAGTTGCGGCGGGTACTCGAGTTACGACGGGTACCTCAGGGACCCGCTCCTGTAGCCTCAGGAGAGGTCCGTTTCTGTGCCAAGTGCCAGGCGCATCTGAGGATTCCTACCCAATCGTCGCTGGATCCTCAGGCCTCTTCTGGTGCTGAGGCAGGTGCCTGAGCTTGCCTCGCCTATGCTGAAATAGGTTTTAAATATCCCTGGAGCCTCCAGAGGGGGACAGGCCTTGTCTAGCCTGGAAGGGGAACATCTGCTTCCCACCCCAGCCGCAGCTGCAGCGTCAAGCGACACGTCGAGCGGATACAGGTATCCGAGGCTTGCCCTGGAAATACCTCAGGCCTGTTACAGGTGCCAGTGGGTCGGGTGTCATGCCTCGGCGTGATAATCGAGGCAGTGCTGGGCAGTCAAGTTCATCTGGAGTGAAATGGGAATTTGGGGACCTGAAGGAACGGTGTTCCGAACCCTGAGGCTCCCGCCACTCTCCTGCTACCAGAGACTCCGACTGGGATGACAGGGAGCGCCCGGAACACTTTCCCGATGGAGCAGGGAAAAGGACCCTCATCTGGAGCTGCACAGATGAAAACGGGGATCCTCATGAATTGCCGCCGGACCTTCGGGGATCCTCTCCTTTGGGGAAGGGTGGGGTGGGGCACTTCATGGCTCAATGGAAGGGTGTGAAGGAGACTTTCGAGTTCCAGGAAAGAAGGTGTGTTTTCCACAGAGATACCACATTGGACAAGGGCTTCACCTCACATGTAGGTGAGGAGCTACTGCGTTTTCTCCTGTTGCAGCGGGGACTTCTCGAGTTATGTCGAGGACCTCAGGGAACCGCCCCTGTAGCTTGCAGAGAGTCCAGTCTCCGTGCCAGTGGTCAGGTGTCTCTGGGGATTCCTTTGCAAGCATCCCCGTGTCCTCAGGCCTCGTCTGGTGCTTAGGCGGCAAACTGAGCTTTCCTCGGCCATGCTGATATAGATCTTGAGTTTCCCGTGGAGCCCCCACATATGTCAGGCCTCGTATCTTCAGGAGACAGGCACGTCTGCTTGCCTTCCCAGCTGCAGCAGGCGAGTCTAGTTCCCCGTCAAGCAGACCCAGGGATCTGTGTCTTGCCCTGGAGATACCCCCGGGTTTTCACAATTGCCAGTCTGTTGGGAGTCAACCCTCGGACAGGCAATCGAGGTAGTGCAGGGGATCAAGTCCATCGGGAGTGGACGAGACTTTTGGGGGTTCTGGGGAAGTGTCGCCCAAACCCTGAGGCTCATCCCAACTCTCCTGCTGTCAGCGCCTACTCTTGGAATGGAAAGGAGCGCCAAGAATCTTTTCCCAATGCAGCAGGGAAAGGGACCCACATCTAGAGCTGAGCAGGGGAATCAGGGCTCCTCATGAGTCGCGGTGGGACCCTCGGGTTTCCTCTCGGTTCGGGACAGTTGGTGCGGGCACTTCCTGGGTCAGAGCAAGGATTTGAAAGAGCCTTTCGAGGTACCCGTGGGAAGAGTTGATTTCCCCTGAGATGCCGCAGCGGATAAGGGGCTCACCTCGCCTGCATTGGGAAACTTCTGGTTTTTCTCGTGTTGTGGCGGGTACACTGGAGTTACGAGGGGATCTACATGGACACGTCCTTGTGGCCTCAGGAGATATCCATCCCTGTGCCAGTTGCCAGGCGCCTATGGGGATTCCTCCCCAGTCGTAGCCAGATCCTCAGGCCTCGTCTGGTTCTGAGGCAGGAGCCTGAGATTGCCTCGCCTATGCTGACATAGATATTAAAATATGCCTGGAGCCCCCACAGGGGGTCACGCGTCAACTATACTGGAGCAGGGAACGTCTGCTTGGTAGCCCAGCTGCAGCTGCAGCGTCAGGCGCCACGTTGAGTTGACGCAGGGATCTGAGGCTTGCCCTGGAAGTACCTAAGGCTTGTTACAGGTGCCAGTAGGTCGGTCATCAAGCCTGGAGGTGACAATCGAGGCAGTGCAAGACATTCAGGTTCATCTGGAGTGAACTATGCATTTGGGGACCTTAAGGAACGGTGTTCCGAATCCTGAGGCTTCCTCCACTCTCCTGCTACCAGCATCTCCTCTTGGTATGCAAGGGAACGCCCGGAACTCTTTCCCAATGGAGCAGGGAAAGTGACCCTCATCTGGAGCTGCACAGATGAAAACGGGTCTCCGCATGAATCACCCCCAGATCCTCGGGGATCCTCTCCGGTGGCAAGGCTGGGGTGGGGCACGTCCAGGCGCAAAGCAAAGGTGTGAAGGAGACATTCGAGTCCTAGGAAAGAATGTGTGTATTCCACTGAGATGCCACATTGGACAAGGACCTCAACACGCATGTATTTGAGGAGCTATTGGGTTTTCTCGTGTTGCAGCCGGTACCTCTCGACTTACGTCAGGGACCTCAGGGAGCTGCTCTGTAGGCTGAGGAGAGGCCAGTCTCCGTGCCAGTGATCAGGTGCCTCTGGGGATTTCCTCCCAGGCATCTACGTGTCCTCAGGCCTCCTCTGGTGCTGAGGAGGTAACATGAGCTTGCCTCGGCCATGCTGACATAGGTCTTGTGTTTCCCCTGGAGCCCCCACATATGTCAGCCCTCGTATCTTCAGGAGATGGCACGTCTGCTTGCCTTCCCAGCTGCAGCAGGGGAGTAAAGCTCCCCGTGAAGCGGATCCAGGGATCTGTGTCTTGCCCTGGAGATACCGCCGGGTTGTCACAGGTGCCACTGTGGTGGGAGTCAACCCTCGGGCAGGCAATCGAGGCAGTGCAGGACAGTCAGGTCTATTGGAAGTGGACGAGGCATTTGGGGGTTCTGGGGAAGGGTCGCGCGAACCTGAGTCCCTTCCAGCTCTCCTGCTTTCAGCACCAACTCTTGGGATGCAAAGGAGCGCAGAGAACCTTTTTCTGATGGAGCAGGGAAAGGGAACCAAATCCGGAACTGGGCATGGGAAACAGGGCTCCTCATGACTCGCAGCGGGACCCTCGGGTTTCCTCTCGATTCGGGACAGTTGGGGCAGGTACTTCCTGGGTTACAGCAAGGGTTTGAAGGAGCCTTTCGAGGTACCTGGGGAAGAGTTGATTTCCCCTGAGATGCTGCAGCGTATAAGGGCCTCACCTCACCTGCAGGGGAGAAGCTTCTGGTTTTTCTCGAGTTGCGGCGGGTACTCGAGTTACGACGAGGACCTCAGGGATCCGCCACTGTGGCCTCAGGAGAGCCCCGTCTCCGTGCCACGTGCCAGGCGCCTCTGGGGATTCCTACCCAGTCGTCGCTGGATCTCCAGACCTCGTCTGGTGCTGAGGAAGGAGCCTGAGCTTGCCTTGCCTATGCTGAAATAGATTTAAAGTGTCCCTGGAGCCCCCAGTGGGGGACAGGCCTCGTCTAGCATGGAGCGGGGAACATCTGCTTGCCACACCAGCCGCAGCTGCAGCGTCAGGCGCCCCGTTGAGTGGACACAGGGATCTGAGGCTTGCCCTGGAAATACCTCAGGCCTGTTACAGGTGACAGTGGGTCGGGTGTGAAGCCTCGGGGTGATACTCGAGGCAGTGCAGGGCAGTCAAGTTCATCTGGACTGAACTAGGTATTGGGGGACCTTAAGGAACGGTGTTCTGAACCCTGAGGCTCCCTCCACTCTCCTGCTACGTGCGACTCCCTTTGGGATGCCAGGGAGCGCCTGGAACTCTTTCCCGACGGAGAAGGGAAAGGGACTCTCATCTGGAGCTGCGCAGATGAAAACAGGTCTCCCCATGAGTCGCCGCCGGATCCTCGGGGATCCTCTCCGGTGGGCAAGAGTGGGGTGGGGCACTTCCGGGCTCAAAACAAGGGTGTGAATGAGACTTTCGAGTTCCAGAAAAGAATGTGTGTTTTCCAACGAGATGTCACATTGGACAAGGGCCTCACCACGCATGTAGGTGAGGGGCTACTGGGTTTTCTTCTGTTGCAGCGGGGACTTCTCGAATTACTTCAAGGACCTCAGGAAACCGCCCCTGTAACTTCAGGAGAGGCCAGTCTCCGTGCCAGTGTTCAGGTGTCTTTGGGGATTCCTCCGCAAGCATCCCCGTGTCCTCAGGCCTCGTCTGGTGCTGAGGCGGTAAACTGAGCTTGCATCTTCCATGCTGACATGGGTCTTGATTACCCCTGAAGCCCCACATATGTCAGGCCTCGTATCTTCAGGAGACTGGCATGTCTGCTTGCCTTCCCAGCTGCAGCAGGGGAGTCAAGCTCCCCATCAAGCGGACCTATGGATCTGGGTCTTGTCCTGGAGATACCCCCGGGTTGTTACAGGTGCCAGAGTGTTGGTTGAAAAAAATTGTGCGGGCAATCGAGGCAGTGCAGGGCATCAGGTCCATCAGGAGTGGACGAGGCTTTTGGGGGTTCTGGGAAAATGTCGCCCATACCCTGAGGCTCATCCCAACTCTCCTGCAGTAAGCGCCTACTCTTGGGATGGAAAGGAGCACCGAGAATCTTTTCCCGATGCAGCAGGAAAGGGACCCTCATCTGGAGCTTCGAAGCTGAAACAGTTCTCCTCATGAGTCGCGGCGGGACCCTCAGGATCCCTGTCGATTTGGGACCATTGGGGCGGGCACTTCCTGGGTCAAAGCAAGGGTTTGAAGGAGCTTTTCGAGGTACCCGTGGGAAGTGTTGATTTCCCCTGAGATGCCGCAGCGGATAAGGGCCTCACCTCACCTGCTGGAGAGAAGCTTCTGGTTTTTCTCGAGTTGTGGTGGGTACTCTCGAGTTACGACGGGATCCTCATGAACCCGACCTTGTGGCCTCAGGAGAGGTCCGTCTCTGAGCCAGTTGCCCTGCGCCTCTGGAGATTCCATCGCAGTCATAGCTGGATCCTCACGCCTCGTCTGGTGCTGAGGCAGGAGCCTGACATTGCCTTGCCTATGCTGACATAGGTATTCAAATATCCCTGGAGCCCCCACTGGGGGTCACATCTTGTCTAGCCTGGAGCAGGGAACGTCTGCTTGGCAGCCCAGCTGCAACTGCAGCGTCAGGCGCCACGTCGAGTGGACACGGGATTCTGAGTAATGCCCTGAAAGTACCTCAGGACTGTTACAGTTGCCAGTGGGTCGGGTGTCAAGCATCGGGGTGATCATCGAGGCAGTGCAGGGCAGTCAAGTTCATCTAGAGTGAACTAGGACTTTGGGGACCTTAAGCAACGGTGTTTCGAACCCTGAGGCTCCCGCCTCTCTCCTGCTACCAGCAACTCCTCTTGGGATGCCAGAGAGCGCCCGAACTCTCTCCCTACGGAGCAGGGAAAGGGACGCTCTTCTGGAGCTGTGCAGATAAAAAAGGGTCTCCTAATGAGTCGCCGCCGGATCCTCGGGGATCCTCTCTTTTGGGGAAGGGTGGGGTGCGGCACTTCATGGCTCAACGGAAGGGTGTGAAGGAGAATATCGAGTTCCAGGAAGAAGGTGTGTTTTCCACTGAGATGCCACATTGACAAGGGCCTCACCACGCATGCAGTTAGGAGCTACTGGGTTTTCTCGTGTTGCAGCGTGGACTTCTCGAGTTACGTCGAGGACCTCAGGGAACCGCCCCTGTAGCTTCAGGAGAGGCCAGTCTCCGTGCCAGTGTTCAGGTGTCTCTGGGGATTTCTCCGCATGCATCCCCGTGTCCTGAGGCATAGTCTGGTGCTGACGTTGTAAACTGAGCTTGCCTCGGCCATGCCTTCATGGGTCTTGATTTCCCCTGAAGCCCCCACATATATCAGGCCTCGTATTCAGGAGACTGGCACATCTGATTGCCTTCCCAGCTGCAGCAGGGAGTCAAGCTCCCCGTCAAGCGGACCTATGGATCTGTGTCTGTTCCTGGAGAAACCCCCGGGTTATCACAGGTGCCAGAGGGTCGGGAGACAACATTCGGGCAGGCAATCGAGGCAGTGCAGGGTATCAGATCCATCGGGAGAGGACGAGGCTTTTGGGGGTTCTGAGGAAGTGTCGCCCATACCCTGAGGCTCATCCCAACTCTCCTGCTGTCAGCGCCTACTCTTGGGATGGAAAGGAGCACCGAGAATCTTTTTTCAATTCAGCAGGGAAAGGGACCCTCATCTGGAGCTGCGAAGCTGAAACACGTCTCCTCATGAGTCGCGGCGGGACCCTTAGGATTCCTGTCGATTCAGGACCGTCGGGGCGGGCACTTCCTGGGTCACAGCAAGGGTTTGAAGGAATCTTTTGAGGTACCCATGGCAAGTGTTGATTTCCCCTGAGATGCCGCAGTGGATAAGGGCCTCACCTCACCTGCCGGAGAGAAGCTTCTGGTTTCTCTCGATTTGCGGCAGGTACTCTCGAGTTACGATGGGGACCTCATGGACCCGCCCCTGTGGTCTCAGGAGAGGCCCATCTCCGTGCCACGTGACAGGCGCCTCTGGGAATTCCTACCCAGTCGTCGCCGGATCCTCAGGCCTCGCTGGAGCTGAGGCAGCAGCCTGAGCTTGCCTCGCCTATGCTGAAATAGGTTTAAAATATCCCTGGAGCCCCAGAGGGGGACAGGCCTCGTCTAGCCTGGAGCGGGGAACATCTGCTTCCCACCGCAGCCGCAGCTGCAGCGTCAGGCGCCCTGTCGAGCGGACAAAGGGATATGAGGCTTGCCCTCGAAATACCTCAGGCCTGTTACAGTTGCCAGTGGGTCGGGTGTCAAGCATCGGGGTGATAATCGAGGCAGTGCAGGGCAGTCAAGTTCATCTAGAGTGAACTAGGACTTTGGGGACCTGAAGAAACGGTGTTCCGAACCCTGAGGCTCCCGCCACTCTCCTGCTACCAGCGACTCCTCTTGGGATGCCAGAGAGCGCCCGGAACTCTCTCCCGACAGAGCATGGAAAGGGAACCTAATCTGTAAGAGCAAAGGGGAAATAGGGCTCCTCATGAGTCGCTGTGGGACCCTCGGTTTTCATCTCCATTGGGCACGGATGGGGCCGGGCACTTCCTGGGTCAAAACAAGGGTTTGAAGGAGCCTTTTGAGGTATCCGTGGGAAGAGTTGATTTCCCCTGAGATGCCGCAGCAGACAAGGGCCTCACCTCGCCTGCATGGGAGAAGCTTCTGGTTTTTCTCGAGTTGCGGCGGGTACTCTCGAGTTACGACGGGATCCTCATGGACCCGCCGTTGTGGCCTCACGAGAGGTCCGTCTCTGTGCCAGTTGCCAGGCGCCTCTGGGTTTTCCTACCCAGTCGTAGCCGGATCCTCAGGCCTCGTCTTGTGCTGAGGCAGGAGCATGAGACTGCCTCACCTATGCTGACATAGGTATTAAAATATCCCTGGAGACCCCACAGGGGGTCGCGACTCATGTAGCCTGGAGCAGGGAACAACAGCTTGGCAGCCCAGCTGCAGCTGCAGCGTCCGGCGCCCTGTTGAGTGGACACAGGGATCTGAGGCTTGCCCTGGATGTACCTAAGGCTTGTTACAGTTGCCAGTGTCTCGGGGGTCAAGCCTGGAGATGACATTCGAGGCAGTGCAAGTCAGTCAGGTTCATCACGCGTGAAGTAGGAATTTGGGGTCCTTGAGGAACGGTGTTCCGAACCCTGAGGCTCCCTATACCCTCCTGCTGCCAGCGACTTCTCTTGGGATGACAAGGAGCGCCCAGAATCCTTTCCCGACGTAGCAGGGAAAGGGACCCACATCTGGAGCTGCACAGATGAAAACGGGGATCCTCATGAATCGCCGCCAGACCTTCATATATCCTCTCCTTTGGGGAAGGGTGGGGTGGGGCACTTCATGGCCCAAAATAGGGTGTGAAGGAGACTTTCGAGTTCCAGGAAAGAAGGTGTGTTTTCCACATAGGACAAGGGCCTCACCATGCATGTAGGTGAGGGGCTACTGGGTTTTCTTCTGTTGCACGGGGACTTCTCGAATTACTTCAAGGACCTCAGGGAACCGCCCCTGTAGCTTCAGGAGAGGCCAGTCTCTGTGCCAGTGGTCAGGTGTCTCTGGGGATTCCTCCGCAAGCATCCCCGTGTCCTCAGGCCTCGTCTGGTGCTGAGGTGGTAAACTGAGCTTGCCTCGGCCATGCTGACATAGGTCTTGAGATTCACCTGGAGTCCCCACATATGTCAGGCCTCGTATCTTCAGGAGACTGGCACGTCTGCTTTCCTTCCTAGCTGCAGCAGGAGAGTCAAGCTCCCTGTCAAGCGGACCCAGGGATCTGGGTCTTGTCCTAGAGATACCCCCGGGTTGTCACAGGGGCCAGTGGGGCGGGAGTCAACCCTCAGGCAGGCAATTGAGGCAGTGCAGGGCATCAGGTCCATCAGGAGTGGACGAGGATTTTCTGGGTACTGGGGAAGTGTCGCCCAAACCCTGAGGCTCATCCCAGCTCTCCTGCTGTCAGCGACTACTCGTGGGATGGAAAGGAGTACTGAGAATCTTTTCTTGATGCAGCAGGGAAAGGGAACCTCATCTGGAGCTGGGCAGGGGAAACCGGTCTCATGAGTCGCAGCAGGACCGTCGTGTTTCCTCTCGATTCGGAATAGTTGGGGCGGGCACTTCCTGGGTCACAGGAAGGGTTTGAAGGGGCCTTTCGAGCTACCCGTGGGAAGAGATGATTTCCCCTGAGATGCCACATTGGATAAGGGCCTCACCTCGCCTGCAGAGGAGAAGCTTCTGGTTTCTGAAGATGTGGCGGATACTCTCGAGTTATGAGGAATCCTCATGGACCAGCGCTTGTGGCCTCAGGAGTGGTCTGTCTCTGCCAGTTGCCACGTGCCTCTGGGGATTCCTCCCCAGTCTTAGCAGGATCCTCAGGCCTCGTCTGGTGGTGAGGCAGGAGCCTGATATTGCCTCGCCTGTGCTGACATAGGTATTAAAATATCCCTGGAGCCCACACAGGAGGTCATGCCTCATCTAGCCTGGAGAACGGAACATCTGCTTGGCAGCCCAGCTGCAGCCGCAGCATCAGGCGCCTCTTTGAGTTGACACAGGGATCTCAGGCTTGCCCTGGAAGTACCTAAGGCGTGTTACAGGTGTCAGTGGATCGGGCGTCAATACTTTATGTGACATTCGAGGCAGAGCAAGGCAGACAAGTTCATCTGGAGTGAACTAGGAATTTGGGGACCTTGAGGAACGGTGTTCCGTACCCTGAGGCTCCCTCCACTCTCTTGCTGCCAGCAACTCCACTTGGGATGACAAGGTGCGCCCAGAATCCTTTCCCGGCGTAGCAGCGAAATTGACCCTCATCTGGAGCTGCACAGATGAAAACGGGGATCCACATGAATTGCCGCTGGGCCTTTGGGGATCCTCTCCTTTGGGGAATTGTGGGGTGGGGCACTTCATGGCTCAACGCAAGGGTGTGAAGGAGACTTACGAGTTCCAGGAAAGAAGGTGTGTTTTCCACCGAGATGCCACATTGGACAAGGGCCTCACCACGCATGTAGTTGAGGAACTACTGGGTTTTCTTGTGTTGCAGCATGGACTTCTCGAGTTACGTCGAGGACCTCAGGGAACCTCCCCTGTAGCTTCAGGAGAGGCCAGTATCCGTGCCAGTGGTCAGGTGGCTCTGGGGATTCCCTGCAAGCATCCCCGTGTCCTCAGGCCTCGTCTGGTGCTGAAGCGGTAAACTGAGCTTGCCTCGGCCATGCTGACATAGGTCTTGAGTTTCCCCTGGAGACCCCACATATGTCAGGCCTCGCATCTTCAGGAGACTGGCACGTCTGCATGCTTTCCCCCCTGCAGCAGGGGAGTCATGCTCCCCGTCAAGCGGACCCAGGGATCTGGGTTTTGTCCTGGAGATATCCCCGGATTGGCACAGGTGCCAGTGAGTCAGAAGTCAACCCTCAGGCAGACAGTCGAGGCAGTGCAGGGCATCAGGTCCATCGAGAGTGGAGGAGGCTTTTGAGGGTTCTGGGGAAGTATCTCCCAAACCGTTAGGCTCATGCCAACACTCCTGCTGTCAGCGCCTAATCTTGGGATGGATAGGAGCGCCGAGAATCTTTTCCCGATGCAGCAGGTAAAGGGACCCTCATCTGGAGCTGCGCAGGGGAAACAGGGCTCCTCATGTGTCGTGGCGGGACCCTCGGGTTTCCTCTCGATTCGGGACATTTGTGGCGGGCACCTCCTGGGTCACAGCATGTGTTTGATGGAGGATTTCGAGGTATCCGTGGGAAGAGTTCATTTCCCCTGAGGTGCCGCAGCGGATAAGGGCCTCACCTCGCCTGCAGGGGGAAGCTTCTGGTTTTTTTCGAGTTGCGGCGGGTACTCTCGTGTTACGAGGGGGAGCTCAGGGACCCGGCCCTGTGGCCTTACGAAAGGTCCGTTTCCGTGCTACGAGCCAGGCGCCTCTGGGGATTCCTACCCAGTCGTGGCCCGATCCTTAGGCGTCGTTTGGTGCTGAGGCAGGAGCCAGAGCTTGCCTCGCCTATGCTGAAATATGTTTAAAATATCCCTGGAGCACCCATAGGAGGACAGGCCTCGTCTAGCCTGGAGCAGGGAACATCTGATTCCTACCCCAGCTGCACCTGCAGCATCAGGTGCCACGTCGAGCGGACACAGGGATCTGACGCTTGCCCTGGAATTACCTCAGGCCTGTTACAGGTGCCAGTGAGTCGGGTGTCAAGCCTCGGGGTGATAATCGAGGGAGTGCAGGGCAGTCAAATTCATCTGGAGTGAACTAGGAACTTGCGACCTGAAGGAACGGTGTTCCGAACCCTGAGGCTCCCTCCACTCTCCTGCTACCAGCGACTCCTCTTGGGATGCCAGGGAGCGTCCAGAACTCTTTCCCGGCTGAGCAGGGAAGGGGACTCTCATCTGCAGCTGCTCAGATGAAAATGGGTCTCCTCATGAGTCACCACTTGATCCTCGGGGATCCTGTCCGGTGGGCAAGGGTGGGGTGGGGCACTTCCGAGCTCAAAGCAAGGGTGTGAAAGAGACTTTCGAGTTCCAGGAAAGAAGGTGTGTTTTCCACCGAAATGCCACATAGGACAAGGGCCTCACCACGCATGTAGGTTAGGGGCTATTTGGTTTTCTCTTGTTGCAGTGGGGACTTCTTGAGTTACTTGAAGTACCTCAGGGAACAGCCCCTTAGATTCAGGAGAGGCCAGTCTCCATGCCAGTGTTCAGTTGTCTCTGGGGATTCCTCCGAAAGCATCCCCATGTCCTCAGGCCTTGTTTGGTGCTGAGGCGGTAAACTGAGCTTGCCTCGGCCATGCTGATATAGGTCTTGAGTTTCCCCTGGAGCCCCCACATATGTCAGGCCTCGTGTCTTCAGGAGACTGGCACGTCTGCTGGCCTTCCCAGCTGCAGCAGGGGAGTCAAGCTCCCCGTCAAGCGGACCCAGGGATCTGTGTCTTGCCCTGGAGATACTGCAGGGGTGTCACAGTTGCCACTGTGTCGGGAGTCAAGCCTCGGCCAGGCAATCGAGGCAGTGCCGGGCAGTCAGGTCTATCGGGAGTGGACGAGGCATTTGGGGGTTCTGGGGAAGGGTCGTGCGAACCTGAGGTACTTCCAACTCTCCTGCTCTCAGTGCCAACTCTTGGGATGGAAAGGAGGGCAGAGAACCTTTTTCTGATGGAGCAGGCAAAGGGAACCGAATCTGGAACTGCGCAGGGGAAACAGGGCTCCTCATGCATCGCTGTGGGACCCTCGGTTTTCATCTCGATTGGGGACGGATGGGGCGGGGCACTTCCTGGTCACAACAAGGGTTTGAAGGAGCCTTGCGAGGTACACGTGGGAAGAGTTGATTTCCCCTGAGATGCCGCAGCGGATAAGGGCCTCACCTCGCCTGCAGGGGAGAAGCTTCTGGTTTTTCTAGAGTTGCGGTGGGTACTCTCGAGTTACGACGGGATCACCATGGAACCGCCCTTGTGGCCTCAGGAGAGGTCCGTCACTGTGCCAGTTTCCAGGCGCCTCTGGGGATATCTCCCAGGTCGCAGCTGGATTCTCAGGGCTCGTCTTGTGCTGAGGCAGGAGCCTGAGATTGCCTCGCCTATGCTGACCTAGGTATTAAAGTATACTTGGAGCCCTCACAGGGGTTCACGCCTCGTCTGGCCTGAAGCAGGGAACATCTGCTTGTCAGCCCAGCTCCAGCTGCAGCGTCAGGCGCCCCGTGGAGAGGACACAGGGATCTGAGGCTTGCCCTTGAAGTACCTAAGGCTTGTTACAGTTACCAGTGGGTCGGGCGTCAAGCCTGGAGGAAAAATTCGAGGCAGTGTAATGCAGTACGGTTCATCTGGAGTGAACTAGGAATTTGGGGTCCTTGAGGAACGGTGTTCAGATCCCTGAGGCTCCCTCCACTCTCCTACTGCCAGCGACTCCTCTTGGGATGACAAAGAGCGCCCAGAATCCTCTCCCGACCAAGCAGGGAAGGGGACCCTCACCTGGAGCTGCACAGATGAAAACGAGGATCCTCATGAATTGCCGCCAGACCTTCGAGAATCCTCTCCTTTGGGGAAGGGTAGAGTGGGGTACTTCATGTTTCAATGGAAGGGTGTGAAGGAGACTTTCGAGTTCCAGGAAAGAAGGTGTGTTTTCCACCGACATGCCACGTTGGACAAGGGCCTCACCACGCATGCAGGTGAGGAGCTACTGGGTTTTCTCGTGTTACAGCGGGTACTTCTCGAGATACGTCGAGGAGCTCAGGGAACCTCTCCTGTAGCTTCAGGAGAGGCCAGTCCCCATGCCAGTGGTCAGATGTCTCTGGGGATTCCTCCCCAAGCATCCCCGTATCCTCAGGCCACGTCTGGTGCTGAGGCAGTAAACTGAGCTTGGCTCGGCCATGATGACATAGGTCTTGAGTTTCCCCTGGAGCCCCCACATATGTCAGGCCTCGTATCTTCAGGAGACTGGCATGTCTGCTTTCCTTCCCAGCTGCAGCAGGGGAGTCAAGCTCCCCATCAAGTGGACCCAGGGATCTGGGTCTTGTCCGGAGATACCCCTGGGTTGTCACAGGTACCAGTGGGTCGGGAGTCAACCCTCGGGCAGGCAATCGAGGCAGTGCAGGGCATCAGGTCCATCAGGAGTGGACGAGGCTTTTGGGGGTTCTGTGGTAGTATCGCCCAAAACTGAGCCCCTTCCAACCATCCTGATATCAGCGCCAATTCTTGGGATGGAAAGCAGCACAGAGAAACTTTTTCAGGTGGAGCAGGGAAAGGGAACCTGATCTGGAACTGCGCAGGGGAAACAGGGCTCCTCATGCGTCACTGTGGGACCCTCGTTTTCATCTCGATTGGCGAGGAATGGGGCGGGGCACTTCCTGGCTCTCAACAAGGGTTTGAAGGAGCCTTTCGAGGTACCTGTGGCAAGAGTTGATTTCCCCTGAGATGCCGCAGTGGATAAGGGCCTCACCTCGCCTTAAGGGGAGAAGCTTCTGGTTTTTCTCCAGTTGTGGTGGGTACTCTCATGTTACGACAGGATCCTCATGAACCCCACCTTGTGTCCTCCAGAGAGATCCGTCTCTGTGCCAGTTGCCAGACGCCTCTGGGGATTCCTCCCCAGTCGTAGCCAGATCATCAAGCCTCATCTGGTGCTGAGGAAAGAGCATGAGATTGCCTCTCCTATGCTGACATAGGTATTAAAATATCGCTGGAGCCCCCACAGGGGGTCACGCCTCATCTAGCCCAGAGCAGGGAATGTCTGCTTGGCAGCCCAGCGGCAACTGCAGCGTGAGGCGACCAGTCGAGTGGACACAGGGGTCTGAGGCTTGTCCTGGAAGTGACCAAGGCTTCTTACAGGTGCCAGTGGGTCGGGCATCAAGCCTGGAGGTGACATTCGAGGCAGTGCAAGGCAGTCAGGCTCATCTGGAGTGAACTAGGAATTTTGGGTCCTTGAGGAATGGTGTTCGAACCCTGAGGCTCCCTTCATTCTCCTGCTGCCAGCGACTCCTCTTGGGATGACAAGGCGCGCCCAGAATCCTTTCCCGACGTAGCAGGGAAAGGGACCCTCATCTGGAGGTGCACAGATGAAAACAGGGATCCTCATGAATCGCCGCCGGACCTTCGGGGATCCTCTCCTTTGGGGAAGGGTGGGGTGGGGCAATTCATGGCTCAACGGAAGGGTGTGAAGGAGACTTTCGATTTCCAGGAAAGAAGTTGGGTTTTCCATCGAGATGCCACATTGGACCAGGGACTCACCACGCATGTAGGTGAGGAGCTGCTGGGTTTTCTCGTATTGCAGCGGGGACTTCTCGAGTTACGTCGAGGACCTCAGGGAACTGCCCCTGTAGCTTCAGGAGAGGCCAGTCTCCATGCCAGTGGTCAGGTGTCTCTGGGAATTCCTCCGCAAGCATCCCCGTGTCCTCAGGCCTCGTCTGGTGCTGAGGCGGCACACTGAGCTTGCCTCGGCCATGCTGACAGAGGTCTTGAGTTTCCCCTGGAGCCCCCACATATGTCAGGCCTCGTATCTTCAGGAGACTGGCACGTCTGCTTGCTTTCCCAGCTGCAGCAGGGCAGTCAAGCTCCCCGTCAAGCAGACCCAGGGATCTGGGTCTTGTCCTGGAGATATCCCCGGGTTGTCACAGGTGCCAGTGGGTCGGGAGTCAACCCTCTGGCAGGCAGTCGAGGCAGTGCATGGCATCAGGTCCATCCGGAGTGGACGAGGCATTTGGGGGTTCTGGGGAAGTGTCACCCAAACCCTGAGGCTCATCCCAACTCTCCTGCTGTCAGTGCCTACTCATGGGATGTAAAGGAGCGCCGAGAATCATTTCCCGATGCAGCAGGGAAAGGGATACTCATCTGAAACTGCGCGGGGGAAACAGGGCTCATCATGAGTCACGGCGAGATCATCGGATTTCCTCCCGATTTGGGACAATTGGTGCGGGCACTTCCTGGGTCACAGCAAGGGTTTGATGGAGCCTTTCGAGGTACCCTTGGGAAGAGTTGATTTCCCCTGAGACTCTGCAGCGGATAAGGGCCTCACCTCTCCTGCAGGGGAGAAGCTTCTGGTTTTTCTCGAGTTGCGGCGGGTACTCTCGAGTTAAGAGGGGGACCTCAGGGACGCACCCCTGTGGCCTCAGGAAAAGCCCGTCTCCGTGCCACGTGCCAGGATCCTCTGGGGTTTTCTCCCGAATCGTCGTCGGATCCTCAGACCTCGTCTGTTGCTGAGGCAGGTGCCTGAGCTTGCCTCGCCTAGGCTGAAAGAGGTCTAAAATATCCCTTTACCCCCTAGAGGGGGACAGGCCTCGTCTAGCCCTGAGCGGGGAATATTTGATTCCCATCCAGGCGCAGCTGCAGCGTCAGGCGCTCCATCGAGCAGACACAGGGATCTGAGGCTTGCCCTGGAAATACCTCAGGCCTTTTACAGGTGCCAGTGGATCGGGTGTCAATCCTCGGGGTGATACTCGAGGCAGTGCAGGGCAGTCAAGTTCATCTGGAATTAACTAGGAATTTGGGGAACTTAAGGAACGGTGTTCCGATCCCTGAGGCTCCCTCCACTCTCCTGCTACCAGCGACTCTTCTTCGGTTGCGAGGGTGCGCCCGGAACTCATTCCCGACGGAGCAGGGAAAGGGACTCTATTCTGGAGCTGCCCAGATGAAAACAGGTCTCCTCATGAGTCGCCGCCGGATCCTCGGGGATCCTCTCTGGTGGGCAAGGGTGGGGAGGGGCACTTCCAGTCTCAAAGCAAGGGTGTGAAGGAGACTTTCGAGTTCCAGGAAAGAATGTGTGTTTTCCACCGAGATGCCACATTGGACAAGGGCCTCACCACGCATGTAGTTGAGGAGCTATTGGGTTTTCTCGTGTTGCAGCGGAACCTCTCAACTTATGTCAGGGACCTCAGGGAACCGCTCTGTAGGCTCAGGAGAGGCCAGTCTCCGTGCCAGTGGTCAGGTGCCTCTGGGGATTCCACCGCAGGCATCCCCGTGTCCTCAGGCCTCCTCTGGTGCTGAGGCGGTAACATGAGCTTGCCTCGGCCATGCTGACATAGGTCTTGAGTTTCCCCTAGAGCCCCCACATATGTCAGGCTTCGCCTCGTTAGGAGTCTGGCACGTCTGCTTGCCTTCCCAGCTGCAACAGCGGATTCAGGCTCCCCGTCAAGCGGATCCAGGGATCTTTGTCTTGCCCTGGAGATACCGGCGCGTTATCACAGGTGCCACTGTGTCAGGAGTCAACCCTCGGGTAGGCAGTCGAGGCAGTGCAGGGCAGTCAGGCCTATTAGAAGTGGACGAGGCATTTGGGGCTTCTGGGGAAGGGTCGCGCGAACCTGAGTCCCTTCCAGCTCTCCTGCTGTCAGCGCCAACTCTTGGGATGGAAAGGAGCGCAGAAACTTTTTTTCTGACCTAGCAGGGAAAGGGACCCTCATCTGGAGCTGCACAGGGGAAACAGGGCTCCTCATGAGTCGGGGCGGGACCCTCGGGGTTGCTCTCGTTTCGGGAGAGTTGGCATGGGCACTTCCTGGGTCACAGCAAGGGTTTGAAGCAGGCTTTCCAGGTACCCATTGGAAAAGATGATTTCCCCTGAGATGCCTCAATGTATAAGGGCCTCACCAAGGCTGCAGGGGAGAAGCTTCTGGTTTTTCTCGAGTTGCGGTGGGTACTCTCGATTTACGACGTAGACTTCTGGGACCCCCCTTTTGTACTTAGGAGAGGCCCGTCTCCGTGTCAACTGCCAGGCGCCTCTGAGGATTCCTACCCATTCGTAGCCGGATCCTCAGTCCTCGTCTGGTGCTGAGGCAGGAGCCTGAGATTGCCTCGTCTATGCTGACATAGGTATTCAAATACCCCTGGAGCCACCATAGGGGGTCACGCCTCATCTAGCCTGGAGCAGGGAAGGTCTGCATGGCAGCCCAGCAGCAGCTGCATCGTCAGGCGCCCCGTCGAGTGGACACAGGGATCTGAGGCTTGCCCTGGAAGTACCTAAGGCTTGTTAAAGGTGCCAGTGGGTCGGATGTCAAGCCTGGAGGTGACATTCGAGGCAGTGCAAGGCAGTCACGTTCATCTGGAATGAACTAGGAATTTGGGGTCCTTGAGGAACGGTGTTCGAACCCTGAGGCTCCCTCCACTCTCCTGCTGCCAGCGACTCCTCTTGGGATGACAATGAGTGCCCAGAATCCTTTCCTGAGGTAGCAGGGAAATGGACCCTCATCTGGAGCTGCACAGGTGAAAACGGGGATCCTCATGAATCGCCGCCAGATCCTCGGGGATCCTCTCCTTTGGGGAAGGGTGGGGTGGGGCACTTCATGGCTCAACGGAAGGGTGTGAAGGAGACTTTCGAGTTCCAGGAAAGAAGGTGTGTTTTCTACCGAGATGCCATATTGGACCAGGGCCTCACCACACATGTATGTGTGGAGCTGCTGGGTTTTCTCATGTTGCAGCGGGGACTTCTCGAATTACGTAGAGGACCTCATGGAACCGCCCCTGTAGCTTCAGGAGAGGCCAGTCTCCGTGCAAGTGGTCAGGTGTCTGGGGATTCCTCCGCAAGCATCCCCGTGTCCTCAGGCCTCGTCTGGTGCTGAGGCAGCAAACTGAACTTGCCTCGGCCATGCTGACAGAGGTCTTGAGTTTCCCCTGGAGCCCCCACATATGTCAGGCCTCGTATCTTCAGGAGACTGGCACGTCTGCTTTCCTTCCCAGCTGCAGCAGGGGAGTGAAGCTCCACGTCAAGCGGACCCAGGGATCTGGGTCTTGTTCTGGAGATACCCTGGGTTGTCACAGGTGCCAGTGGGTCGGGAGTCAACCCTCGGGCAGGCAATCGAGGCAGTGCAGGGCATCAGGTCCATCGGGAGTGGACGAGGCTTTTGGGGGTTCTGAGGAAGTGTCGCCCAAACCCTGAGGCTCATCCCAACTCTCCTGCTGTCAGCGCCTACTCTTGGGATGAAAGGAGCGCCAAGAATCTTTTCCCGATGCAGCAGGGAAAGGGACCCTCATCTGGAGATGCGCAGGGGAAACAGGGCTCCTCATGAGTCGCGGCGAGACCATCGGGTTTCCTCCCGATTTGGGACAGTTGGGGCGGGCACTTCCTGGGTCACAGCAAGGGTTTGAAGGAGCCTTTCGAGGTTCCCGTGGAAAGAGTTGATTTCCCCTGAGATTCTGCAGCGGATATGGTCCTCACCTCGCCTGCAGGGGAGAAGTTTCTGGTTTTTCTCGAGTTGCGGCGGGTACTCTCGTGTTACAACGGGGAACTCAAGGACCCGCTCCTGTGGTCACAGGAGAGGCCCGTCTCCGTGCCACGTGCCAGGCGCTTCTGGGTTTTCCTACCCAGTCGTCGCCGGATCCTCAGGCCTCGTCTGGTGCTGAGGCAGGTGCCTGAGCTTGCCTCGCATATGCTTAAATAGGTCTAAAATATCCCTTTACGCCCCAGAGGGGGCCAGGCCTCGTCTAGCCTGAAGCGGGGAATATTTGCTTCCCACCCCAGCCATAGCTGCAGCGTCAGGGACCCCGTCGAGCGGACACAGGGATCTGAGGCTTGCCCTGGAAATACCTCAGGCCTGTTACAGGTGCCATTGGGTCAGGTGTTAAGCCTCGGTGTATAATCGAGGCAGTGCAGGGCAGTCATATTCATCTGGAGTGAACTAGGAATTTGGGGACCTGAAGGAAAGGTGTTCTGAACCCGGAGGCTCCCTCCACTCTCCTGCTACCAGCGATTCTTCTCGGGGTGCCAGGGAGTGCCCGGAACTCTTTCCCGACGGAGCAGGGAAAGGGAATCTGATCCGGAGCTGCACAGAAGAAAACGCGTCTCCTCATGAGTCGCCGCCAGATCCTCGAGGATCCTCTCCAGTGTACAAGGGTGGGGTTGAAAACTTCCGGGCTCAAAGCAACCGTGTGCAGGATACTCTCCAGTACCAGGAAAGAATGTGTGTTTTCCACCAAGATGCCACATTGGACAAGGGCCTCACGACGCATGTAGTTGAGGAGCTATTGGGTTTTCTCGTGTTGCAGCGGGAAACACTCGACTTATGTCAGGGTCCTCAGGGAAACCCTCTGTAGGCTCAGGAGAGGTCAGTCTCCGTGCCAGTGATCAGGTGCCTCTGGGGATTCCACTGCAGGCATCCCCGTGTCCTCAGGCCTCCTCTGGTGCTGAGGCGGTAACATGAGCTTGCCTCAGCCATGTTGAGTTAGGTCTTGAGTTTCCCCTGGAGCCCCCACATATGTCAGGCCTCAACTCCTTAGGAGGCTGGCACGTCTGCTTCCCTGCCCAGCTGCATCAGCGGAGTCAGGCTCCCCGTCAAGCAGATCCAGGGATCTGTGTTTTCCCTGGAGATACCGCCGGGTTGTCACAGGTGCCACTTTGTCCGGAGTCAACCCTCGGGAAGGCAATTGAGGCAGTGCAGGGCATTCAGGTCTATCAGGAGTGGAGAAGACATTTGGGGGTTCTGGGGAAGGGTCGCGCGAACCTGAAGCCCATTTCAGATCACCTGCTGTCAGCACAAACTCTTGGGATGGAAAGAAGCGCAGAGAATCTTTTCCCGATGCAGCAGGGAAAGGGACCCTTAACTGGAGTTGCAGAGAGGAAACAGGGCTCCTGATGAGTCACGGCGGGACCCTCGGGTTTTCTCTTGATTCAGGACAGTAGGGGCGGGCACTTCCTGGGTCACAGCAATGGTTTGAAGGAGCCTTTCGAGGTACACCTGGGAAGAGTTGATTTCCCCTGAGATGCCGCAGCTGATAAGGGCCTCACCTCGCATGCAGGGGAGGAGCTTCTGGTTTTTCTCGAGTTGTGGCGGGTACTCTCGAGTTATGACTGGGACCTCAGGAACCCGCCCCTGTGGCCTCAAGAGAGGCACGTCTCCGTTCCACATGCCAGGCCCCTCTGGGTATTCCTACCCAGTCATCGCTGGATCCTCAGGTTCGTCTGGTGCTGAGGCATGGGCCTGAGCTTGCCTAGCCTATGCTGAAATAGGTTCAAAATATCCCTGGAGCCCCCAGAGGGGGACTGTCCTCGTCTAGCCTTTAGTGGGGAACATCTTCTTCCTACGCCAGGCACAGCTGCAGCGTCAGGCGCCCCATCGAACGGACACAGAGATCTGAGGCTTGCCCTGGAAATATCTCAGGCCAGTTACAGGTACCAGTGGGTCGGGTGTCAAGCCTCGGGGTGATAATCGAGGCAGTGCAGGACAGTCAGGTTCTTCTGGAGTGAACTAGGAATTTGGGGAGCTTAAGGAATGGTGTTCCGAACCCTGAGTCTCCCTCCACTTTCCTGCTACCAGCGACTCCTTTGAGATGCCAAGGAGCACACGGAACTCTTTCCCGACGGAGCAGGGAAATGGACTCCCATCTGGAGCTGCACAGATGAAAACGGGTCTCCTCAGGAGTCGCCGGCGGATCCTCGGGGATCATCTCCTGTGGGGAAGTGTGGGGTGGGGCTCTTCCAGGCTCAAAGCAAGGG
>SJYF01013603.1:199958-210289 GCA_006410515.1 Procapra przewalskii | reverse complement strand
TGAGCTTGCCTCGGCCCTGCTGACATACGTCTTGAGTTTCCCCTGGAGCCCCCACATATGTCAGGCCTCGTCTCGTCAGGAGATCGTCGCCTCCGCTTGCCTTCCCAGCTGCAACAGCGGAGTCAGGCTGTCCGCCATGAGGACACAGGGTTCTGGGTCTTTTACGGGCGGTACCCCCCCCCGGGTGGTCACAGGTTCCAGCGGATCGGGAGTCAACACTCGGGCAGGCAATCTAGGCAATGCAGAGCAGTCAGGTCCATCGGCAGTGGACGAGGCCTTGGGGCTTCTGGGGAAGGGAGGCCCGAACCCCAAGGCTCCCTCCAACTCCTGCTGTCAGCGCCTATACTTGGGATGGAAAGGAGCACCGAGAACCTCTTCCCAACGGAGCAGGGAAAGGGACTCTCATCTGGAGCTGCGCAGGGGAAACAGGGCTCCTCCTGAGTCGCAGCGGGACCCTCGAATTTCCTCTCGGTGGGGGATGGATGGGGCAGGGCACTTCCTGGGTCACAGCACGGTTTTGAAGGAGCCTTTTGAGGTACCCGTGGGAAGAGTTGATTTCCCCTGAGATGCGGCACCGGACAAGGGCCTCACCTCGCCTGCAGGGGAGAAGCTTCTGGTTTTTCTCGAGTTGAGGCATGTACTCTCGAGTTACGACGGGACGTCAGGGACCCGTCCTTCTGGCCTCAGGAGAGGCTCGATTCCGCTCCAGTGGTCAGGTGAATCTGGGAACTCCTCTGCAGGCTTCCCCGGGTCCTCAGGCCTCGTCTGGTGCTGAGGCGGTAATCTGAGCTTGCATCGGCCCTGCTGACATACGTCTTGAGCGTGCCCTGGAGCCCCCACATATGTCAGGCCTCGTCTCTTCAGGAGATCGTCGCCTCCGCTTGCCTTCCCAGCTGCAGCAGCGGAGTCAGGCTGCCCGCCATGAGGACACAGGGATCTGGGTCTTTTGGAGGTTCTGTCCCCCGGGGGGTCACAGGTGCCAGCGGGTCGGGAGTCAACTTTCGGGCAGGCAATCGAGGCAGTGCAGGGCAGTCAGGTCCATCGGGAGCGGACAAGGCACTTGAGGCTTCTGGGGAAGGGTGGCCCAAACCCCAAGGCTCCCCCCAACTCCCCTGCTGTCAGCGCCTACTCTTGGGATGGAAAGGAGCGCCGAGAACTTCTTCCCGACGTAGCAGGGAAAGGGACTTTCATCTGGAGCTGCACAGGGGATACAGGGCTCCTTCTGAGTCGCTGCGGGACCCTCGGAATTCCTCTCGGTGGGGGATGGATGGGGTGGGGCACTTCCTGGCTCACAGCACGGGTTTGAAGGAGCCTTTCGAGGTACCTGAGGGAAGAGTTGATTTCCCCTGAGACGCCGCAGCGGATAAGGCCCTCACCTCGCCTGCAGGGGAGAAGCTTCTGGTTTTTCTCGAGTTGAGGCAGGTACTCTCGAGTTACGATGGGGACCTCAGGGACCCGCCCTCTGGACTCAGGAGAGGCCCATTTCCGCTCCAGTGGTCACGTGAATCAGGAAACGCCTCCGCAGGCTTCCCGGGGTGCTCAGGCCTCATCAGGTGCTGATGCACTAACCTGAGCTTGCCTCGGCCCTGCTGACATACGTCTTGAGCTTCCCCTGGAGCCCCCACATATGTCAGGCCTCGTCTCGACAGGAGATCGTCGCCTCCGCTTCACTTCCCAGCTGCAGCAGCGGAGTCAGGCTGCCGGCCATGAGGACACAGGGATCTGCGTCTTGTTGTAGAGGTACCCACCCCCCGGTGGTCACTGGTGCCAACGGGTCGGGAATCAACCCTCGGGCAGGCAATCGAGGCTGTGCAGGGCAATCAGGTCCATCGGGAGTGGACGAGGCATTTGGGGTTTCTGGGGAAGGGTGGACCGTACCCCGAGTCTCCTCCCAACTCCCATGCTGTCAGCGCCTACTCTTGGGATGGAAAGGAGCGCCGAGAACTTCTTCCCGACGGAGCAGGGAAATTGACTCTCATCTGGAGCTGGGCAGGGGAAACAGGGCTCCTCATGAGTCGCAGCGGAACCCTCGGATTTCCTCGGGGTGGGGAATGAATGGGGCGGGGCACTTCCTTGGTCACAGCACGGGTTTGAAAGAGCCTCCGCAGGTTCCCGTGGGAAGAGTTGATTGCCCCTGAGACGCCACAGCGGATAAGGGCCTCAACTCGCCTGCAGGGGAGAAGTTTCTGGTTTTTTTGTAGTTCGCACAGGTACTTTCGAATTACGACGGGGACCTCAGGGACCCGCCCCTGTGGCCTCAGGAGAGGCCCGTCTCCGTGCCACGTGCAAGGCACCTCTGGGAATTCTGACCCATTTGTCGCCGGATCCTCAGGCTTCGTCTGGTGCTCAGGTTTTTGCCTGAGCTTGACCTGTCTATGCTGAAATAGGTTTAAAATATACCTGGAGCCCCCAGAGGGGAACAGGCCTCGTCTAGCCTGTAGCGGGGAACATCGGCTTCCCACCCTAGCTTCAGCTGCAGTGTCAGGCGCCCCGTCGAGCGGACACAGGGATCTGAGGCTTGCCCTGGAAGTACCTGAGGCCTGTTACAGGTGCCAGTGGGTTGGGTGTCAGGCCTCGGGTTGATAATCGAGGCAGTGCAGGGCAGTCAAGTTCATCTGGAGTGAAATAGGAGTTTGGGGACCTGAAGGAATTGTGTTCCGAATCCTGAGGCTTCCTCCACTCTCCTGCTACCAGCGACTCCTCTTGGGATGCCAGGGAGCGCCCGGAACTCTTTCCCGACGGAGTAGGGAAAGGGACTCTCATCTGGAGCTGCGCAGATGAAAACGGGTCTCCTCATGAGTCACCGCCCGATCCTCGGGGATCCTCTCCGGTGGGGAAGGGTGGGTTGGGGCACTTCCGGGCTCAAAGCAAGGGTGTGAAGGAGAATTTCGAGTTTCAGGTCAGAATGTGTGTTTTCCATCGAGATGCCATATTAGACAAGGGCTTCACCACGCCTGTACTTCATGAGCTATTGGGTTTTCTCGTGTTGCAGCGGGAGCCTATGGACTTATGTCAGGGACCTCAGGGAACCGCTGTGTAGGCTCAGGAGAGGCCAGTCTCCGTGCCAGTGATCAGGTGCCTCTGGGGATTCCACCGTAGGAATCCCCCTGGCCTCAGGCTTCCTCTGGGGCTGAGGCGGTAACATGAGCTTGCCTCGGGAACGCTAACATAGGTCTTGAGTTTCCCCTGGAGTCCCCACATATGTCAGGCCTCGCCTCGTTAAAAGGCTGGCACGTGTGCTGCCCTTCCAAGCCGCAACAGCGGAGTCAGGTTCCCCGTCAAGCGAATCCAGGGATCTGTGTCTTGCCCTGGAGATACTGCCGGGTTGTCACAGGGGCCACTGTGTCGGGAGTCAACCCTCGGGCAGGCAATCGAGGCAGTGCAGGGCAGTCAGGTCTATCGGGAGTGGACGAGGCATTTGGGGGTTCTGGGGAAGGGTAGGGCGAACCTGAGGCCCTTCCAACTCTCCTGCTGTCAGCGCCAACTCTTGGGATGGAAAGAAGCGCAGAGAACCTTTTTCGGACGGAGCAGTGAAAGGGAACCTAATCTGGAACTGTGCAGGGGAAACAGGGGTCCTCATGCGTGGCTGTGGGACCCTCGGTTTTCATCTCGATTGGGTACGGATTGGGCGGGTCACTTCCTGGGTAACAACAAGGGTTTGAAGGAGCCTTTAGAGGTACCAGTGGACAGAGTTGATTTCCCCTGAGATCCCGCAGTGGATAAGGGCCTCACCTAGCCTGCAGGGGAAAAGCTTCTGGTTTTTCTCGAGTTGCGGTGGGTACTCTCGAGTTACGACTGGATCCTCATGGACCCGCCCTTTTGACCTCAGGAGAGGACCGTCTCTGTGCCAGTTGCCAGGCGCCTCTGGGGATTCCTCCCCATTCGTAGCCGGATCCTCAGGCCTCGTCTGGTGCTGAGGCAGGAGCCTGAGATTGCCTCGCCTATGCTGACATATGTATTAAAATATCCCTGGAGCCCCCACGGGGGGTCACGCCTCGTCTAGCCTGGGCCAGGGAACATCTGCTTGGCAGCCCAACTACAGCTGCAGCGTCAGTCGCCCGGTCGAGTGGACACCGGGATCTGAGGCTTGCCCTGGAAGTACCTAAGCCTTGTGACAGGTGCCCGTGGGTTTGGCCTCAAGCCTGGAGGTGACATTCGAGGCAGTGCAAGGCAGTCAAGTTCATCTGGAGTGAACTAGGAATTTGAGGTCCTAGAGGAATGGTGTTCTGAACCCTGAGGCTCCCTCCACACTGCTGCTGCCAGCGACTCCTCTTGGGATGACAAGGAGCGCCCAGAATCCTTTCCCGACGTAGCAGGGAAAGGGACCCTCATCTGGAGCTGCACAGATGAAAACGGGGATCCTCATGAATCGCCGCCAGACCTTCGGGGATCCTCTCTTTTTTGAAAGGGTGGGGTGGGGCACTTCCTGGCTCAACGGAAGTTTGTGAAGGAGACTTTCGAGTTCCAGGAAAGAAGGTGTGTTTTCCACCGAGATGCCACATTGGACAAGGGACTCAGCACGCATGTAGCTGAGGAGCTACTGGGTTTTCTCGTGTTGCAGCGGGGACTTCTCGAGTTACGTCGAGGACTTCAGGAACCGCCCCTGTAGATTCAGGAGAGGCCAGTCTCCGTGCCAGTTGTCAGGTGTCTCTGGGGATTCCTCCGCAAGCATCCTCGTGGCCTCAGGCCTCGTCTGGTGGTGAACCTGTAAACTGAGCTTGCCTAGCCCATGCTTGCATAGGTCTTGAGAGTCTCCTGGAGCCCCCACCTATGTCAGGCTTCGTATCTTCAGGAGACTGGCACGTCTGCTTGCCTTCCCAGCTGCAGCAGGGGAGTCAAGCTCCCCTTCAAGTGGACGCAATGATCTGGGTCTTGTCCTGCGTATACCTCTGGGTTGTGTCATTTGCCGGTGGGTCCGGAGTCAACCCTCGGATAGCCAATCGAGGCAGTGCAGGGTATCAGGTCCTTCGGGAATGGAGGAGGCTTTGGGGGTTCTCGGGAAGTGTCGCCCAACCCCTGAGGCTCATCCCAACCCTCCTGCTGTCTTCGCCTACACTTGGGATGAAAAGGAGCGCCAGAATCTCTTCCCTATGCAGCAGGGAAACGCACCCTCATCTGGAGCTGTTCAGGGGAAACAGGGCTCCTCATGAGTCGTGGTGGGACCCTCGGGTTTCCTCTCGATTCGGGACAGTTGGTGCGTGCACTTCCTGGGTCACAGCAAGGGTTTGAAGGAGCCTTTCGAGGTACCCGTGAGAAGAGTTGATTTCCCCTGAGATGCAGCAGTGAATAAGGGCCTCACCTCCCCTGCAGGGGAGAAGCTTCTGGTTATTCTCGAGTTTCGGCGGGTACTCTCGAGTTACGACGGAGACCTCAGGGATCCACCCCTGTGGCCTCAGGAGAGGACCGTCTCTGTGCCACGATCCAGGCACCTCTGGGTATTCCTCCCTATTCTTCGCCGGATCCTCTGGCCTCCTCTGGTGCTGAGGCAGGAGCTTGAGCTTGCCTCGCCTATGATGAAATAGTTTAAAAATATACCTGGTGCCCCTAGAGGGGTATGGGCCTCATCTAACCTGGAGCGGGGTACATCTGCTTCCCACCCAGCCACAGCTGCAGTGTCAGTAGCCCCGTCGAGTGGACACAGGGATCTGAGGTTTGCCCTGGAAATAACACAGGCCTTTTACAGGTGCCAGTGTGTCGGGTGTCAAGCCTCGGGGTTATAATGGAGGCTGTGCAGGGCTGTCAATTTCATCTGGAGTGAAGTAGAAATTTGGGCATCTTAAGGAACGGTGTTCCGAACACTGAGGATCCCTCCAGGCTCCGGCTACCGGCGACTCTTCTTGGGATGCCAGAGAGTGCCCTGAACTCTTTCCCGACGGAGCAGGGAAAGGGACTCTCATCTGGAGCTGTGCAGATGAAAACAGGTCTCCTCATGAGTCACCACTGGATCCTTCGGGTTCCTCTCAGGTGGAGAAAGGTGGGGTGGGGCATTTCCGGGCTCAAAGCAAGGGTGAGAAGGAGACTTTCGAGTTCCAGGAAAGAATGTGTGTTTTCCCCCGAGATGCCACATTGGACAAGGGACTCACCTTGCACGTACTTGAGGAGCTATTGGGTTTTCTAGTGTTGCAGCAGGAACGTCTCGACTTACGTCAGGGACCACAGGGAACCGCTCTGTAGGCTCAGGAGAGACCAGTCTCCATGCCAGTGATCAGGTGCCTCTGGGGATTCCATCGCAGGAATCCCCGTGTCCTCAGGCCTCCTCTGGTGCTGAGGTGGTAACATGAGCTTGCCTCGGCCATGCTGACATAGGTCTTGAGTTTCCCCTGGAGCCCCCACATATGTCAGGCCTCGCCTCGTTAGGAGGCTGGCACGTCTGCTTGCCTTCCCAGCTGCAACAGTGGAGTCAGGCTCCCCATTAAGCGAATCCAGGGATCTGTGTCTTGCCCTGGAGATACCGCCGGGTTGTCACAGTTGCCACTGTGTCGGGAGTCAAACTCATTCAGGCAATCAAGGCAGTGCAGGGCATTCAGGTCTATCGGGAGTGGACGAGGCATTTGGGGGTTCGGGGGAAGGGTCGCGCGAACCTGAGGCCCTTCCAACTCTCCTGCTGTCAGCGCCAACTATTCGGATGGAAAGGAGCGCAGAAAACCTTTTTCTGACGGAGCATGGATAGGGAACCTAATCTCGAACTGCACAGGGGAAACAGGGCTCCTCATGAGTCGCTGTGGGATCCTCAGTTTTCATCTGGATTGGGGACTGATGGGGTGCGGCACTTCCTGGGTCACAAAAAGGGTTTGAAGGGGCCTTTCGAGTTACCCATGGGAAGAGTTGATGTCCCCTGAGATGCGGCAGCGCATAAGGGTCTCACCTTACCTGCAGGTAGAAGCTTCTGGTTTTTCTCGATTGTGGTGAGTACTCTTGAGTTATGACGGGATCCTCATGGACCCGCCCTTGTTGCCTCAGGAGAGGACCGTCTCTTTGCCAGTTGCCAGGCCCCTCTGGGGATTCCTCCCCAGTCGTAGCCGGATCCTCAGGCCACGTCTGGTGCTGAGGCAGGAGCTTGAGATTGCCTCGCCTATGGTGACATAGGTATTAAAATATCCCTGGAGACCCCACGGGGGGTCACGCCTCGTCTAGCCTGGGCCAGGGAACATCTTCTTGGCAGCCCAGCTGCAGCAGCAGCTTCAGGCACCCCGTCGAGTGGACACAGGGATTTGAGTCTTGCCTGGAAGTAGCGAAGGTTTGTTACAGGTGCCAGTGGGTCGGGCGTCAAGCCTGGATGTGACATTCGAGGCAGTGCAAGGCAGTCAGGATCATCTGGAGTGAACTAGGAATTTGGGGTTCTTGAGGAACAGTGTTCCGAACCCAGAGGCTCCCTCCACTCTCCTGCTGCCAGCGACTCCTCTTGGGATGACTAGGAGCGCCCAGAATTCTTTCCCGATGTAGCAGGGAAAGGGACCCTCATCTGGAGCTGCACAGATGAAAACGGGGAACTCCATGAATCGCCGCCAGATCTTCGGGATCCTCTCCTTTGGCGAAGGGTGGGGTGGGGCACTTCATGGCTCAACAGAAGGCTGTTAAGGAGCCTTTCGAGTTCTAGGAAAGAAGGTGTGTTTTCAACCGAGATGCCACATTGAACAAGGGCCTCACCATGCATGTAGGTGACGAGCTACTGGGTTTTCTCATGTTGCAGCTGGGACTTCTCGAGTTACGTCGAGTACCTCAGGGAACTGCCATTTAGCTTCAGGAGAGAACAGTCTCCGTGCCAGTGGTCAGGTGTCTCTGAGGTTTCCACCGCAATCATTCCCGTGTACTCAGGCATCATCTGGTGCTGAGGCGGTAACCTGAACTTGCCTCGGCTGACACAGGTCTTGAGTTTCCCCTGGAGCCCTCATATATGTCAGGCCTCGTATCTTCAGGGGACTGGCACGTCTGCTTGCCTTCCCAGCTGCAGCAGGGGAGTCAAGCTCCCCGTCAAGCGGATCCAGGGATCTGGGTCTTTTCCTGGAGATACACCCGGGATGTCACAGGTGACAGTGGGTCGGGAGTCATACCTCGGGCAGGCAGTCGAGGCGGTGCAGGGCATCAGGACCATAGGGAGTGGACGAGGCTTTTGGGGGTTCTGGGTAAGTGTCGCCCAAACCCTGAGGCACATCCCAACTCTCCTGCTGTCAAGGCTACCCTTGGGATGGAAACGAGAGCCTAGAATCTTTTCCCAATTTAGAAGGGAAAGGGACCCTCAACTGGAGATGCGCAGGGGAAACCGTGCTCCTCATGAGTCGTGACGGGACCCTCGGATTTCCTCTCGATTCGGGACAGTTGGGACGGACACTTCTTGGATCCCAGCAAGGGTTTGAAGGAGCCTTTCGAGGTACCCGTGGGAAGACTTGTTATCCCCTGAGATGCCGCAGTGGATAAGGGCCTCACCTCACCTGCAGGTGAGAAGCTTCTGGTTTTTCCCGAGTTGCGGCAGGTACCCTCGAGTTACGATGGGAACTCAGGGACACGCCCCTGTGGCCTCAGAAGAGGCCCGTCTCTGTGCCACGTGCCAGGCGCCTCTGGGGATTCAGACCCATTCGTCGCCGGATCCTCAGGCCTCGTCTGGTGCTCAGGCAGGAGCCTGAGCTTGCCTCTCCTATGCTGAAATAGGTTTAAAATATCCCTGGAGCCCCCAGAGGGGGACAGGCCTCGTCTAGCCTGGAGCAGGAATATCTGTTTCCAACCCCAGCCACAGCTGCAGCGTCAGGCGCCCCGACGAGCGGACCCAGGTGTCTCAGGCTAGCCCTGGAAATACCTCAGGCCTGTTACAGGTGCCAGTGGGTCGGGTGTCAAGCCTCGGGTTGATAATCGAGGCAGTGAAAGGCAGTCAAGTTCATCTGGATTGAACTAGGAATTTGGCGATCTTAAGGAAAGGTGTTTGGATCTCTGAGGCTCCCGTGACTCTCCTGCTACCAGCGACACCTCTTCGGATGCCAGGGAGCACCCGGAACTCTTTGCTGACGGAGCAGGGAAAGGGACTCTCATCTGGAGCAGGGCAGATGAAAACGGGTCTTCGCATGAGTCGCCATCGGATCCTCGGGGATCCTCTTCGGTGGGGAATGGTTGGGTGGGTCACTACCGGGCTCAAAGCAAGGGTGTGAAGGAGACTTTCGAGTTCCAGGAAAGAATGTGTGTTTTCCACCGTGATGCCACATTGGACAAGGGCCTCACCACGCATGTAGTTGAGGAGTTATTGGGTTTTCTCCTGTTGCAGCGGGAACCTATCGACTTATGTCAGGATCCTCAGGGAACCACTCTGTAGGCTCAGGAGAGGCCAGTCTCCGTGCCAGTGATCAGGGGCGTCTGGAGATTCCACCGCAGTCATCCCCATGTCCTCAGGCCTCCTCTGGTGCTGATGCGGTAACATGAGCTTGACTCGGCCATGCTGACATAGGTCTTGAGTTTCCCCTGCAGCACCCGCATGTGTCAGGCCTCACCTCGTTAGGAGGCTGGCACGTCTGCTTGCTTTCCCAGCTGCAACAGCAGAGTCAGGCTCCCCGTCAAGTGGATCCAGGGATCTGTGTCTTGCCCTGGAGATACCGCAGGGTTGTCACAGGTGCCACTGTCTCTGGAGTCAACACTTCGGCAGGCAATCGAGGCAGTGCAGGGCAGTCAGGTCTATCGGGAGTGGACGAGGCATTTGGGGGTTCTGAAGAAGGGTCGCGCCAAGCTGAGTCCCTTCCAACTCTCCTGATGTCAGCGCCAACACTTAGGATGGAAAGGAGCGCAGAGAACCTTTTTCTGACGGAGCAGGAAAAGGGACCTAATCTGGAACTGCGCAGGGGAAACATGGATCCTCAGGGATCGCTGTGGGACGCACGGTTTTCATCTCGATTGGGGACGGATGGGGTGGGGCACTCTGGGTCACAACAAGGGTTTGAAGGAGCCTTTCGAGGTACCCGTGGGAAGAGTTGATTTCCTCTGAGATGCCGCAGCGGATAAGGGCCTCACCTCGCCTGCAGGGGAGAAGCTTCTGGTTTTTCTCGAGTTGCGGCTGGTACTCTCCATTTACGACGGGGTCCTCATGGACCCGCCCTTGTGGCCTCAGGAGAGGTCCATCTCTGTGCCAGTTGCCAGGCGCCTCTGGGGATTCCTCCCCAGTCATAGCCGGATCCTCAGGCCTCGTCTTGTGCTGAGGCAGGAGCCTGAGATTGCCTCGCCTATGCTGAAAGAGGTATTAAAATATCCCTCGCGCCCGCACAGGGGGTCACGTCTCGTCTAGCCTGGAGGAGGGAACGTCTGCTTGGCTGCCCATTTGCAGCTAAAGCGTGAGGCGCCCGTTCGAGTGGACACCG
>SJYF01013603.1:145497-199940 GCA_006410515.1 Procapra przewalskii | reverse complement strand
GCCTGTTACAGGTGCCAGTGTGTCGGGCGTCAATCCTGGAGGTGACGTTCGAGGCAGTGCAAGGACGTCAGTTTCATCTGGAGTGAACTAGGAATTTGGGGTCCTTGAGGAACGGCTTTCCGAAACCTGAGGCTCCCTCCACTCTCCTGCTGCCAGCGACTCCTCTTGGGATGACAAGGAGCGCACAGTATCCTTTCCCGACGTAGCAGGGAAAGGGACCATCATCTGGAGCTTCACAGATGAAAACGGGGATCCCCATGAATCACCGCTGGACCTTCGGGGATCCTCTTCTCTGGGGAAGGGTGGGGTGCGGCATTTCATGGCTCAACGGAAGTATGTGAAGGCGACTTTTGAGTTCCCGGAAAGAAGGCGTGTTTTCCACCGAGATGCCACATTGGACTAGGGGCTCACCACACATGTAGGTGAGGAGCTACTGGGTTTTCACGTGTTGCAGAGGGGACTTCTCGAGTTACGTCGAGGACCTCAGGGAACCGGCCCTCTAGGTTCAGGAGAGGACAGTTTCCTTGCCAGTGGTCAGTTGTCTCTGGGGATTCCACCCCAGGCATCCCCGTGTCCTCAGGCCTCCTCTGGTGCTGAGGCGGTAATAGGAGCTTGCCTCGGCCATGCTGACATAGGTCTTGAGTTTTTGCTGCAGCCGCCACATATGTCAAGCCTCGCCTGGTTAGGTGACTGGCACGTCTGCTTGCCTTCCCAGCTGCAACAGCGGAGTCAGGCTTCCTGTCAAGCGGATCCAGGGATCTGTGTCTTGCCCTGGAGATACTGCCGGGTTGTCACAGGTGCCACTGTGTCGGGAGTCAACCCTCCGGCAGGCAATCGAGGCAGTGAAGGGCAGTCAATTCTATCGGGAGTGGACGAGGCTTTTGGGGTTCTGGGGAAGGGTCGCGCCAACCTGAGGCCCTTCCAACACTTCTGCTGTCAGGGCACCTCTTGGGATGGAAAGGAGCACAGAGAACCTTTTTCTGAGGGAACAGGGAAAGGGAACCTAATCTGGAACTGCGCAGGAGAAACAGGGATCCTCATGAGTCGCTGTGGGACCCTCGGTTGTCATCTCGATTAGGGACGGATGGGGCGGGGCCCTTCCTGGGTCACAACAAGGGTTTGAAGGAGCCTTTCGAGGTACCCATGGGAAGAGATGATTTCCCCTGTGGTGCCGCAGCGGATTAGGGCCTCACTTCGCCTGCAGGGCATAAGCTTCTGGTTTTTCTCGAGTTGCAGCGGGTACTCTCGAGTTAGGACGACGACCTCAGAGACCAGTCTCTGTGGCCTCAGGAGAGGCCCGTCTCCGTGCCACGTGACAGGAGCCTCTGGGGATTCCTCCCCAGTCGTAGCCGGATCCTCAGGCCTCGTCTGTTGCTGAGGCAGGAGCCTGAGATTGCCTCGCATATGCTGACATAGGTATTAAAATATCCCTGGAGCCCCGACAGGGAGTCACGCCTCGTCTAACCTGGAGCAGGGAACGTCTGCTAGGCAGCCCTCCTGCAGCAGCAGCATCAGGTGCCCCGTCGAGTGTACACAGGGATCTGAGGCTTGCCCTGGAATTAGCTAAGGATTGTTACAGGTGCCAGTGGACGGGCATCAAGCCTGGAGGTGACATTCGAGGCAGTGCAAGGCAGTCAGGTTCATCTGCAGTGAACTAAGAATTTGGGGTCCTTGAGGAATGGTGTTCCAAACCCTGAGGCTCCCTCCACTCTCCTGCTGCAAGCAACTCCTCTTGGGATGACAAGGAGTGCCCAGAATCCTTTCGCGACGTAGCAGGGAAAGGGACCCTCATCTGGAGCTGCGCAGATGAAAACGGGCATGCTTATGAGTTGCCGCCGGATCCTCGGGGATCCTCTCCTTTGGGGAAGGGTGGGGTTGGGCACTTCATGGCTCAACAGAACGTTGTGAAGGTGACTTTCGAGTTCCAGGAAAGGAGGTTTTTTTTCCACCGAGATGCCACATTTGACAAGGGCCTCACCACGCATGTAGGTGAGGAGCCACTGGGGTTTCTTGTGTTGCAGTGGGGACTTCTCGAGGTACGTCCAGGACCTAAGGGAACCGCCCCTGTAGCTTCAGGAGAGGTCAGTCTCCGTGCCAGTGGTCAGGTGTCTCTGGGGATTCCTCCGCAAGCATCCCCGTGGCCTCAGGCCTCCTCTGGTGCTGAGGCGGTAAACTGAGCTTGCCTCGGCCATGCTGACATAGGTCTTGAGTTTCCCCTGGAGACACCACATATGTCAGGACTCGTATTTTCAGGAGACTGGCACGTCTGCTTGCCTTCCCAGCTGCAGCAGGGGAGTCAAGCTCCCTTTCAAGCGGACCCAGGATCTGGGTCTTGCCCTGGGGATACCCCCGGGTTGTCACAGGTGCCACTGTGTGGGGAGTCAACCCTCGGGCATGCAATCGAGGCAGTGCAGGGCCTCAGGTCCATCGGGAGTGGACGAGGCCTTTGGGGGTTCTGGTGTAGTGTCGCCCAAACCCTGAGGCTCATCCCAACTCTCCTGCTGTCAAGGCTACCCTTGGGATGGAAAGGAGCGCCGAGAATCTTTTCTCGATGCAGCAGGGAAAGGGACCCTCATCTGGAGCTGCGCAGGGGAAACACGCCTCTCTTGAATCACGGCAGGACCCTCGGGTTTCCTCTCGATTCGGGGCAGTTGGGCCGGGCACTTCCTGAGTCACAGCAAGTGTTTGAAGTAGCCTTTCGTGGTACCCTGGGAAGTGTTGATTTCCCCTGAGATGCCGCCGCGGATAAGGGCCTCACCTCGCCTGCAGGGGAGAAGCTTCTAGTTTTTCTCGAGTTGCGGCGGGTACTCTCGAGTTACGACGGGGAACTCAGGGACCCGCCCCTGTGGACTCAGGAGAGGCCCGTTCCGTGCCACGTGCCAGGCGCCTCTGGGGTTTCCTCCCCAGTCGTCGCCGGATCCTCAGGCCTCGTCCGGTCTGAGGCAGGAGAATGAGCTTGCCTCACCTATGCTGAAATAGGTCTAAAATATCCCTGGAGCCCCCAGAGGGGGACTGGCCTCGTCTAGCCATGAGCGGGGAATATCTGCTTCCCACCGCAGCCGAAGCTGCAGCGTAAGGCTCCCCGTCGACCGGACACAGGGCTCTGAGTCTTGCCCTGGAAATACCTCAGGCCTGTTACAGGTGCCAGTGGGTCGGCTGTCAAGCCTCAGTGTGATAATTGAGGCAGTGCAGGGCAGTCAAGTTCATCTGGAGTGAAGTAGAA
Source organism: Procapra przewalskii (assembly GCA_006410515.1). Classification (NCBI taxonomy): domain Eukaryota; kingdom Metazoa; phylum Chordata; class Mammalia; order Artiodactyla; family Bovidae; genus Procapra; species Procapra przewalskii. Next base: position 196,717 of record SJYF01013603.1, on the reverse strand, counting down.
ATTTGGGGACCTTAAGGAACGGTGTTCCGAAACCAGAGATTCCCGCCACACTCCTTCTACCAGCAACTCCTCTTGGGATGCCAGGGAGCGCCCAGAACTCGTTCCCGACGGAGCAGGGAAAGGGACTCTCATCTGGAGTTGTGCAGATGTAATCCGGTCTCCGCATGAGTTCCCGCCGGATCCTCGGGGATGCTCTTCAGTGGGGAAGGGTGGGGTGGGGCACTACCAGGCTCAAGGCAAGGGTGTGAAGGAGACTTTCGAGTTCCAGGAAGGAATGTGTGTTTTCCACCGAGATGCCACATTGGACAAGGGCCTAACCACGCATGTAGTTGAGGATCTATTGGGTTTCTCCTTTTGCACCGGGAACCTCTCGACTTATGTCAGGGAACCACTCTGTAGGCTCAGGAGAGGCCAGTCTCCGTGCCAGTGATCAGGTGCCACTGGGGATTCCAGCGCAGGCATCCCCGTGTCCTCAGGCCTCCTCTGGTTCTGAGGCAGTAACATGAGCTTGCCTCGGCCATGCTGACATAGGTCTTGAGTTTCCCCTGGAGCCCCCACATATGTCAGGCCTCGCCTGGTTAGGAGGCTGGCAAGTCTGCTTGCATTCCCAGCTGCAACAGCAGAGTCAGGCTCCCCGTTAAGCGGATCCAGGGATCTGTGTCTTGCCCTGGAGACACCGCCGGGTTGTCACAGATGCCACTGTGTCGGGAGTGAACACTCGGGCAGGCAATCGAGGCAGTGCAGGGCGGTCAGGTCTATCAGGAGTGGACGAGGCATCTTTGTGTTCTGGGGAAGGGTCGCGCGAACCTGAGGTCCTTCCAACTCTCGTGCTGTCAGCGCCAACTCTTGGGATGGAAAGGAGCGCAGAGAACCTTTTTCTGACGGTACAGGGAAAGGGAACCTAATCTGGAACCCGTCAGGGGAAAGAAGGCTCCTGATGCATCGCTGATGGACCCTCGGTTTTCATCTCGATTGGGGACAGATGGGGCGGGGCACTCCCTGGGTCACAACAAGGGTTTGAAGGAGCCTTTCGAGGTACCCGTGGGAAGCGTTGCTTTCCCCAGAGATGCCGCCACAGATAAGGGCATCACCTCGCCTGCAGGGAGAAGCTTCTGTTTTTTCTCGAGTTGTGGCGGGTACTCATGTGTTAGGACGGGATCCTCATGGACCCGCCCTTGTGGCCTCAGGAGAGGTCCGTCTCTTTGCCAGTTGCCAGGCGCCTCTGAGGATTCCTCCCCAGTCGTAGCCAGATACTCAGGCCTCATCTGGTGCTGAGGCAGGAGCCTGAGATTGCCTCGCCTACGCTGACATAGGTATTAAAATATCCCTGGTGTCCCCAATGGGGTCACGTTTCGTCTAGCCTGGAGCAGTGAACGTCTGCTTGGCAGCCCAGCTGCAGCTGCAGGTTCAGTTACACCGTCGAGTTGACACAGGGATCTGAGGCTTGCCCTGGAAGTACCTAAGGCTTGCTACAGGTGCCTGTGGGTCGGGCTTCAAGCCTGGAGGTGACATTCGAGGCAGTGCAAGGCAGTCAGATTCATCTGGAGTGAACTAGGAATTTGGGGTCCTTGAGGAACGGTGTTCCGAACCCTGAGGCTCCTTCCACTCTCCTGCTGCCAGCGACTCCTCTTGGGATGACAAGGAGCGCCCAGATTCCTTTTGCGATGTAGCAGGGAATGGGACCCTCACTGGAGCTGCACAGATGAAAACGGGGATTCTCATGAATCGCCGCCGGACCTTCGGCGAACCTTTCTGTTAGGGAAGGGTGCGGTGGGGCAATTCATGGCTCAACGGAAGGGTGTGAAGGAGACTTTCGAATTCCAGGATAGAAGGTGTGTTTTCCACCGAGATGCGACATTGGACAAGGGCCTAACCACGCATTTAGGTGAGGAGCTACTGGGTTTTCTGGTGTTGCTGCGTGGATTTCCGAGTTAGGTTGAGGACCTCAGGGAATAGCCCCTGTAACTTCAGGAGAGGCCAGTCTCCGTGACAGTGGTCAGCTGTCTCTGGGGATTCCTCCGCAAGCATCCCCGTGTCCTCAGGCCTTGTCTGGTGCTGAGGCGGTAAACTGAGCTTGCCTCGGCCATGCTGACATAGGTCTTGAGTTTCCCCTGGAGCCCCCACATATGTCAGGCCACGTATCTTCAGGAGACTGGCACGTCTGCTAGCCTTCCCAGCTGCAGCAGGGGAGTCAAGCTCCCCGTCAAGCGGACCCAGGGATCTGTGTCTTGTCCTGGAGATACCCCCGGATTGTCACAGGTGACAGTGGGTCGGGAGTCAATCCTTGGGCAGGCAATACAGGCAGTGCAGGGCATCAGGTCCATCAGGAGTGGACGAGGCTTTTGCGGGTTCTGGGAAAGTGTTGACCAAACCCTGAGGCTCATCCCAACTCTCCTGCTGTCACCGCCTACTCTTGGGATGGAAAGGAGCACCGAGAATCTTTTCCCGATGCACCAGGGAGAGGGACCTTCATCTGCAGCTGGGCAGGGGAAACAGGGCTCCTCATGAGTCGCTGCAGGACCCTCGGTGTTGCCTCTCAATTTGGTCAAATGGGGCCGGCACTTCCTGGGTCACAGCAAGGGATTGAAGGAGCCTTTCGAGGTACACCTGGGAAGAGCTGATTTCCCCTGAGATGCCTCAGCGGATAAGGGCCTCACCTCGCCTGCAGGGGAGAAGCTTCTGGTTTTTCTCGAGTTGTTGCGGGTACTCTCGAGTTACGACGGGATCCTCATGGACCCGCCCTGATGGCCTCAGGAGAGGTCCGTCTCTGTGCCAGTTGCCAGGCTCCTCTGGGGATTCCTCCCCAGTCGTAACCGGATTCTCAAGCCTAGTCTGGTGCTGAGGCAGGAGCCTGAGATTGCCTCGCCTATGCACATAGGTATTAAAATACACCTGGGGCCCCCACAGGGGGTCACGCAACATATAGCCTGTAGCAGGGAACGTTTTCCTGGCAGCCCTGCTGCAGCTGAAGCATCTGGCCCCCGGTAGAGTGGACACAGGGATCTGAGGCTTGCCCTGGAAGTACCTAAAGCTTGTTACAGGTGCCAGTGGTTCTGGCGTCAAGCCTGGAGGTGACATTCGAGGCAGTGCCAGGCCGTCAGGTTCATCTGGAGTGAACTGGGAATTTGGGGTCCTTGAAGAACGGTGTTCCGAACCCCGAGGCTTCTGCCACTCTCCTACTACCAGCGACTCCTCTTGGGATATCAGGGAGCGCCCGGAACTCTTTCCCAACGGAGCAGGAAAGGGACTCTCATCTGGAGCTGCACAGATGAAAACGGGTCTCCTCATGAGTCGCCCTGGATCCTCGGGGATTCTCTCCTTTGGGGAAGGGTGGGTTAGGGCACTTCCGGGGTCAACGGAAGTGTGTGAAGGAGAATTTCGAGTTCCAGGAAAGAATGTGTGTTTTCCACCGAGATGCCACATTGGACAAGGGCCTCACGACCCATGTAGTTGAGGAGCTATTGGGTTTCCTAGTGTTGCAGCGGGAACCTCTGGACTTATGTCAGGGAACTCAGGGAACTGCTCTGTGGGCTCAGGAGAGGCCAGACTCCGTGCCAGTGATCAGCTGTCTCTGGGGATTCCACCGCAGGCTTCCCCGTGTCCTCAGGCGTCCTCTGGTGCTTAGGAGTTAACATGAGCTTGCCTCGGCCATGCTGACATAGGTCTTGAGTTTTCACTGGAGCTCCCACATATGTGAGGCCTCACCTCGTTAGGGGCTGGCACGTCTGCTTGCCTTCCCAGCTGCAACAGCAGAGTCAGGCTCCCTGACAAGCGGATCCAGGGATCTCTGTCTTTCCCTGGAGATATCGGTGGGTTGTCACAGGTGCCACTGTGTCGGGAGTCAACCCTCAGCAGGTAATCGAGGCTGTCCAGGTCATCAGGTCAATCGGGAGTGGACAAGGCTTATGGGGGTTCTGGGGAAATGTCGCCCAAACCCTGAGGCTCATCCCAACACTCCTGCTGTCATCCTCTACTCTAGGGATGGAACGGAGCACCGAGAATAGTTTCCCGATGCACCAGGGAGAGGGACCCTCATCTGGAGCTGCGCAGGGGAAACAGGGCTCCTCATGAGTCGCGGCAGGACCCACATGTTTCGTCTCAATTCGGGACAGTTGGGCCGGGCACTTCCTGAGTCACAGCAAGTGTTTGAAGGAGCCTTTCGAGGTAACAGTGGGAAGATTTTATTTCCCCTGAGATGCCGCAGTGGATAAGGGCCTCACCTCGCCTGCAGGGGAGAAGCTTCTGGTATTTCTCGAGTTGCGGCGGGAACTCTCGAGTTACGACGGGGACCTCAGGGACCCGCCCCCGTGGACTCAGGAGAGGCCCGTCTCCGTGCCACGTGCCAGGCACCTCTGGGGATTCCTACCCAGTAGTTGCCGGATCCTCAGGCCTTGTCTGTTACCAAGACAGTAGCCTAAGCTTTGCCTCGCCTATGCTGAAATAGGTCTAAAATATCCCTGGAGCCCCTAGAGGGGGACAGGCCTCGTCTAGCCTGAAGCGGGGAATATCTGCTCCCCACCCCAGCCGCAGCTGCAGCGTCAGGCGCCCCATCGAACGGACACCGGGGTCTGAGGCTTGCCCTGGAAATACCTCAGGCCTGTTACAGGTGCCAGTGGGTCGGGTGTCAAGCCTCGGGGTGATAATCGTGGCATCACAGGGCTGTCAATTTCATCTGAAGTGTACTAGGAATTTGAGGATCTTAAGGAACGCTATTCCGAACCCTGAGGCTCCCGCCACTCTCCTGCTACTAGCGACACCTCTTCGGATGCCAGGCAGCGCCCGGAACTCTTTCCCGACGGAGCTGGGAAAGGGACTCTCATCTGGAGCTGCGCAGATGAAAACGGGTCTCCTCATGAGTCGTCGCCTGATCCCCGGGGATCCTCTCCTTTGGGGAAGGGATGGGTGGAGCACTTCCAGGCTCAGAGCAAGGGTGTGAAGGAGACTTTCGAGTTCCAGGAAAGAATGTGTCTTTTCCACCGAGACGCCACATTGGGCAAGGGCCTCACCAAGCATGTAGTTGAGGAGCTCTTGGGTTTTCTCGTGTTGCAGCGGGAATCTATGGACTTATGTCAGGGACCTCAGGGAACCACTCTGTAGGCCTAGGACAGGCCAGTCTCCGTGCCAGTGATCAGGTGCCTCTGGGGATTCCACTGTATGCACCCTGTGTCCTCAGGCCTCCTCTGGTGCTGAGGAGGTAACATGAGCTTGCCTCGGGAATGCTGACATAGGACTTGAGTTTCCCCTGCAGCCCCAACATATGCCAGGCCTCACCTCATTAGGAGGCTGGCACGTCTGCTTGCCTTCCCAGTTGCAACAGCGGAGTCAGGCTCCCATTCAAGTGGATCCAGGGATCTGTGTCTTGCCCTGGAGATACCGCCGGGTTGTCACAGGTGCCACTGTGTCGGGAGTCAACCCTCGGGCAGGCAATCGAGGCAGTGCAGGGCAGTCAGGTCTATCGGGATTGGACGAGGCATTTGGGTTTTCTGGGAAAGGGTAGCGCGAACCCGAGACCCTTCCAGCTCTCCTGCTGTCAGCGCCAACTCTTGGGATGAAAAGAAGCACAGAGAAGCTTTTTCTGATTTAGCAGGGAAAGGGAACCTAATCTGGAACTGCTCAGGGGAAAGAGGTCTCCTCATGCGTCGCTCTGGGACCCTCGGTTTTCATTTCGATTGGGGATGGATGGGGCGGGGCACTTCCTGGGTCACAACAAGGGTTTGAAAGAGACTCTCGAGGTACCCGTGGGAAGAGTTGATTTCCCCTGAGATGCTGCCACGGATAAGGGCCTCACCTCGCCTGCAGGGGAGAAGCTTCTGGTTTTTCTCGAGTTCTGGCGGGTATTCTTGAGTTACGACGGGATCCTGATTGACCCGCTCAGGTGGCCTAAGAAGAGGTCCGTCTCTGTGCCAGTTGCCAGGTACATCTGGGGATTCCTCCCCAGTCATAGCTGGATTTTCAAGCCTCGTCTGGTGCTGAGGCAGGAGCCTGAGATTGCCTCTCCTATGCTGACATAGGTATTAAAATATCCCTGGAGCCCCCACAGGGGGTCTCGCCTCCTCTAGCCTGGTGCAGGGAACGTCTGCTTGGCAGCCCAGCTGCAGCTGCAGCGTCAGACACCCTGTCGAGTGGACACAGGGATCTGAGGCTTGCCCTGGAAGTACCTAAGCCTGTTACAGGTGCCAGTGGTTCGGGAGTCAAGCCTGGAGGTGACATTCGAGGCAGTGCAAGGCAGTCAGGTTCATCTGGAGTGAACTGGGAATTTGGGGTCCTTGAAGAATGGTGTTCCGAATCCCGAGGCTCCCGCCACTCTCCTGCTACCAGCGACTCCTCTTGGGATGTAAGGGATCGCGCGGAACTCTTTCCCGATGGAGCAGGGAAAGGGAATCTCAACTGGAGCTGCGCAGATGAAAACGGGTCTCCTCATGAGTCGCCGCCGGGTCCTCGGGGATCCTCTCCTTTGGGGAAGGGTGGGGGGGGCACTTCCGGGCTCAACAGAAGGGGGTGAAGGAGACTTCCGAGTTCCAGGAAAGAATGTGTGTTTTCCACCAAGATGCCACATTTGAAAAGGGCCTCTCCACGCATATAGTTGAGGAGCTATTGGGTTTTCTCGAGTTACAGCGGGAACCTCTCGACTTATGTCAGGGACCTCAGGGAACCGCTCTTTAGGCTCAGGAGACACCAGTCTCCGTGCCAGTGATCAGGTGCCTCTGGGGATTCCATCGCAGGCATCCCCATGTCCTCAGGCCTCCTCTGGTGCTGAGGCGGTAACATGAGTTTGCCTCGGCCATGCTGACATAGGTCTTGAGTTTCCCCTGCAGCCCCCAAATATGTCAGGCCTCACCTCGTTAGGAGGCTGGCACGTCTGCTTGCCTTCACAGCTGCAACAGCGAAGTCAGGCTCCACGTCAAACGGATCCAAGAATCTGTGTCTTGCCCTGTAGATACTGCCGGGTTGTCACAGGTGTCACTGTGTCGGGAGTCAACCCTCGGGCAGACAATCGAGGCAGTGCAGGGCAGTCAGGTCTATCGGGAGTGGACAAGGCATTTGGGGGTTCTGGGGAAGCGTCGTGCGAACCTGAGGCCCTTCCAACTCTGCTGCTCTCAGCGCCAATTCTTGGGATGGAAAGGAGCACAGAGAAACTTTTTCTGACAGAGCTTGGAAAGGGAACCTAATCTGGAACTTCGCAGGGGCAACAGACTCCTCATGCATCACTGTGGGACGCTCGGTTTTCATCTCGATTGGGGACAGATGGGGAGTGGCACTTCCTGGGTCACAACAAGGGTTTGAAGGTGCCTTTCGAGTTACCTGTGGGAAGATTTGATTTCCCCAGAGATGCCGCAGCGTATAAGGGCCTCACCTCGCCTGCAGGGGGGAAGCTTCTGGTTTTTCTCAAGTTGCGGCGGGTACTCTCGAGTTAGGATTGGATCCTCATGGACCCGCCCTTGTGTCCTCAGGAGATGTCCGACTCTGTGCCAGTTGCCAGGCGCCTCTGAGGATTCCTCCCCAGTCTTAGCCGGATCCTCAGGCCTCGTCTGTTGCTGAGGAAGGAGCCTGAGATTGCCTCGCCTATGCTGACATAGGTATTAAAATATACCTGGAGCCCCCACATGGGGTCACGCCTCGTCTAGCCTGGAGCAGTGAACGTCTGCTTTGCAGCCTTGCTGCAGCTGCAGCGTCAGGCGCCCCGTCGAGTGGGCACAGGGATTTGAGGCTTGCCCTGGAAGTACCTAAAGCTTGTTACAGGTGCCAGTGTGTCGGGCCTCAAGCCTGGAGGTGACATTCGAGAAAGTGCAAGGCATTCAGTTTTATCTGGAGTGAACTAGGAATTTGGGGTCCTTGAGGAACGGTGTTCCGAATCCTGAGGCTCCCTCCACTCTGCTGCTGCCAGCGACTCCTCTTGGGATGACACGGAGCGCCCAGAATCCTTTCGCGATGTAGCAGGGAAAGGGACCCTCATCTGGAGCTGCACAGATGAAAACGGCGATTCTCATGAATCGCCGCCGGACCTTCGGGGATCCTCTCCTTTGGGGAAGGGTGGGGTGCGGCATTTCATGGCTCAACGGAAGGGTGTGAAGGAGACTTTCGAGTTCCAGGAAAGAAAGTATGATTTCCACCGAGATGCCACATTGGAAAAGGGCCTCACCACGCATGTAGGTGAGGAGCTACTGGGTTTTCTCGTGTTGCAGCGGGGACTTCCGAATTATGTTGAGGACCTCAGGGAATCGCCCCTGTAGCTTCAGGAGAGGCCAGTCTCCATGCCAGTGGTCAGCTGTCTCTGGGGATTCCTCCGCAAGCATCCCCGTGTCCTAGGCCTCGTCTGGTGCTGAGGCGGTAAACTGAGCTTGCTTTGCCCATGCTGACATAGGTCTTGAGTTTCCCCTGGAGCCCCCACATATGTCAGGCCACGTATCTTCAGGAGACTGGCACGTCTGCTAGCCTTCCCAGCTGCAGCAGGGGAGTCAAGCTCCCCGTCAAGCGGACCCAGGGATCTGGGTCTTGTCCTGGAGATACCCTCGGGTTGTCACAGGAGCCAGTGGGTCGGGAGTCATTCCTCGGGCAATCGATCGAGGCAGTGCTGGGCATCACGTCCATCGGTAGTGGAGGAGGCTTTTGGGGGTTCTGGGGAAGTGTCGCCCAAACCCTGAGGCTCATCCCAACTCTCCTTCTGTCAGCGGCTACTCTTGGGATGGAAAGGAGCGCCGAGAATCTTTTCCCGAAGTTGCAGGGAAAGGGACACTCATCTGAGCTGTGCAGGGGAAACAGGACTCCTCATGAGTTGCTGTGGCACACTCGGTTTTCATCTCCATTGGGGACAGATGGGGCGGGGCATTTCCTGGGTCACAGCAAGGGTTTGAAGGAGCCTTTCGAGGTACCCGTGGGAAGAGTTGATTTCCCCTGAGATGCCGCAGCGGATAAGGCCCTCATCTTGCCTGCAGGGGAGAAGCTTCTGCTTTTTCTTGAGTTATGGCGGGTAATCTCGAGTTACGACGAGGACCTCAGGAACCCGCCCCTGTGGACTCATGAGAGGCCCGTCTACGTGCCACATGACAGGCGTCTCTGCGGAGTCCTACCCAGTCATCGCCATATCCTCAGGCCTCGTCTGGTGCTGAGGCAGAAGCCTGAGCTTGCCTCTCCTATGCTGAAATAGGTTTAAAATATCCCTGAGCCTCCAGAGGGGGACAGACTTCGTCTAGCTGGAGCTGGGAAGATCTGCTTCCCACTCCAGCCACAGCTGCAGCGTCAGGCGCCCAGAGGAGCGGACACAGGGATCTGAGGCTAGCCCTGGAAATACCTCAGGCCTGTTACAGGTGCCAGTGGGTCGGGTGTCAAGCCTCGGGGTGATAATCGAGGCAGTGCAGGGCAGTCAAATTTCTGGAGTGAACTAGAAATTTGGCGACCTTAAGGTCGGTGTTCCAATCCCTGAGGCTCCCGCCACTCTCCTGCTACCAGCGACTCCTTTTGGGATGCCAGGCAGTGCCCGGAACTCTTTCCCAACGGGGCAGGGAAAGGGACTCTCATCTGGAGCTGCGCAGATGAAAACGGGTCTCCACATGAGTCGTCGCTGGATCCTCGGGGATCCTCTTCGGTGGGGAAGGGTGGGTTGGGGCACTTCCGGGCTCAAAGCAAGGGTGTGAAGGGGACTTTCAAGTTCCTGGAAAGAATGTGTGTTTTCCACCGAGAAGCCACATTGGACAAGGGCCTCACCACGCATGTAGTTGAGGAGCTATTGAGTTTTCTCCTGTTGCAGTGGGAACCCCTCAACTTATGTCAGGGACCTCAGGAAACCGCTCTGTAGGCTCAGGAGAGGCCAGTCTCCGTGCCAATGATCAGGTGCCTCTGGGGAATCCACCGCAGGCATCCCCGTGTTCTCAGGTCTCCTCTAGTGCTGAGGCGATAACATGAGCTTGCCTCGGCCATGCTGACATAGGTCTTGAGTTTCCCCTGGAGCCCCCACATATGTCAGGCCTCCCCACGTTAGGAGGCTGGCATGTCTGCTTGCCTTCCCAGCTGCAAAAGCAGAGTCAGGCTCCCCGTCAAGCAGATCCAGGGATCTGTGTCTCGTCCTGGAGATACGGCCGAGATGTCAGAGTTGACACTGTGTCGGTAGTCAACCCTCGGGCGGGCAATCGAGGCAGTGCAGGGCTGTTAGGTCTATCTGGAGTGGAGGAGATATTTGGAGGTTCTGGGGAAGGGTCGCGCGAACCTGAGGCCCTTCCAACACTCCTGCTGTCAGCGTGAACTCTTGGGATGCAAAGGAGCTCAGAGATCCTTTTTCGACGGAGCAGAGAAAGGGAACCTAATCTGAAACTGCGCAGGGGAAACAGGGATCCTCATGAGACGCTGTGGGACCCTCGGTTTTCATCTCGATTGGGGACGATGGGGCGGTGCCCTTCCTGGGTCACAACAAGGGTTTGAAGGACACTTTCGAGGTACCCGTGGAAAGAGTTGATTTCCCCTGGGATGCCGCAGCGGATAAGGGGCTCACCTCGCCTGCAGGGGAGAAGCTTCTGGTTTTTCTCAAGTTGTGGCGGGTACCCTCGAGTTACGACAGGACCTCAGGGACCCGCCCCTCTGGCCTCAGGAGAGGCTCGTCTCCTTGCCACGTGCCAGGCGCCTCTGTGGATTCTGACCAAGTCATCACCGGATCCTCAGCCCTCATCTGGAGCTGAGACAGGAGCCTGAGCTTGCCTCGCCTATGCTGATATAGGTTTAAAATATCCCTGGAGCCCCCTGAGAGGGACAGGCCTCGTCTAGTCAGGAGCAGGGAACATCTGCTTCCCACCATTGCCGGAGCTGCAGAGTCAGGCACCCCGATAAGCGGACACAGGGATCTGAGGCTAGCCCTGGAAATACCTAAGGCCTGTTACAGGTGCCAGTGGGTCGGGTGTCAAGCCTCGGGGTTATAATCGAGGCAGTGCAGGGCGGTCAATTTCATCTGAAGTAAACTAGGGATTTGGCGACCTTAAGGAACGGTGTTCCGATCCCTGAGGCTCCCGCCACTCTCCTGCTATCAGCGACACCTCTTAGGATGACATGGAGCGCCCGGAACTCTTTCCCGACGGAGCAGAGAAAGGGACTCTCATCTGGAGCTGGGCAGATGAAAATGGGTCTCCACATGTGTCGCCGCCGGATCCTCAGGGATCCTCTTTGGTGGGGTAGGGTGGGGTGGGGCACTTCCGGGCTCAAAGCAAGGGTGTGAAGGAGACTTTCGAGTTGCAGGAAAGAATGTGTGTTTTCCACCGAGATGCCACACTGGACAAGGGCCTCACTACGCATGTAGTTGAGGAGCTATTGGGTTTTCTCTTGTTGAAGCGGGAACCTCACTACTTATATCAGAGACCTCAGGGAACCGCTCAGTAGGCTCAGGAGAGGCCAGTCTCCGTACCAGTGATCAGGAGCCTCTGGGGATTCCACCACAGGCATCCCGTGTCCTCAGGCCTCCTCTGGTGCTGAGGCGGTAACATGAGCTTGCCTCGGCCATGCTGACATAGGTCTTGAGTTTCCCCTGTAGCCCCCACATATGTCAGGCCTCGTCTCGTTAGGAGGCTGGCACGTCTGCTTGCCTTCTCTGCTGCAACAGCGGAGTCAGGCTCCCCGTCAAGCGGACCCAGGGATCTGGGTCTTGTCCTGGAGATACTTCCTGGTTTTCACACGTGCCAGTGGGTCGGGAGTCAACCCTAAGGGAGGCAATAGAGGCCCTGCAGGGCATCAGGTCCATCGGGAGTGGATGAGGTTTTGGGGGTTCTGGGAAGGGTCGCCCAAACCCTGAGGCTCATCCCAACTCTCCTGCTGTCAACGCCTACTCTTGGCATGGAAAGGAGCGCCGAGAATCTTTTCCCGATGCAGCAGGGAAAAGTACCCTCATCTGGAGCTGCACAGCAGGAACAGGGCTCCTCATTAGTCGCGGAAGGAACTTGGGGTTTCCTCTCGATTGGGGACGGATGGGGTGGGGACCTTCCTGGGTCACAACAAGGGTTTGAAGGAGCCTTTCGAGGTACTCGTGGGAACAGTTGATTTCCCCTGAGATATCGCAGCGGATAAGGGCCTCACCTCCCCTGCAGGGGAAAAGCTTCTGGTTTTTCTCAAGTTGCGGCGGGTACTCTCCATTTACGAAAGGATCCTCATGGACCCGCCCGTGTGGCCTCAGGAGAGGTCCGTCTCTGTGCCAGTTACCTGGCGCCTCTGGGGATTCCTCCCCAGCCTTAGCCGGATCCTCGGGCCTCATCTAGTGCTGAGGCAGGAGCCTGAGATTGCCTCGCCTGTGATGACCTAGGTATTAAAATATCCCTGGAGATCCCACAGGGGGTCACGCCTCATCTAGCTTGGAGCAGGGAACGTCTGCTTGGCTGCCCAGCTGCAGCTGCAGCGTCAGGGGCCCGTCGAGTGGACACAGGGATCTGAGGCTTGCCCTGGAAGTACCTAAGGCTTGTTACAGGTGCCAGTGTGTTGGGCGTCAAGCCTGGAGGTGACATTCGAGGCAGTGCAAGCCAGTCTGGTTCATCTGAAGTGAACTCTGAATTTGGTGTCCTTGAGGAACCGTGTTCTGAACCCTGAGGCTTCCTCCACTCTCCTGCTGCCAGCGACTCCTCTTGGGAAGACAAGGAGCACCCAGAATCCTTTCCCGACGTAGCAGGGAAAGGCACCTTCATCTTGAGCTGCACAGATGAAAATGGGGATCCCAATGAATCGCTGCCACACCTTCGGGGATCCACTCCTTTGGTAAACAGTGGGGTGGAGCACTTCATGGCTCAACGAAGGGTGTGAAGGAGACTTTCGAGTTCCAGGAAAGAAGGTGTGTTTTCCACCGAGATGCCACATTGGACAAGGGCCTCACCATGCGTGTAGGTGAGGAGCTACTGGGTTTTCTCTTGTTGCAGCTGGGACTTCTCGAGTTATGTTGAGGACCTCAGGGAACCGCCCCTGTAGCTTCAGGAGAGGCCAGTTTCCGTGCCAGTGGTCATGTGTATCTGGTGATTCCTCCTCAAGTATCCCCATGTCCTCAGGGTTCGTCTGGTGCTGAGGCGGTAACATGAGCTTGCGTCGGCTGACAAAGGTCTTGAGTTTCCCCTGGAGCCCCCACATATGTCAGGCCTCGTATCTTCAGGAGACTGGCACGTCTGATTGCCTTCCCAGCTACAGCAGTGGAGTCAAGCTCCTCATCAAGTGTACCCAGGGATCTGGGTCTTGTCCTGGAGATACCCCAGGGTTGTCACAGTTGCCAGTGGGTCGGGAGTCAACCCTCTGGCAGGCAATCAAGGCAGTGCAGGGCATCAGGTCCATTGGGATTTGACGAGGCCTTTGGGGGTTCTTGGAAGTGTCGCCCAAACCCTGAGGCTCATCCGAACTCTCCTGCTGTCAGCGCCTACTCTTGGGATGGAAAGGAGCGTAGAGAACCTTTTCCCGATGCAGCAGGGAAAGGGACCCTCATCTGGAGCTGTGCAGGTTAAACGGCTCCTCATGAGTCGCGGCGGGACCCTCGGGTTTCCTCTCGATTCGGGACAGTTGGGGCTGGCACTTTCTGGGTCACAGAAAGGTTTTGAAGGAGCCTTTCGAGGTACAGGTGGGAAGAGTTAATTTCCCCAGAGATGCCGCAGCAGATAAGGGCCTCACCACGGCTGCAGTGGAGAAGCTTCTGGTTTTTCTCAAGTTGCGGCGGGTACTCTCGAGTTACGACGGGGACCTCAGAGACCTGCCCCTGTGGCCTCAGGAGAGGCCCGTCACCGTATCACGTGCCAGGAGCCTCTGGGGATTCCTATACAGTTGTCACCGGATCCTCAGGCCTCGTCTGGTGCTGAGGCAGGATCCTGAGCTTGCCTCAACTATGTTGAAATAGTTCTAAAATATCCCTGGAGCCCCCAGACGGGGACAGGCCATGTCTAGCCTGGAACGGGGAACATCTGCTTTCAACCCCAGCCGCAGCTGCTGGGTCAGGTGCCCCATCGAGTGGAGACATGGATCTGAGGCTTGCCCTGGACATACCTCAGGCCACTTACAGGTGCCAGTGGGTTGGGTGTCAAGACTCGGGGTGATAATCTAGGCAGTGCAGGGCAGTCAAATTCATCTGGAGTGAACTAGGAATTTGGGGACCTGAAGGAACGGTGTTCCGAACCCTGAGGCTCCCGCCACTCTCCAGCTACAAGCGCCTCCTCTTGGGATGACAGGGAGCACCCGGAACTCTTTCCCCATGGAGCAGGGAAAGGGACTCTCATCTGGAGCTGCGCAGATGAAAACCGGTCCCCTCATGAGTCCTCGCCGGATCCTTGGGGATCCTCTCCAGTGGGGAAGGGTCGGGTGGGGCACTTCCGGGCTCAAAGCAAGGGTGTGAAGGAGACTTTCGAGTTCCAGGAAAGAATGTGTCTTTTCCACCGAGATGCCACATTGGACAAGGGCCTCACCATGCATGTAATTGAGGAGCTATTGGGTTTTTTCGTGTTGCAGCGTGAACCTCTTTACTTATGTCAGGGACCTCAGGGAACCGCTCTGTAGGCTCAAGAGACGCCAGTCTCCATGTCAGTGATTAGGTGCTTCTGGGGATTCCACCACAGTCATCCCCGTGTCCTCAGGCGTCCTCTGGTGCTGAGGCGGTAACATGAGCTTGCCTCGGCCATGCTGACATAGGACTTGAGTTCCCCTGCAGCCCCCACATATGTCAGGCCTCGCCTTGTTAGGAGGCTGGCACGTCTGCTTACCTTCCCAGGTGCCACAGCGGAGTCAGGCTCCCCGTCAAGCAGCTCCAGGGGTCTGTGTCGTGCACTGGAGACACCACCGGGTTTTCACAGGTGCCACTGTGTCGGGAGTCAACCCTCGGGCAGGCAATCGAGGCAGTGCAGGGCAGTCAGGTTTATCGGGAGTGGACGAGGGATTTGGGGGTTCTGGGGAAGGGTCGCGCGAACCTGAGGCCCTTCCAACTCTCCTGCTATCAGAGCCAGCTCTGGGATGGAAAGGAGCGTAGAGAACTTTTTTCTGACGGAGCAGGGAAAGGGAACCTAGTCTGGAACTGCACAGGGGAAACAGGTCTCCTCATGCGTGGCTGTGGGACCCTCGGTATTCATTTCGATTGGGGACGGATGGGGGGCACTTCCTGGGTAACAACAAGGGTTTGAAGGAGCCTTTCCAGGTCCCCGTGGGAAGAGTTGATATCCCCTGAGATGCCGCAGCAGATAAGGGCCTCAGTTTGTTTGGAGGGGAGATGCCTCAAGTTTTTCTCGGGTAGCAGCCTGCAGCGGATAAGGGCCTCAGTTTGCCTGCAGGGGAGAAGCTTCAAGTTTTTCTCGGGTTGCGGCAGATACTCTCGATTTATGACGGGACCCTCATGGACCCGCCCTTGTGGCCACAGGAGAGGTCCGTCCCTGTGCCAGTTGCCAGGCACCTCTTGGGAATTCCTCCCCAGTCGTATCCGGATCCTCAGGCCTCGTCTGGTGCTGAGGCAGGAGCCTGCGATTGCCTCGCCTATGCTGACATAGGTATTAAAATATCCCTGGAGCCCACACAGGGGGTCACGTCTCGTCTAACCTGGAGCAAGAAACGTCTGCTTTGCAGCTCAGCTGCACCTGCAGGTTCAGGCACCCCGTTGAAAGGACACAGGGATCTGAGGCTAGCCCTGGAAGTACCTAAGGCTTGTTACAGTTGCCAGTATTTCGGGCGTCAAGCCTGGAGGCGACATTCGAGGCAGTGCAAGGCAGTCAGGTTCTTCTGGAGTGAACTAGGAATGTGGGGACCTGAAGGAAAGGTGTTCTGAACCCTGAGGCTCCCTCCACTCTCCTGCTACCAGTGACACCTCTTGGAATGCCAGGGAGTGCCCGGAATTGCTTCCCAACGGAGCAGGGAAAGGGACTCTCATCTGGATCTGCGCAGATGAAATTGAGTCTCCTCATGAGTCGCCGCCAGATCCTTGGTGATCCTCTCCTGTGGGGAAGGGTTGGGTGGGGCACTACCAGGCTCAAAGCAAGGGTGTGAAGGAACCTTTCGAGTTCCAGGAAAGAATGTGTGTTTTCCACCGAGATGCCACATTGGACAGGGCCTCACCACACATGTAGGTGAGGAGCTACTGGGTTTTTTGTGTTGCAGCAGGAACTTCTCGAATTATGTCAGGGACCTCAGGGAACCGCTCTGTAGACTCAGGAGAGGCCAGTCTCCTTGCCAGTGATCAGGTGCCTCTGGGGATTCCACCTAAGGCATCCCCGTGTCCTCAGGCCTCCTCTGGTGCTGAGGTGGTAACATGAGCTTGCCTCGGACATGCTGACATAGGTCTTGAGTTTCCCCTGGAGCCCCCACATATGTCAGGCCTCGTATCTTCAGGAGTCTGACACGTCTGCTTGCCTTCCCAGCTGCAGCAGGGGAGTCAAGCTCCCTGTCAAGTGTTCCCAGGAATCTGGGTCTTGTCCTGGAGATACCCCCGGGTTTGCACAGGTGCCAGTGGTTCGGGAGTCAACCCTCGGGAAGGCAATCGAAGCAGTGCAGGGCATCAGCTCCATCAGGAGTGGACGATGCTTTTGGGGGTTCTGAGGAAGTGTCGCCCAAACCCTGAGGCTCATCCCAACCCTCCTGCTGTCAGCGCCTACACTTAGGATGGAAAGGAGCGCCGAGAATCTTTTCCCGATGCACCAGGGAAAGGGATCCTCATCTGGAGCTGCGCAGGGGATAGAGGGCTCCTCATGATTCGTGGCGGGCCCCTCGCGGTTCCTCTCAATTCGTTACAGTTTTGCGGGCACTTCTGGGGACACTGCAAGGGTTTGAAGAAGCCTTTCGAGGTACCCATGGGAAGAGTTGATTTCCCCTGAGATGCCACAGTGGAGAAGGGCCTCACCTTGCCTGCAGGGAAGAAGCTTTTGGTTTCTCTCGAGTTGCGGCGGGGACTCTCGAGTTACGACGGGGACCTCAGGGACCCGCCCCTGTGGCCTCAGGAGAGGCCCGTCACCGTGCCAAGTGCCGGGCTCGTCTGGGGATTCCGACCCAGTTGTCGCTGGATCCTCAGGCCTAGTCTGGTGCTGAGTCTGGAGCCTGAGCTTGCCTCGGCTATGCTGATATTGGTTTAAAATATCCCTGGAGCATCCAGAGGGGGACAGGCCTCGTCTAGCCTTGAGCGGGGAACATCTGCTTCCCACCCCAGCTGCAGCTGCTGCGTCAGGCGCCCTGTCGAGTGGACACAGGGATCTGAGTTTTGCCCTGGGAGTACCTAAGGCTTGTTACAGGTGCAAGTGTTTCAGGTGTCAAGCCTGGAGGTGATAATCGAGGCAGTGCAAGGCAGTAAAGTTCATCTTGAGTGAACTAGGAATTTGGTGTCCTTGAGGAACGGGTTTCTGAACCCTGAGGCTCCCTCCACACTCTTGGTACCAGCGACTCCTGCTGGGATGCCAGGGAGCGCCCATAACCCTGTACCGACGAAGCAGGGAAAGGGACTCTCATCTGGAGCTGCGCAGATGAAACGAGGATAGTCATAATCACCGCCGGATCCTCGGGGATCCTCTCTGGTGGGGAAGGTTTGGGTGGGGCACTTCCGGGCTAAAAGCAAGGGTGTGAAGGAGACTTTTGAGTTCCAGGAAAGAATGTGTGTTTTCCACCGAGATGCCACATTGGACAAGGGCCTCACCACGTATGTAGTTGAGGAGCTATTGGGTTTTCTCGTGTTGCCGGGGGAACCTTCGACTTATGTCAGGGACTTCAGGGAACCGTTCTGTAGGCTCAGGAGAGGCCAGTCTCTGTGCCAGTGATCAGGTGCCTCTGGGGATTCCACCGCAAGCATCCCCGTGTCCTCAGGCCTCCTCTGGTGTTGAGGCGGTAACATGAGCTTGCCTTGGCCATGCTAACATAGGTCTTGAGTTTCCCCTGGCTCCCCCACATATGTCAGGCCTCACCTCGTTAGGAGGCTGGCAGGTCTGCTTGCCTTCAAAGCTCTAACAGCGGAGTCAGTCTCCCCGTCAAGCGGATCCAGGGATCTGTGTCTTGCCCTGGAGATACCGCCGGGTTGTCACACGTGCCACTGTGTCAGGAGTCAACCCTCTGGCAGGCACTCTAGGCAGTGAAGGGCAGTCAGTTCTATCGGGTGTGGATGAGGCATTTGGGGGTTCTGGGGAAGGGTCACGCGAACCTGAGGCCCTTCCAACACTTCTGCTGTCAGCTCCACTCTTGGGATGGAAAGGAGTGCTGAGAATATTTTTCTGATGGTGCAGGGAAAGGAAACTTCATCCGGAAGGGCACAAGAGAAACAGGGCTCTTCATGAGTCGCGGCAGGACCTTCGGTTTTCATCTCGATTCTGGACGGATGGGCGGGGCACTTCCTGGGTCACAACAAGGGTTTGAAGGAGCCTTTCGAAGTACCCGTGGGAAGAGTTGATTTCCCCTGAGATGACGCATCGGATAAGGGCCTCACCTCGCCTGCAGGGGAGAAGCTTCTGGTTTTTCTCGTGTTTCAGCGGGTACTTTAAAGTTAAAATGGGATCCTCATGGACCCATCCTTTTGGCCTCAGGAGAGGTCCGTCTCTGTGTCAGTTGCCAGGCGCCTCTGGGGATTCCTACCCAGTCATCGTTGGATCCTCAGGCCTCGTCTGGTACTGAGGCAGGAGCCTGCGATTGCCTTGCCTATGCTGACATAGGTATTAAAATGTCCGTGGAGCCCCCACAGGGGGTCACGCCTCACCTAGCCTGGAGCAGGGAATATCTGCTTGGCAGCCCAGCTGCAGCTGCAGCATCAGGCGCCCTTTCTAGTGGACACAGGGATCTGAGTCTAGCCCTGGAAGTACCTAAGGCTTGTTACAGGTGCCAGTGGGTCGGGCGTCAAGCCTGGAGGTGACATTCGAGGCAGTGCAAGGCAGTCAGGTTCATCTGGAGTGAACTAGGAATTTGGGGTCCTTGAGGAACGGTGTTCCTAACCCTTAGACTCCCTCCACTCTCCTGCTGCCAGCAACTCCTCTTAGGATGACAAGGAGTGCCCAGAATCCTTTCCCGACATAGCAGGGAAAATGACCCTCATCTTGTGCTGCACATATGAAAACGGGGATCCTCATGAATCACCGCCTGAACTTCGGGGATCCTCTCCTTTGGGGAAGGGTGGGGTGGGGCACTTCATGGCTCAACGGAAGGGTGTGAAGGAGACTTTCGAGTTCCAGGAATGAAGGTGTGTTTTCCACCGAGATGCCACATTGGACAGGGCCTCACCACGTGTGTAGGAGAGGAGCTACTGGGTTTTCCCGTGTTGCAGCGGGGACTTCTCGAGTTACTTTGAGGACCTCAGGGAACCGCCCCTGTAGCTTCAGGAGAGGCCAGTCTCCGTTCCATTGCTCAGGTGTCTCTGGGGATTTTTCCGCAAGCATCCCCGTGTCCTCAGGCCTCGTCTGGTGCTGAAGCGGTTAATTGAGCTTGCCTCGGCCATGCTGACATAGGTCTTGAGTTTCCCCTGGGGCCCCCACATATGTCAGGCTTCGTATCTTCAGGAGACTGGCATGTCTGCTTGCCTTCACACCTGCAGCAGGGGAGGCAAGCTCCCCGTCAATAGGACCCATGGATCTGGGTCTTGTCCTGGAGATACCCCCGGGTTGTCACAGGTGCCAGTGGGTCGGGAGTCAACCCTCGTGCAGGCAATCGAGGCAGTGCAGGGCATCAGGTCCATCGGGAGTGGACGAGGCTTTTGGGGGTTCTGGGGAAGTGTCGCCCAAACCCTGAGGCTCATCCCAACTCTCCTGATGTCAGCGCCTACTCTTGGGATGGAAAGGATCGCCGAGAATCTTTTCCCGATGCAGCAGGGAAAGGGACCCTCATCTGGAGCTGCGCAGGGGAAACAGGGCTCCTCATGAGTCGCGGCGGGACCCTCGGGTTTCCTCTCGATTCGGGACAGTTGGGGCGGGCACTTCCTGGGTCACAACAAGGGTTTAAAGAGCCTTTCGAGGTACCCGTGGGAAGAGTTGATTACCCCTGAGATGCCGCAGCAGATAAGGGCCTCACCTCGCCTGCAGGGGAGAAGCTTCTGGTTTTTCTCGAGTTGCGGCGGGTAATCTCCAGTTACGACGGGGCCCTCAAGGACCCGCCCCTGTAGCCTCAGGAAAGGCCCGTCTCCTTGCCACGTGCCAGAAGCCTCAGGGGATTCCTACCCAGTCGTCGCCGTATCCTCAGTCCTCGTCTGGTGCTGAGGCAGGAGCCTTAGCTTGCCTCGCCTATGCTGAAATAGGTTTAAAAAATCCCTGGAGCCCCCAGAGGGGGACAGACCTCATCTTGCCTGGAGCGGGGAACATCTGCTTCTCAGCCCAGCCGCAGCTGCAGCGTCAAGCGCCCTTTCGAGCAGATACATGGATCTAAGCCTTGCCCTCGAAATACCTAAGGCCTGTTACAGGTGCCAGTGGGTCGGGTGTCAAGCCTCGGGGTGATAATCGAGGCAGTACAGGGCAGTCAACTTCATGAACTAGGAATTTGGAGACCTGAAGGAACGGTGTTCCGAACCCTGAGGCTCCCGCCACTCTCCTGCTAACAGCGACTCCTCTTGGAATGCCAGGGAGCGCATGGAACTCTTTCCCGACGGAGCAGGGAAAGGGACTCTCATCTGGAGCTGCACAGAAGAAAACGGGTCTCCTCATGAGTCGCAGCCGGATCCTCGGGGATCCTCTCGGGTGGGGAAGGGTGGGGTGGGGCAATTTTGGGCTCAAAGCAAGGGTGTGAAGGAGACTTTGGAGTTCCAGGAAAGAATGTGTGTTTTCCACCGAGATGCCACATTGGACAAAGGCCTCACCACGCATGTAGTTGAGGAGCTTTGGGTTTTCTCGTGTTGCAGTGGGAACCTCTCAACTTACGTCAGGGACCTCAGGGAACCGCTCCTTAGGCTCAGGAGAGGCCAGTTCCATGCCAGTGATCAGGTGCCTCTGGGGATACCACCCAAGGCATACCCGCATCCTCAGGCCTCCTCTGGTGCTGAGGCGGTAACATGAGCTTGCCTCGGCCATGCTGACATAGGTCTTGAGTTTCCCCTGGAGCCCCCACATATGTCAGGCCTCACCTCGTTAGGAAGCTGGCACGTCTGCTTACCTTCCCAGCTGCAACAGAGGAGTCAGGTTCCCCATCAAGCGGATCCAGGGATCTGTGTCTTGCCCTGGAGATACTGCCAAGTTGTCACAGGTCCCACTGTGTTGGGAGTCAACCCTCCGGCAGGCAAAGGAGGCAGTGAAGGGCAGTCAGGTCTATCGGGTGTGGATGAGGCATTTGGGGGTTCTGGGGAAGGGTCGCGCGAACCTGAGGCCCTTCCAACTCTCCTGCTGTCAGTGCCAACTCTTGAGATGGAAAGGAGCTCAGAGAACCTTTTTCTGACGGAGCAGGGAAAGGGAACCTAATCTGGACTGTGTAGGGGAAACAGGGCTCCTTATGAATCGTGGCGGGACCCTCGGTTTTCATCTCGATTGGGGAAGGATGGGGCGAGGCACTTCCTGGATCACATCAAGGGTTTGAAGGAGCCTTTCGAGGTACCCGTGGGAAGAGTTGATTTCCCTGGAGATGGCGCAGTGGATAAGGGCCTCCCCTCGCATGCAGGGGAGAAGCTTCTGTTTTTTCTCATGTTGCGGCGGGTACTCCCGAGTTACGACGGGATTCTCATGGACCCGCCCTTGTGGCCTCAGCAGAGGTCCGTCTCTGTGTCAGTTGCCAGGCGCCTCTGGAGATTCCTCCCCAGTCGTAGCCGGATAATCAGGTTTCGTCTGGTGCTGAGGCAGGAGCCTGATATTGCCTCGCCTATGATGAAATAGGTATTAAAATATCCCTAGAGCCCCCACAGGTTGTCACGCCTCGTCTAGCCTGGAGCAGGGAACGTATGCTTGGGAGCCCAGTTGCAGCCGCAGCGTCAGACTCCCTGTCGAGTGGACACAGGGATCTGAGGCTGCCCTGGAAATACCTAAGGCTTGTTACAGGTGCCAGTGGGTCGGGCGTCAGGCCTGGAGGTGACATTCGAGGCAGTGCAAGGCCATAGGTTCATCTGGAGTGAACTAGGAATTTGGGGACCTGAAGGAATCGTGTTCCGAACCCTGAGGCTCCCTCCACTCTCCTGCTACCAGCGACTCCTCTGGGGATGCCATGGAGCACCCGGAATTATTTGCCAACGGAGAAAGGAAAGGGACTCTCATCTGGAGCTGTGCAGATGAAAACGGGTCTTCTCATGAGTCGCCGCCGAATCCTCCGGGATCCTCTCCAGTGGGGAAGGCTGGGGTGGGGCAGTTTTGGGCTCAAAGCAAGGGTGTGAAGGAGACTTTCGTTCCAGGAAAGATTGAGGGCTTTCCACCGAGATGCCACGTTGGACAAGGGCCTAACCACGCATGTAGGTGAGGAGCTATTGGGTTTTCTCGTGTTGCAGGCTGAACCTCTCGACTTATGTTAGGGACCTAGGGAACCACTCTGTAGGCTCAGGAGAGGCCAGGCTTCGTGCCAGTAATCAGGTGCCTCTGGGGATTCCACCACAGGCATCCCCGTGTCCTCAGGCCTCCTCTGGTGCTGAGGCAGTAACATGAGCTTGCCTCGGCCAAGCTGACGTAGGTCTTGAGTTTCCCCTTGAGCCCCCACAGATTTCAAGCCTGGCCTCGTTAGAGGCTGGCACGTCTGCTTGCCTTCCCAGCTGCAAGAGCGGAGTTAGGCTCCCCGTCAAGCGGATCCAGGGATCTGTGTCTTGCCCTGGAGATACCACCGGATTGTCACAGGTGCCACTGTGTCTAGAGTCAACCCTCGGGCAGGCAATCGAGGCAGTGCAGGGCAGTCAGGTCTATCGGGAGTGGACGAGGCATTTGAGGGTTCTGGGAAAGGGTCACGCGAATCTGTGGCACTTCCAACTCTCCTGCTGTCAGCGCCAACTCTTGTGACGGAAAGGAGGGCAGAGAACCTTTTTCTGACGGAGCAGGGAAAGGGAACCTAATCTGGAAGTGCGCAGGGGAAACAGGGCTCCTCATGAGTTTGGTTGGGACGCTCGGTTTTGATCTCGATTGGGGACGGATTGGACGGGGCACTTCCTGGGTCACAACAAGGGTTTGAAGGAGCCTTTCGAGGTATCCGTGGGAAGTGTTGATTTCCCCGGAGGTGCCGCAGCGGATAAGGGCCTCATCTCGGCTGTAGGGGAGAAGCTTCTGGTTTTTCTCGAGTTGCGGCGGGTACTCTCGAGTTACGACGGGATCCTCATGGACCCGCTCTTGTGGCCTCAGGAGAGGTCCGTCTCTGTGCCAGTTGCCAGGCGCCTCTGGGGATTCCTCCCCAGTCGTAGCCAGATCCTCAGGCCTTGTCTGGTGCTGAGGCAGAAGCCTGAGACTGCCTCGCCTATGCTGACATAGTTATTAAAATGTCCGTGGAGCCCCCACAGGGGGTCACGCCTCACCTAGCCTGGAGCACGGAACGTCTGCATGGCAGCTCAGCTGCAGCTGCAGCGTCAGGCGCACCGTCGAGTGGACACAGTGATCTGAGGCTTGAACTGGAAGTACCTAAGGCTTGTTACATGTGCCAGTGGGTTGGGCTTCAAGCCTGGAGGTGACATTCGAGGCAGTGCAAGGCAGTCAGGTTCATCTGGAATGAACTAGGAATTTGGGGTACTTGAGGAACTGTTTTCCGAACCCTGAGGCTCCCTCCACTGTCCTGCTGCCACCGACTCCTCTTGGGATGACAAGGAGCACCCAGAATCTTTCGCGACACAGCATGGAAAGGGACCGTCATCTGGAGCTGCACAGATGAAAACTAGGATCCTCATGAATCGCCGCCGGACCTTCGGAGATCCTGTGCTTTGAGGAAGGGTTGCGTGGGGCACTTCATGGCTCAACGGAACGGTGTGAAGGAGACTTTCGAGTTCCAGGAAAGTAGGTTTGTTTTCCACCGAGATGCCACATTGGATAAGGGCCTCACCACGCATATAGTTGATGAGCTACTGGCTTTTCTCGTGTTGTAGCAGGGATTTCTCGAGTTACGTCGAGGAACTCAGAGAACAGCCCCTGTATCTTTAGGAGAGGCCAGTCTCCGTGCCAGTGGTCAGGTGTCTCTGGGGATTCCTCCGCATGCATCCCCGTGTCCTCAGGCCTCGAATGGTGCTGAGGCGGTAACATGAGCTTGCCTCGGCCATGCTGACATATGTCTTGAGATTCCCCTGGAGCCCCCACATATATCAGGCCTCGTATATTCAGGAGACTGGCACTTCTGCGTGCATTCCCAGCTGCAGCAGGGGAGTCAAGCTGCCCGTTAAGTGGACCCAGGAATCTGGTTCTTCTCCTGGAGATTGCCCCGGTTTTTCACAGGTGCCAGTGGGTCGGAAGTCAACCCTCGGACTGGCAATCGAGGCAGTACAGGGCATCAGGTCCATCGGAAGTGGACGAGGCATTTGGGGGTTCTGGGGAAGTGTCTCCTAAACCCTGAGGCTAATCCCAACTCTCCTGCTGTCAGCGCCTACCCTTGGGATGGAAAGGAGCACCGAGAATCTTTTCCCGATGCAGCAGGGAAAGGGACCCTCAACTGGAGCTGCACAGGGAAAACAGGTCTCCTCATGAGTCGCAGTGGGACCCTCGGGTTTCCTCTCGATTCGGGACAGTTGGGGAGGGCACTTCCTGGGTCACAGCAACGGTTTGAAGGAGCCTTTAGACTACCCGTGGGAAGAGTTGATTTCTCCTGAGATGCCGCAGCGGATAAGGGCTTCACCTCTCCTGTAGCGGTGAAGGTTCTGGTTTTTCTCTAGTTGTGGCGGGTAATCTCGAATTACGATGGCATCCTCATGGACCCACCCCTGTGGCCTCAGAAGAGGCCCGTCTCCGTGTCACGTGCCAGGTGCCTCTGTTGATTCCTACCCAGGCATCACCGCTTCTTCAGGCCTCCTCTGGTGCTGAGGCAGGAACCTCAGCTTGCCTCGCCTATGCTGAAAAAGATTTAAAATATCCCTGGTGCCCCCAGAGGGGGACAGGCCTCGTCTAGCCTGGAGGGGGGAACATCTGCTTCCCTCCCCAGCCACAGCTGCAGCATCAGGCGCCCCGTCGAACGGACACAGGGATCTGAGGCTTGATCTGGAAATACCTCAGGTCTGTTACAGGTGCCAGTGTGTCTGGTGTCAAGCCTGGTGGTGATAATCGAGGCAGTGCAGGGCAGTCAAGTTCATTTGGAGTGAACTAGGATTTTGGGGACCTTAAGGAACGGTGTTCCTAAACCTGAGGCTCCCGCCACTCTCCTGCTACCAGCGACTCCTCCTGGGATGCCAGGGAGCGCCCAGAACTCTTTCCCGACAGAGCAGGGAATGGGACTCTCATCTGGAGCTGCACTGATGAAAATGGCTCTCCTCATGAGTTGGCGCCGGATACTCGGGGATCCTCACCGGTGGGGAAGGGTGGGCTGGGGCAATTCCGGGCTCAAAGCAAGGGTGTGAAAGAGACTTTCGAGTTCCAGGAAAGAATGTGTTTTCCACCGAGATGCCACACTGGACAAGGGCCTCACCACGCATGTAGTTGAGGAGCTATTGGGTTTTCTCGTGTTGCAGCGGGAACCTCTCAACTTATGTCAGGGACCTCAGGGAAACTCTCTGTAAGCTCAGGAGAGGCCAGTGTCCGTGCCAGTGATCAGGTGCCTCTGGGGATTCCACCGCAGGCATCCCCGTGTCCTCAGGCCTCCTCTGGTGCTGAGACGGTAAAATGAGCTTGCATCAGGCCATGCTGACATAGGTCTTGAGTTTCCCCTCGAGCCCCCAAATATGTCAGGCCTCACCTCGTTATGAGGCTGGCACGTCTGCTTACCTTTCCAGCTGCAGCAGTGGAGTCAGGCTCCCTGTCAAGCGGATACAGGGATGTCTGTCTTGCCCTGGGGATACCGCCAGCTTGTCACAGGTGCCAATGTGTCGGGAGTCAACTCTCGGGCAGGCAATCGAGGCAGTGCAGGGCAGTCAGGTCTCTCGAGAGTGGACGAGGCATTTGGGGGTTCTGGGGAAGGGTCGCGCGAACCTGAGGCCCTTCCAACTCTCCTGCTGTCAGCGCCAACTCATGGGATGGAAAGGAGCGCAGAGAACCTTTTTCTGATGGAGCAGGGATAGGGAACCTAATCTGAAACTGCGCAGGGGAAACAGGGTCCTCATGAGTCGCTGTGGGACCCTCGGTTTTCACCTTGATTGGGGATGGATGGGGCGGGGCACTTCCAGGGTCACAACAAGGGTTTGAAGGATCCTTTCGAGGTACACGTGGGAAGAGTTGATTTCACCTGAGATGCCACAGCGGATAAGGGCCTCACCTCTCATTCAGGGCAGAAACTTCTTGTTCCTCTCGAGCTGCAGCGGGTACTCTCGACTTAAAACGGAATGGTCATGGACCCGCCCTTGTGGCCTCAGTAGAGCTCCGTCCCTGTGCCATTTGCCAGGCACCTCTGGGGATTCCTCCCCAATCGCAGCCGGATCCTCAGGCCTCGCCTGGTGCTGAGGCAGGAGCCTGAGATTGCCTCGCCTATGCTGACATAGGTATCAAAATATCCCTGGAGCCCCCACAGGGGGTCACGCCTCGTCTAGCCTGGAGCAGGGCACGTCTGCTTGGCAGCCCAGCTGCAGATGTAGCGTCAGGCGCCCCGACGAGTGGACACAGGGATCTGAGGCTTGCCCTTGAATTACCTAAGACTTGTCACAGGTGCCAGTGGGTCGGGCGTCAAGCCTTGAAGTGACATGCCAGGCAGTGAAAGGCAGTCAGGTTCATCTGCAGTGAACTAGGAATTTGGGTTCTTTGAGGAACGTTGTTCCGAACCCTGAGGCTCCCTCCACACTGTGCTGCCAGCGACTCCTCTTGGGATGACAATGAGCGCCCAGAATCCTTTACCGACGTAGAAAGGAAAGGGACCCTCATCTGGAGCTGCACAGATGAAAACGGGGATCCTCATGAATTGCCGCCGGACCTTCGGGGATCCTCTCCTTTGGGTAAGGTTGGGGTGGGGCTCTTCATGGCTCAACGGAAGGGTGTGAAGGCGACTTTCGAGTTCCAGGAAAGAAGGTGTGTCTTCCACCGCGATGCCACATTGGACAAGGGCCTCACCACGCATGTAAGTGAGGAGCTACTGGGTTTTCTCGTGTTGCAGCGGGGACTTCTCGAGTTACGTCGAGGACTTCAGGGAACCGCCCTATAGTTTCAGGAGAGGCCAGTCTCCGTTCCAGTGGTCAGCTGTCTCTGGAGATTCCTCTGCAAGCATCCCCGTGTCCTCAGGCCTTGTCTGGTGCTGAGGCGGTAAACTTAGTTTGCCTTGGCCATGTTGACATAGGTCTTGAGTTTCCCTTGGAGCCCCCTCATATGTCAGGCCTCGTATCTTCAGGAGACTGGCACGTCTGCTTGCCTTCCCAGCTGCAGCAGGGGAGTCAAGCTCCCCGTCAAGCGGACCCAGGGATCTGGGTCTTGTCCTGGATATCCCCCCGGGTTGTCACAGGTGCCAGTAGGTCGGGAGTGCACCCTTCCCCAGGCAATCGAGGCAGTGCAGGGCATCAGGTCCATCGGGAGTGGACGAGGCTTTTGGGAGTTCTGGGGAAGTGTCAGCCAAACCCTGAGGCTCATCCCAACTCTCCTGCTCTCAGGGCCTCCTCTTGGAATGGAAAGGAGCGCCGAGAATCTTTTCCCGATGCAGCAGGGAAAGGGACACTCATCTGGAGCTGCCCAGGGGAAACAAGGTTCCTCATGAGTCTCGGTGGGACCCTCGGGATTCCTCTCGATTAGGGACAGTTGGGGGGGCACTTCCTGGATCACAGCAAGGGTTTGAAGAAGCCTTTCGAGGTACCCTTGGGAAGAGTTGATTTACCCTGAGATGCCGCAGCAGATAAGGGCCTCACCTCGCCTGAAGGTGAGAAGCTTCTGGTTTTTCTCGAGTTGCGGCGGGTACACTCGAGTTATGACGGGGACCTCAGGGACCCACCCCTGTGGCCTCAGGATAGGCTCGTATCTGTGCCAGTTGCCAGGCACCTCTAGGGATTCCTCCCCAGTCGTAGGCGGATCCTCAGCCTTGTCTGGTGCTGAGGCAGGAGCCTGAGATTGCCTCGCCTATGCTGACATAGGTATTCAAATATCCCTGGAGCCCCCACAGGGGGTCACGCCTCATCTAGTCTGGAGCAGGGAACGTCTGCTTGGCAGCCCAGCTGCAGCTGCAGAGTCAGGCGCCCCGTCGAGTGGACACAGGGATCTGAGGCTTGCCCTGGAAGTACCTAAGGCCTGTTACAGATGCCAGTGTGTCAGGCGTCAAACCTGGAGGTGACATTCGAGGCAGTGCACGGCAGTCAGGTTCCTCTGGAGTGAACTAGGAATTTGGGGTCCTTGAGGGATGGTGTTCTGATCCCTGAGGCTCCCTCCACTCTCCTGCTGCCTACGACTACTCTTGGGATGACTAGGAGCACCCAGAATCCTTTCCCGACATAGCAGGGAAAGGGACCCTCATCTGGAGCTGCACAGATGAAAACGGGGATCCCCATGAATCGCCACCGGACATTCGGGGATCCTCTCCTTTGGGGAAGGGTGGTGTGGCGAACTTCATGACTCAACAGAAGGGTGTGAAGGAAACTTTCAAGTTCCAGGAAAGAAGGTGTGTTTTCCAACGAGATGACACATTGGACAAGGGCCTCACCATGCATGCAGGTGACGAGCTACTGGGTTTTCTCGTGTTACAGCGCGGACTTCTCGAGTTACCTCGAGGACCTCAGGGAACCGCCCCTGTAGTTTCAGGAGAGGCCAGTCTCCGTTCCAGTGCTCAGGTGTCTCTGCGGATTCCTCTGCAAGCATCCCTGTGTCCTCAGTTCTCGTCTGGTGCTGAAGGGGTAAACTGAGTTTGACTCGGCCATGATGACATAGGTCTTGAGTTTCCCCTGGATCCCCCACATATGTCAGGCCTCGTATCTTCAGGAGACTGGAATGTCTGCTTTCCTTCCCAGCTGCAGCTGGGGAGTCAAGCTTCCCGTCAAGCGGACACAGGGATCTGTGTCTTGTCCTGGAGATACCCCCGGGTTGTCACAGGTGCCAGTGGGTGGGGAGTCAACCCTAGGGCAGGCAATCGAGGCAGTGAAGGGCATCAGGTCCATCAGGAGAGGACGAGGCTTTTGGGGGTTCTGAGGAAGTGTCGCCCAAACCCTGAGGCTCATCCCAACTCTCCTGCTGTCAGCGCCTACCCTTGGGATTGAAAGGAGCGCCTAGAATCTTTTCCCGATGCAGCATGACAAGGGACACTCATCTGGAGCTGCGGACGGGAAACATGGCTCCTCATGAGTCGCGGTTGGACCCTCGGGTTTCCTCTCGATTCGGGACAGTTGGGGCGGGCACTTCCTGGGTCACAGCAAGGGTTTGAAGGAGCCTTTCGAGGTACCCGTGGGAAGAGTTGATTTCCCCTGAGATGCCGCAGTGGATAAGGGCCTCACCACGCCTGCAGGGGAGAATCTTCTGTTTTTTCTCGAGTTGCGGCGTGTACTCTCGAGTTACGACGGGAACCTCAGGGACCCGCCCCTGTGACCTCAGGAGAGGCCCATCTCCATGCCACGTGCCAGGCGCCACTGGGGAGACCTACCCAGTCGTTGCCGGATCCTCAGGCCTGTTCTGGTGCTGAGGCTGGTGCCCTAACTTGCCTCCCCTATATTGAAATACGTTTAAAATATCCCTGGAGCCCCCAGAGGGGGACAGTCCTCGTCTAGCCTGGAGCGGGGAACATTTGCTTCCCACCCCAGCGGCAACTGCAGTGTCAGGCGCAACGTCGAGCAGACAGAGGTATCTGAGGCTTGCCCTGGAAATACCTCAGGCCTGTTACAGGCGCCAGTGGGTCGGGTGTCAAGCCTCGGGGTGATAATCGAGGCAGTGCAGGGCAGTCAAGTTCTTCTGGAGAGAACTAGGAAATTGGGAACCTGAAGGAACGGTGTTCCGAACCCTGAGTCTCCTTCCACTCTCCTGCTATCAGCGACTCCTCTTGGGATGCCAGAGAGTGCCCGGAACTCTTTCCCAACGGAGCAGGGAAGGGACTCTCATTTGGAGCTGCACAGATGAAAACGGGTCTCCACATGAGTCGCCGCCAGATCCGCGGGGATCCTCTCCGGTGGGGAAGGGTGGGGTGGGGCATTTTCGGGCTCAAAGCAAGGGTGTGAAGGAGACTTTCGAGTTCCAGGAAAGAATGTGTGTTTTCCACCGAGATTCCACATTGGACAAGGGCCTCACCACGCATGTAGGTGAGGAGCTACTGGGTCTTCTCGTGTTGCAGCGGGTACCTCTCGACTTATGTCAGGGACATCAGGGAACGGCTCTGTAGGCTCAGAGGGGGCCAGTCTCCGTGTCAGTGATCAGGTGCCTCTGGGGATTCCACCGCAGACATCCCCGCATCCTCAGGCCTCATCTGGTTCTGAGGCAGTAAACTGAGCTTGCCTCGGCTGACATAGGTCTTGAGTTTCCCCTGGAGCCCCCACATATATCAGGCCTCGTATCTTCAGGAGACTGGCACGTCTGCTTGCCTTCCCAGCTGCAACAGCGGAGTCAGGATCCCGGTCAAGCGGATCCAGGAATCTCTGTCTTGCCCTGGAGATACCGCTGGGTTGTCACAGGTGCCACTTTGTCGGGAGTCAACCCTCGGGCAGGCAATCGAGGCAGTGCAGGGTGGTCAGTTCTATCGGGAGTGGACGAAGCATTTGGGGGTTCTGTGGAAGGGTCGCGCCAACCTGAGGCCATTCCAACTCTCCTGCTCTCAATGCAAACTATTGCGATGGAAAGGAGCGCAGAGAAAGCTTTTCTCATGGATTATGGAAAGGGAACCTAATCTGGAACTACGAAGGGGAAAGAGGGCTCCTCATGCGTCGCAGTGTGACCCTCGGTTTTCATCTCGATTAGGGACGGATGGGGCGGGGCACTTCCTGGGTCACAACAAGAGTTTGAAGGAGCCTTTCGACATGCCCGTGGGAAGAGTTGATTTCCCCTGAGATTCCGCAGCGGATAAGGTCCTCACCTCGCCTGCAGGTGAGAAACTTCTGGTTTTTCTCGAGTTGCGGCGGATACTCTCGAGTTACGATGGCATCCTCATGGACCCGCCCTTGAGGCCTCAGCAGATGTCCATCTCTGTGCCAGTTGCCAGACACCTCTGGGGATTCCTCCCCAGCCATTGCCGGATCCTCAGGCCTCGTCTGGTGCTGAGGCAGGAGCCTGAGTTTGCATTGCCTCTGCTGACATAGGTACTAAAATAGCCCTGGAACCCCCCAGGGGGTCGCGCCTAGACTAGCCTGGAGTAGGAACGTCTGCTTGGCAGCCCAGCTGCAGCTGCAGGGTCAGGTGCCCGTCGAATGGACACAGGGATCTGAGGCTTGCCCTGGAAGCACCTAACGCTTGTTACAGGTGCCAGTGGGTCGGGCGTCAAGCATGGAGGTGACACTTGAGGCAGTGCAAGGCAGTCAGGTTCATCTGGAGGGAACTAGGTATTTGGGGTCCTTGAGGAACGGTGTTCCAAACCCTGAGGCTCCCTCCACTCTCCTGCTGCCAGCGACTCCTCCTGGGATGACAAGGAGCGCCCAGAATCCTTTCCCGATGGAGCAGGGAAAGGGACCTTCATCTGGATCTGCAGAGATGAAAACGGGGATCCTCATGAATCGCCGCCGGACCTTCAGGGATCCTCTCCTTTGGGGAAGTGTGGGGTGGGGCAATTCATGAATCAACAGAAGGGTGTGAAGGAGTCTTTCGAGTTCCAGGAAAGAAGATGTGTTTTCCACCTAGATGCCACATTGGATAAGGGCCTCACCACGCATGTAGTTGAGGAGCTACTGGGATTTCTCGTATTGCAGCGGGGACTTCTCGAGTTACGTCGAGGACCTCAGGTAACCGCCCCTGTAGATTCAGGAGAGGCCAGTCTCCGGGCCAGTCGTCAGCTGTCTCTGGGAATTCCTCCACAAGCATCCCCGTGTCCTCAGGCCTCATCTGGTGCTGAGGCGGTAACATGAGCTTGCCTCGGCCATGCTGATATAGGTCTTGAGTTTCCCCTGGAGCCCCCACATATGTCAGGCCTCGTATCTTCAGGAGACTGGCACGTCTGCTTGCCTTCCCAGCTGCGGCAGGGAAGTCAAGCTCCCCGTCAAGCGGACCCAGGGATCTAGATCTTGTCCTGGAGATACCCCCGGGTTGTCACAGGTGCCAGTGGGTCGGGAATCAACCCTCCAGCAGGCAATCGAGGCAGTACAGGGCATCAGGTCCATCGGGAGTGGACGAGGCTTTCGGAGGTTCCGGGGAAGTGTCGCCCAAACCCTGAGGCTCATCCCAACTCTCCTGATGACAACGCCTACTCTTGGGATGGAAAGGAGCGCTGAGAATCTTTTCCCTATGCAGCAGGGAAAGGGACACTCATGTGGAGCTGCACAGGGGAAACAGGGCTGCTCATATGTCTTGGCGGGACCCTCGGGTTTCCTCTCGATTTGAGACAGTTGGGGTGGGCACTTCCTGGGTCACAGCAAGGGTCTGAAAAAGCCTTTCTAGGTCCCCGTGGGAAGAGTTGATTTCCCCTGAGATGCCTCAGCGGATAAGGGCCTCAACTCGCCTGCAGGGGAGAAGCTTCTGTTTTTTCTCGAGTTGCGGCAGGTACTCTCGAGTTATGATGGGATTCTCAGGGACCCGCCCTTGTCGCCTCAGGAGAGGTCCGTCTCTGTGTCAGTTGCCAGGCGCCTCTGGGGATTC
Organism: Procapra przewalskii; assembly: GCA_006410515.1. Taxonomy (NCBI): domain Eukaryota; kingdom Metazoa; phylum Chordata; class Mammalia; order Artiodactyla; family Bovidae; genus Procapra; species Procapra przewalskii. Next base: position 164,120 of record SJYF01013603.1, on the reverse strand, counting down.
CTCCCCAGCCATTGCCGGATCTTCAGGCCATATCTGGTGCTGAGAAAGGAGCCTGAGATTGCCATGCATATGCTGACATAAGTATTAAAATATCCCTGAAGCTCACACAGCGGGTCACGCCTCGTCTAGCCTGGAGCAGGGAACGTAGGCTTGGCAGCCCAGCTGCAGTTGCAGCGTCAGGCAGCCAGTCGAGTGAAACTGGGTTTTGAGGGTTGTCCTGGAAGTACCTAAGGCTTGTTACAGGTGCCAGTGGGTCGGGCGTCAAGCATGGAGGTGACATTCGAGACAGTGCAAGGCAGTCAGCTTCATCTGGAGTGAACTAGAAATTTGGGGTCCTTGAGGAACAGTGTTCCAAACCCTGAGTCTCCCTCAACTCTCCTGCTGCCAGCGACTCCTCTTAGGATGAAAAGGAGCGCCCAGAATCCTTTCCCAACGTAGCAGGAAAAGGGACCCTCATCTGGAGCTGCACAGATGAAAACGGGGATCCTCTTGAATCATCACGGGACCTTCGGGGATCCTCTCCTTTGGGGAAGGGAGGGGTGGGGCACTTCATGGCTCAAAGGAAGGGTGTGAAGGGGACATTCGTGTTCCGGAAAAGAAGGTGTGTTTTCCAACGAGATGCCACATTGGACAAGGGCCTCACCACGCATGTAGTTGAGGAGCTAGTGGGTTTTCTTTTGTTGAGCGGGGACTTCTCGAGTTTCGTCGGGTACCTCAGGGAACCGCCCCTGCAGTTTCAGGAGAGGCCAGTCTCCGTGCCAGTGGTCAGGTGTCTCTAGGGATTCCTCCGCAACTGTCCGCGTGTTCTCAGGCCTCGTCTGGTGCTGAGGCGGTAAACTGAGCTTGTCTCTGCCATGCTGACATAGTTTTAGAGTTTCACCTGGAGCCCCCACATATGTCAGGCCTCGTATCTTCAGGAGACTGGCACATCTGCTTGCCTTCCCATCTGCAGCAGGGGAGTCAACCTCCCGGTCAAGTGGACCCAGAGATCTGGGTCTTGTCCTGGAGATACCCCCGGTTTGTCACAGGTGCCTGTGGGTCGGGAGTCAAACCTCAGTCAGGCAAACGAGGCAGAGCAGGGCATCAGGTCCATCGGGAGTGGACGAGGCATTTGGGAGTTCTGGGGAAGTGTCGCCCAAACCCTGAGGCTCATCCCAACCCTCCTGCTGTCAGCGCCTACTCTTGGGATGGAAAGGAGCGTCGAGAATCTTTTCCCAATGCAGCAGGGAAAGGGACCCTCAACTGAAGCTGTGCAGCGAAACAGGACTCCTCATGAATCACGGTTGGACCCTCGGGTTTCCTCTCAATTCGGGACAGTTGGGGCGGGCACTTCCTGGGTCACAGCATGGTTTTGAAGGTGTCTTTCGAGGTACCCGTGGGAAGAGTTGATTTCCCCTGAGATTCCTCAGCGGAAAAGGGCCTCACTTCACCTACAGGGGAGAAGCTTCTGGTTTTTCTCGCGTTGCGGCGGGTACACTTGAGTTACGACGGGGTCCTCAGGAACCCGCCCCTGTGGCCTCAGAAGAGGCCCATCTCCGTGCCACGTCCAGGCGCCTCTGGGGATTCCTACCCAGTCGTCGCCGGATCCTCAGGCCTCGTCTGGTGCTGAGGCAGGAGCCTGAGATTGCCCCGCCTATGCTGAAAAAGGTTCAAAATATCCCTGGAAGCACCAGAGGGGGACAGGCCTCGTCTAGCCTGGAGCGGGAAATATCTGCTTCGCACCCCAGCTGCAGCTGCTGCGTCAGGCACCACATCGAGCTGACACAGGGATCTGAGGGTTGCCTTGGAAATACCTCAGGCCTGTTATAGGTGCCAGTGGGTCGGCTGTCAAGTCTCTTGGTGAAAACTGAGGCAGTGCAGGGCAGTCAATTCATCTGGAGTGAACTAGAAATTTGGGGACCTAAATGAACCGTGTTCCCAACCCTGTGGCTCCCTCCACTCTCCTCCTACCAGTGACTCCACTTGGGATGCCAGGGAGCGCCCGGAACTCTTTCCCGACGGAGCAGGGAAAGGGACTCTCATCTGGAGTGCGCAGATGAAAACGGGTATCCTCATAGTCTCCGCCGGATCCTCGGGGATCCTCTCCGTTGGGGAGGGTGGGGTGGGCCATTTACGGGCTCAAAGCAAGGGGGTGAAGGAGACTTTCGAGTTCCAGGAAAGAATGTGTGTTTTCCACCGAGATGCCGCATTGGTCAAGGGCCTCAACATGCATGTAGTTGAGGAGCTATTGGGTTTTCTCGTGTTGCAGCGGGAACCTCTCGACTGATGTCAGGGACCTCAGGGAACCGCTCTGTAGGGTCAGGAGAGGCCAGCCTCCTTGCCAGTGACCAGGTGCCTCTGGGGATTCCACCGCAGGCATCCCTTGTCCTCAGGCCTCCTCTGGTGCTGAGGCGGTAACTTGAGCTTGCCTCGGCCATACTGACATAGGTCTTGACTTTCCCCTGGAGCCCACACATATGTCAGGCCTCGCCTCGTTATGAGGCTGGCACGTCTGCTCGCCTTCACAGCTGCCACAGTGGAGTCACGCTCCCCGTCAATCGGATTCAGGGATCTGTGTATTGCCTTGGAGATACCTCCGGGTTGTGACAGGGGCCATTGTGTCGGGAGTCAACCCTCGGGCAGGCAATCGAGGCAATGCAGGGCAGTCAGGTCTATCGGGAGTGGACTAGGCACTTGGGGGTTCTGGGGAAGGGTCGCGTGAACCTGAGGCCCTTCCAACTCTCCTGCTGTCAGCGCCAACACTTGGGATGGAAACGAGCGCAGAGAAACTTTTTCTGACGGAGCAGGGAAAGGGAACCTAATCTGTAACTGCACACGGGAAACAGGGCTCCTCATGCGTCGCTGTGGGACCCTCGGTTTTGATCTCGATTGGGGACGGATTGGGCGCGGCACTTCCTGGGTCACAACAAGGGTTTGAAGGAGCCTTTCGAGGTACCCATAGGAAGAGTTGATATCCCCTGAGATGACGCAGCGAATAAGGGCCTCACCTCGCCAGCAGGGGAGAAGCTTCTGGTTTTTCTCGAGTTGCGGCGGGTACTCTCTAGTTATGATGGGATCCTCATGGACCCTCCCTTGAGGCCTCAGGAGAGGTCCGTCTCTGTGCCAGTTGACAGGCGCCTCTGGGGATTCCTGCCCAGCCATTGCCGGATCCTCAGGCCTCTTCTGGTGCTGAGGCAGGAGCCTGAGATTGCCTCGCCTATGCTGACATAGGTATCAAAATATCCCTGGAGCCCCCACAGGGGGTCACGCCTCGTCAAGCCTGGAGCAGGGAACGTCTGCTTGGAAGCCCAGGTGCAGCTGCAGAGTCAGGCAGCCGGTCGAGTGAAAACAGGGATCTGAGGCTTGCCCTAGAAGTACCTAAGGCTTGTTAGAGGTGCCAGTGGGTCGGGCTTCAAGCCTGGAGTTGACGTTCGAGGCAGTGCAAGGCAGTCAGGTTAATCTGAAGTGAACTAGAAATTTGGGGTCCTTGAGGAACGGTGTTCCGAACCCTGAGGCTCCCTCCACTCTCCTGCTGCCAGCGACTCCTCTTGGGATGACAAGGAGCACCCAGAATCCTTTCCAGACGTAGCAGGGAAAGGAACCATCATCAGGAGCTGCACAGATGAAAACGAGGATCCTCATGAATCGCCGCCGGACCTTCTGGGATCCTCTCCTTTGGGGAAGGGTGGGGAGGGGCACTTCATGGCTCAACGGAAAGGTGTGAATGAGACTTTCGAGTTCAAGGAAAGAGGGTGTGTTTTCCACTGAGATGCCACATTGGACAAGGGCCTCACCAGTAATGTAGGTGAGAGGCTGCTGGGTTTTCTCGAGTTGCAGCGGGGACTTCTCGAGTAAACGTCGAAGACCTCAGGGAACCGCCCCTGTAGCTTCAGGAGAGGCCAGTCTCCGTGCCAGTGGTCAGGTGTCTCTGGGGATTTTTCCGCAAGCATCCCTGTAACCACAGGCCCCGTCTGGTGCTGAGGCGCTAAACTGAGCTTGCCTCGACCATGTTGACATAGGTCTTGAGATTCCCCTGGAGCCCCCACATATGTCAGGCCTCGTATCTTCAGGAGACTGGCACGTTTGCTTGCCTTCCCAGCTGCAACAGGTGAGTCAAGCTCCCCGTCAAGCGGACCCAGGGATCTGTGTCTTGTCCTGGAGATACCCCCGGGTTATCCCAGGTGCCCCCGTGTCGGGAGTCAACCCTCGGGCAGGCAATCGTGGCAGTGCAGTGCATCAGATCCATCGGGAATGGACAAGGCTTTTGGGGGTTCTGGGGAAGTGTCGCCCAAACCCTGAGGCTCGCCCAAACTCTCCTGCTGCCAGCACCTACTCTTGGGATGGAAAGGAGCACCGAGAATCTTTTCCCGATGCAGCAGGGAAAGGGACCCTCATCTGGAGCTGCGCAGGGGAATCAGGGCTCCTCATGAGTCTCGGTGGGACCCTCGGGTTTCCTCTCGATTCGGGACTGTTGGTGCGGGCATTTCCTGGGCCACAGCATGGGTTTGAAGGAGCCTTTCCAGGTACCCATGGGAAGAGTTGATTACCCTTAGATGCCACAGCGGATAAGGGCCTCACCTAGCCTGCAGAGAAGCTTCTGGTTTTTCTTGAGTTGTGGCGGGTACATTCGTGTTACGACAGAATCCTCATGGACCCGCCCTTGTGGCCTCAGGAGAGGTCCGTCTCTGTGCCAGTTACCAGGCGCCTCTGGGGTTTCCTCCCCAGTCATAGCCGAATCCTCAGGCCTCGTCTGGTGCTGAGGCAGGAGCCTGAGATTTCCTCGCCTATGCTGACATAGGTATTAAAAAATCCCTGGAGCCCCCACAGGGGGTCACGCCTCATCTAGCCTGGAGCAGGGAACGTTTGCTTGGCAGCCCAGCTGCACCTTCAGCGTCAGGCCCCCCGTCGAGTGGATACAGGGAACTGAGGCTTGCCCTCGAAGTACCTAAGGCTTGTTACAGGTGCCAGTGGGTCGGGCGACAAGCGTGGAGTTGACATTCGAGGCAGGGCAAGGCAGTCAGGTTCATCTGGAGTGAACTAGGAATTTGGGGTCCTGTAGGAACGGTGCTCCAAACTCTGAGGCTCCCTCCACTCTCCTGCTGCCAGCGACTCCTCTTGGGATGACAAGGAGCGCCCGGAACTCTTTCCTGACATAGCAGGGAAAGGGACCCTCATCTGCAGCTGCACAGATGAAAACGGGGATCCTCATGAATCGCCTCCGGATCCTCGGGGATCGTCTCCGGTGGGCAAGGATGGGGTGGGGCACTTCTGGGCTCAAAGCAAGGGTGAGAAGGAGACTTTCGAGTTCCTGGAAGGATTGTGTGTTTTCCACCGAGATGCCACATTGGACAAGGGCCTCACCACGCATGTAGTTGAGGAGCTATTGGTTTTTCTCGTGTTGCAGCAGGAACCTCTCGGCTTATGTCAGGGACCTCAGGGAACCACTCTGTAGGCTCAGGAGAGGCCAGTCTCCGTGCCAGTTGTCAGGACCTTCTGGGGATACCATCGCAGTCATCCCCAAGTCCTCAGGCCTCCTCTGGTGCTGAGGTGGTAATATGAGCTTGCCTCAGCCATGCTGACATAGGTCTTGAGTTTCACCTGGAGCCCCCACGTTTGTCAGGCCTCGCCTCCTTAGGAGGTTGGCATGTCTGCTTGCCTTCCCAGCTGCAACAGCGGAGTCAGGCTCCCCGTCAAGCACATCCAGGGATCTGTGTCTTGCCCTGGAGATACTGCCGGGTTGTCACAAAAGCCACTGTGTTGGAAGTCAACCCTCGGGCAGACAACCGAGGCAGTGCAGGGCAGTCAGGTCTATCGCAAGTGGACGAAGCATTTGGGGTTTCTGGGGAAGGGTCGGGCGAACCTGAGGCCCTTCCAACTCTCCTGCTGTCAGGGCCAACTCTTGTGATGGAAAGGAGCGCAGAGAAACTTTTTCTGATGGAGCAGGGAAAGGGAACCTAATCTGGAGCTGGGCAGGGGAAACAGGCTCCTCATGAGTTGCGGTGGGAAAGTCGGTTTTCATCTCCATTGGGGACGGATGGGGCGGGGCACTTCCTGGGTCACAACAAGGGTTTGAAGGAGCCTTTCGAGGTACCCGTGGGAAGAGTTGATTTCCCCTGAGATGCCGCAGCGGTTAAGGGCCTCACCTGGCCTGCAGGGGAGAGGCTTCTGGTTTTTCTCGAGTTGCGGTGGGTACTCTCGAGTTACGAAGGGATCCTCATGGACACGCCCCTGTGGCCTCAGGAGAGGTCCGTCTCTGTGCCAGTTGCCAGCCGCCTCTGTGGATTCCTCCCCAGTCGTAGATGGATCCTCAGGCCTCGTCTGGTGCTAAGGCAGAATCCTGAGATTGCCTCGCCTATGCTGTCATAGTTAATAAAATATACCTGGAGCCCCCACAGGGGGTCACGCCTCATCTAGCTAGAGCAGGGAACGTCAGCTTTTGAGCCCATCTGCAGCTGCAGTGTCAGGCGCCCCGTCAAGTGGACACAGGGATCTGAGACTTGCCCTGGAAGTACCTAAGGCTTGTTTCAGGGGCCAGTGGGTCGGCCGTCAAACCTGGAGGTGACATTCGTGGCAGTGCAAGGAAGTCAGGTTCATCTGGAGTGAACTAGGAATTTTGGGTCCTTGAGGAACGGTGTTCCGAATCCTGAAGCTCCCACCACTCTCCTGCTGCCAGCGACTCCTCTTGGGATGACAAGAAGCACCCAGAATCCTTTCCCAACGGAGCAGGGAAATGGACTCTCATCTGGATCTGCGCATATTAAAACAGGTGTCCTCATGAGTCACCGCTGGATCCTCGGGGATCCTCTCCTGTGGGGAAGGGTGGGTTGGGGCACTTCCAGGCTCAAAGCAAGGGTGTGAAGAAGACTTTCGAATTCCAGGAAAGAATGTGTGTTTTCCACCGAGATTGCACATTGGACAAGGGCCTCACCACGCATGTACTTGAGGAGCTATTGTGTTTTCTCATGTTGCAGCGGGAACCTCTCGACTTATGTCAGGGACCTCAGGGAACCGCTCAGTAGTTTCAGGAGAGGACAGTCTCCGTGCCAGTGATCATGTGCCTCTGCGGATTTCACCACAGTCATCCCCGTGTCCTCAGGCCTCCTCCTGTGCTGAGGCGGTAACATGAGCTTTCCTCGGCCATGCTGACATGGATCATGAGTTTCCACTGGAGCCCCCACATATGTCAGGCCTCACCTCGTTAGGAGGCTGGCATGTCTGCTTGACTTCCCAGCTGCAGCAGGGGAGTCAAGCTCCCCCTCAAACGGACTCAGGCACCTGGGTCTAGTTGTGGAGATACCCCCGGGTTGTCACAGGTGCCAGTGGGTTGGGAGCCAACCCACGGGTAGGCAACCGAGGCAGTGCAGGGCATCAGGTTCAGCGGGAGTAGACGAGGCTTTTGGGGCTTCTGGGGAAATGTCGCCCAAACTCTGAGGCTCATCCCAACCCTCCTGCTGTCAGCACCTACTCTTGGGATGGAAAGGAGCACTGATAATCTTTTCCCGATGCAGCAGGGAAAGGGACCCTCATCTGGACCTGCCCAGGGGCAACGGGGCTCCTCCTGAGTCGCGGCAGGACCCTCGGGTTTCCTCTCGATTTGGGATAGTTGGGTAGGGCACTTCCTGGGTCACAGCAACGGCTTGAAGGAGGCTTTCGAGGTACCCATTGGAAGAGTTGATTTCTCATGAGATGCCGCAGCGGATAAGGGCCTCACCTCGCCTGCAGGGGAGAAGCTTCTGGTTTTTCTCGAGTTGCGGCGGGTACTCTCAAGTTACGACCGGGACCTCAGGGACCCGCCCCTGTGGCCTCAGGAGAGGCCCGTCTCCGTGCCCCGTGCCAGGCGCCTCTGGGGATTCCTACACAATCGTCGCCAGATCCTCAGGCCTCGTCTGGTGCTGAGGCAGGAGCCTGAGCTTGCCTCGCCTATGCTGAAATGGGTTTAAAATATCCCTGGAGCCCCCAGAGGGGACAGTCCTTGTCTGACCTGGAGCGTGGAACATCTGCTTCACACCCCAGGTGCAGCTGCAGCGTCAGGCGCCCTTTCGAGCAGAAACGGGGATCTGAGTCCTGCCCTGGAAATGCCTCACGCCTATTACTGGTGACAGTGGGTCAGGTGTCAGGCCTCGGCGAGATAATCGAGACAGTGCAGGGCAGTCAAGTTCATCTGGAGTGAACTAGGAATTTGGGGAACTGAAGGAACGGTGTTCCGAACTCTGAGGCTCCCTCCACTCTCCTGCTACCAGTGACTCCTCTTGGGATGCCAGGGAGCGCCCGGAACTCTTTCCCGATGGAGCAGGGAAAGGAACTCTCATCTGAAGCTGCGCAGATGAAAACGGGTCTCCTCATGAGTCACCGCCGGATCCTCGAGGATCGTCTCTGGTGGGCAAGGATGGGATGGGGCACTTCCGGGCCAAAAGCAAGGTAGTGAAGGACACTTTCGAGTTCCAGGAAAGAATGTGTGTTTTCAACCGAGATGCCACATTGGACAAGGGCCTCACCACGCATGTAGTTGAGGAGCTATTGGGTTTTCTTGTGTTGCAGCGGGATCCTCTCGACTTATGTCAGGGATCTCAGGGAACCACTCTGTAGGCTCAGGAAAGGCCAGTCTCCATGCCAATGATCAGGTGCTTCTGGGGATACCATCGCAGTCATCGCCATGTCCTCAGGCCTCCTCTGGTGCTGAGGCGGTAACATGAGCTTGCCTCGGCCATGCTGACATAGGTCTGGAGTTTCCCCTGGAGCCCCCATATATGTCAGGCCTCGCCTCGTTAGGAGGCTGTCACATCTGCTTGCCTTCCCACCTGCAACAGCGGAGTCAGGCTCCACGGCAAGCAGATCCAGGGATCTGTGTCTTGCCCTGGAGATACCGCAGGGTTGTCACAGTTGCCACACTGTCGGGAGTCAACCCTCGGGCAGGCAATCGAGGCAGTGCAGGGCAGTCAGGTCTATCGGGAGTGGACGAGACATTTGGGTGTTCTCGGGAAGGGTCGCGCGAACCTGAGGCCCTTCCAACTCTCCTGCTGTCAGCGCCAACTCTTGGGATGGAAAGGAGCGCAGAGAACCTTTTTCTGATGGAGCAGGAAAGGGAACCTAATCTGGAGCTGCACAGGGGAAACAGGGCTCCTCATGAGTTGCGGTGGGACCCTCGGTTTTCATCTCGATTGGGGACAGATGGGGCGGGGCACTTCCTGGGTCAAAACAAGGGTTTGAAGGAACCTTTCGAGGTACCCGTGGGAAGAGCTGATTTCCCCTGAGATGCCACAGCGGATAAGGGCCTCACCTCACCTTCAGGGTAGAAGCTTCTGGTTTTTCTCGATTTGTGGCGGGTACTCTCGAGTTAAGACGGGATCCTCATGGACCCGCCTTGTGGCCACAGGAGAGGTACAACTCTGTGCCAGTTGCCAGGCGCCTCTGGGGATTTCTCCCCAGTCGTAGCCGGATCCTCAGGCCTCGTTTGGTGCTGAGGCAGAAGCCTGAGATTGCCTCGCTTATGCTGACATAGGTATTCAAATATCGCTGGAGCCCCCACAGGGGGTCTCGCCTGGTCTAGCCTGGAGCAGGGAACGTCTGCTTGGCAGCCCAGCTGCAGCTGCATTGTCCCGAGACCCGTCGAGTGGCTCCAGAGATCTGAGGCTTGCCCTAGAAGTACCTAAGGCTTGTCACAGTTGCCAGTGTGTTGGGCGTCAAGCCTAGAGATGACATTCGAGGCAGTGCAAGGCAGTCAGGTTCATCTGGAGTGAAGTAGGAATTTGGGGACCTTGAGGAATGCTGTTCCGAACCCTGAGGCTCCCTCCACTCTCCTGCTGCTAGCGACTCCTCTTGGGATGACAAGCAGCACCCAGAAACCTTTCCTGACGTAGCAGGGAAAGGGACCCTCATCTGGAGCTGCACAGATGAAAACGGGGATCCTCATGAACCGCCGCCGGACCTTCGGGGATCCTCTCCTTTGGGGAAGGTTGGGGTGGGGCACTTCATGGCTCAAGGGAAGGGTGTGAAGGAGACTTTCGAGTTCCAGGAAAGAATGTATGTTTTCCACCATGATGCCACATTGGACAAGGGCCTCACCACGCATGTAGTTGAGGAGCTATTGGGTTTTCTCGTGCTGCAGCGGGAACATCTCGACTTATATGTCAGGGACTTCAGGGAACCGCTCTGTAGGCTCAGGAGAGTCCAGTCTCCGTGCCAGTGATCAGGTGCCTCTGGGGATTCCACCGCAGGCATCCCCGTGTCCTCAGGCCTCCTCTGGTGCTGAGGCGGTAGCATGAGCTTGCCTCGGCCATGCTGACATACGTCTTGAGTTTCACCTGGAGCCACCAAATATGTCAAGCCTCTCCTCGTTAGGAGACTGCCATGTATGCTTACCTTCCAAGCTGCCACAGCGGAGTCAGGCTCCCCGTCAAGCGGATCCAGGGATGTGTGTCATGCCCTGGAGATACCGCCGGGTTGTCACAGGTGCCACTGTGTCGGGAGTCAATGCTCGGGCAGGCAATCGAGGCAGTGCTGGGCAGTCAGGTCTATCGGGAGTGGACGAGCCATTTGGGGGTCTGGGGAAGGGTCACGCGAACCTGAGGCCCTTCCAACTCTCCTGCTGTCAGCACCAACTCTTGGAATGTTCAGAAGCGCAGAGAACCTTTTTCTGACGGATCAGGGAAAGGGAACCTAATCTGGAACTGCGCACGGGAAACAGGGCTCCTCATGCGTCACTGTGGGACCCTCGGTTTTCATCTCGATTGGGGACGAATGGGGCGGGCACTTCCTGGGTCACAACAAGGGTTTGAAGGAGCCTTTCGAGGTACCCGTGGGAAGAGTTGATTTCCCGTGAGATGCCGCAGCGGATAAGGGCCTCACCTCGCCTGCAGGGGAGAAGCTTCTGGTTTTTCTTGATTTGGGGAGGGTACTCTCGAGTTAAGACAGGGACCTCAGTGACCCACCCCTGTGGCCTCAGGAGAGGTCCGTCTCTGTGCCAGTTGCCAGGCGCCTCTGGGGATTCCTCCCCAGTCGTAGCCGTATCCTCAGGCCTCGTCTGGTGCTGAGGCAGGAGCCTGAGATTGCCTTGCCTATGCTGATGTAGGTATTAAAATATCCCTGGAGCCCCCACAGTGGGTCACGCCTCGTCTAGCCTGAAGCAGGAAACGTCTGCTTGGCAGCCCAGCTGCAGCTGCGTCAGGCGCCCTGTTGAGTGGACTCAGGGATCTGAGGCTTGCCCTGAAATTTCGTCAGGGTTGTTATAGGTCCCAGTGTGTCGGGAGTCAAGACTCGGGGTGACAGTCGAAGCAGTGCAGGGCAGTCAGGTTCATCTGGAGTGAACTAGGAATTTGGTGTCTCTGTGGAACAGTGTTCCAAACTCTGAGGCTCCCTTCACTCTCCTGCTGCCAGCGATTCCTCTTGGGATGCCAGTGAGTGCCCGGAAACCTTTCCCGACGGAGCAGGGAAAGGGACCCTCATCTGGAGCTGCGCAGATGAAAACAGGGCTCCTCATGAGTCACCGCCAGACCCTCGGGGATCCTGTCCTGTTGAGAAGGGTGTGGTGGGATACTTCCTGACTCAAAGCAAGAGTGTAAAGGAGACTTTTGAGATCCTGGAAAGAAGGTGTGTTTTCCACCGAGATGCCACATTGGACAAGGGCCTCACCACACATGTAGGTGAGGAGCTACAGGGTTTTCTCATGTTGCAGTGGGGACCTCTCCAGTTATGTTGGGGACCTCATGAAACTGCCCCTGTAGGCTCAGGAGAGGTCAGTCTCCGTGCCAGTGGTCAGGTGCCTCTGGGGATTCCTCCACAGGCATCCTCGGGTCCTCAGGCCTACTCTGGTGCAGAGGCGGGAACCTGAGCTTGCCTCGGCCATGCTTACATAGGTCTTGTGTTTTCCCTGGAGCCCCCACATATATCAGGACCCGTTTCGTCAGGAGTCTGGCAGGTCTTCTTGCCTTGCCAGCTGCAGCAGCGGAGTCAGGCTCCCCGTCAAGCGGACACAGGGATCTGGGTCTTGCCCTGGAGATATCCCCGGGTTGTCACAGCTGGCAGTGTGTTGGGAGTCAACCCTCAGGCAGGCAAACGAGGCAGTTCAGGGCAGTCAACTTCATCGGGAGTGGACGAGGCATTTGTTGGCTCTGGGGATGGGTCGCCCAAACCCTGAGCCTCCTCCCAACTCTCCTGCTGTCAGAGCCTACTCTAGGGATGGACAGGAGCACCGAGAACCTTTTCCGGCGGAGCAGGGAAAGGGAACCTCATTTGAAGCTGCGAAGGTGAAAAAGGGCTCCTCATTAGTCACGGTGGGATGCTCGGGTTTCCTCATGATTGGGGACGGATGGGGCGAGGCACTTCCTGGGTCACAGCAAGGGTTTGAAGGATTCCTTCGAGGTAACCGTGGGAAGGGTAGATTTCCCCTGAGATTCCGCAACAGATAAGAGCCTCACCTCGCCTGCAGGGGAGAAGCTTCGGGTTTTTCTCGAGTTGCAATGGGGACCCTGGAGTTACGACGGGGACCTCAGGGACCGCCCCTGTCGCCTCAGGAGAGGCCAGTCTCCGTGCCAGTGGTCAGGTGCCTCTGGGGACTCCTCCACAGGCATCCTCGGGTCCTCAGGCCTCGTCTGGTGCTGAGGAGGTCTCCTGAGCTTGCCTCGGCCATGCTGACATAGGTCTTGAGTTCCCCTGGAGCCCCTACATATGTCAGGCCTCATCTCGTCAGGAGACTGGCACTTCTGCTTGCCTTGCCAGCTGCAGCAGCGAAGTCAGGCTCCCCGTCAAGCGGATACAGGGTTCTGGGTCTTGCCCTGGAGATACCCCCGGGTTGTCAAAGGTGCCAGTGTGTTGGGAGTCAACCCTCGGGCAGGCAATCGAGGCAGTGCATGGCAGTCAACTCCATCGTAAGTTGACGAGGCATTTGGTGGTTCTGGGGATGGGTCACCCAAACCCTTAGACTCCTCCCAGCTCACCTGCTGTCAGCACCTACTCTAGGGATGGACAGAAGAGCCGAGAACCTTTTCTGGTGGAGCAGGGAAAGGGAACCTCATTTGGAGCTGCGTAGGTGAAACAGGGCTCCTCATGAGTCACGGTGGGACGCTCGGGTTTCCTCACGATTGGGGACGGATGGGGCGAGGCACTTCCTGGGTCACAGGAAGGGTTTGAAGGATTCTTTCGAGGTACTCCTGGAAGAGTAGATTTTCCCTGAGATTCCGCAGCAGATAAGGGCCTCACCACGCCTGCAGAGGAGAAGCTTCTGGTTTTTCTCCAGTTGAGGCGGGGACTCTCGAGTTATGAAGGGGACCTCAGGGACCCGCCCCTGTCGCCTCAGGAGAGGCCCGTCTCCGTGCCAGTTGCCAGGCGCCCCTGGGGATTCCTCCCCAGTCATCGCTGGATCCTCAGGCCTTGTCTGGTGCAGAGGCAGGCTTCTGAGCTTCCCTAGCCTATGCTAACATAGGTATTAACATATCCCTGGAGCCCCCACAGGAGGTCAGGCCTCCTGTAGCCTGGAGCGGGGAACGTCTGCTTGCCACCCCACCTGCAGCTGCAGCGTCAGGCGCCACGTCGATCGGACACAGGGATCTGAGGCTTGCCCTGGAAGTACGTCAGCGCTGTTACAGGTCCCAGTGGGTCGGGAGTCAGGACTCAGGGTGACAATCGAGGCAGTGCAGGGCAGTGAGGTTCGTCTGGAGTGAACTATTAATTTGGGTTCCTTGAGGAACGGTGTTCTGAAGCCTGAGGCTCCCTCCACTCTCCTGCTGCCAGCGACTCCTCTTGGGATGCCAGGGAGGGCCCGAAACCCTTTCCCAATGGAGCAGGGAAAGGGACCCTCATCTGCAGCTGCACAGATGAAAACGGGGCTCCTCATGAGTCACCGCCGGACCCTCTGGGTTCCTCTCCTGTGGGGAAGGGTGAGGTGGGGCACTTCTTGGCTCAAAGCAAGGGTGTGAAGGAGACTTTCGAGTTCCTAGGATGAAGGTGTGTTTTCCACCGAGATGCCACATTGGCCAAGGGACTCACTACGCATGTAGGTGAGGAGCTACTGGGTTTTCTCGTGTTGCAGCGGGGACCTCTCAAGTTATGTCGGGGACCTCAGAAAACCGCCCCTGTAACCTCAGGAGAGGCCAGTGTCTGTGCCATTGGTCAGGGGCCTCTGGGGATTCCTCCACAGGCATCCTCGGGTCCTCAGGCCTCGTCTGGTGCTGAGGAGGTCTCCTGAGCTTGCCTCAGCCATGCTGACATAGGTCTTGAGTTTCCCCTGGAGCCCCTACATATGTCAGGCCTCGTCTCGTCAGGAGACAGGCACATCTGCTTGCCTTGCCAGCTGCAGCAGCGAAGTCAGGCTCCCCGTCAAGCGGATACAGGAATCTGCGTCTTGCCCTGGAGATACCCCCGTATTGTCAGCAATGCCAGTGTGTAGGGAGTCAACCCTCGGTCAGGCAATCGAGGCAGTGCAGTGCAGTCAACTCCATCTGAAGTGGACAGGCATTTGGTGGTTCTGAGGATGGGTCGCCCAAACCCTTAGGCTCCTCCCAACTCTCCTGCTGTCAGCTCCTACTCTAGGGATGGACAGGAGTGCCGAGAATCTTTTCCGTCGGAGCAGGGAAAGGGAACCTCATTTGGAGCTGCGCAAGTGAAACAGGGCTCCGCATGAGTCACGGTGGAACGCTCGGTTTTCCTCACGATTGCAGACGGATTGAGCGAGGTACTTCATGGGTCACAGCAAGGGTTTGAAGGAGCCTTTCGAAGTCCAGGAGGGAAGGGGTGATTGCCCCCGAGATGCCGCAGCAGACAAAAGCCTCACCTCGCCTGCAGGGGAGAAGCTTCTGTTTATTCTCGAGTTGCTGCGGGGTCCTCTCGAGTTACGATGGGGACATCAGAGACCCGACCCTATGGCTTCAGGAAAGGCCAGTCTCCGTGCCAGTTTCCAGGTGCATCTGGGAATTCCTGACCAGTCGTTGCCGTGTCCTCAGCCCTCGTCTGGTGCTGAGGCGGGAAACCTTAGCTTGCCTGGCCCATGCTGACATAGGTCTTGAGATTCCCCTCAAGCCCCCACAGCGGGTCAGGCCTTGTCTCGCCAGGATATGGGCACGTCTGCTTGCCTCCCCCCCCCCCCAGCTGCAGCAGCAGGGTCAAGCACCTTGTCGAGCAGACACAGGGATCTGGTACTAACCCTGGATGTACCCCCAGGGCGGTCACAGGTGCCAGTGGGTAGGGAGTCAAGCCTTGGGGAGACTATGGAGGCAATGCAGGGCAGTCAGATCCATCTGGAGTGGACGAGGCATTTGGGGGTCTTGGGGAATGGTGGCCCATACCTTGAGGCTCCTTCCGAGTCTCCTGCTGCCAGCGCATCCTCTTGGGATGCCAAGGGAGGGCCGGGAAACCTTTGCCGACGGAGCAAGGAAAGGGACCCACATCTGGAGCTGCACAACGGAAAAAGGGGCTCCTCATGAGTCGCGGTGGGATTCTCAAGGTTCCTCTCGTGTGGGGACGAGTGGGGCGGGGCACTTCCTGTGTCACAGCAAGGGTGTGAAGCAGCCTTTCGAGGTCTGAGAGGGAACGGGTGTTTTCCCCCAAGATGTCGCAGCCAACAAGCTCCTCTCAACAGCAGGGGAGCAGTTTCTGGTTTGTCTCGAGTTGCAGCGGGGTCCTCTCAAGTTACGACCGGGACCTCAGGGACCCGCACCTGTGGCATGAGGAAGTGCCAGTCCTCGTGCCAGTTGCCAGGCGCCCTGGGGATTCCTCCCCAGTCGTCGCTGGGTCCTCAGACCTCATCTGGTGCTGAGGCGGGAGCCTGAGCTTGCCACGCCGATGCTGACATAGGTCTTGAGGTTTCCCTGGAGCCACCACAGTGGGTCAGGCATTGTCTCGCCAGGAGACAGGCACATTGGCTTGCCTCCCCAGCTGAAGCAGCAGGGGCAGGCACCCCGTCGAGTGGACACAGGGATCTGGGGCTTGCCCTGGAGGTACCCCAGGGCTGTCACAGGTGCCAGTAGGTCGGGAGTCAAGAATTGGGGTGTCAATCGAGGCAGTGCAGTGCAGTCTCTTCCATCTGGAGTGGAAGAGGCATTTGGGGGACTTGGGGAATGGTGGCCCGAACCCTGAGGCTCCTCCCCACTCTCCTGCTGCCAGCGCCTCCTCTTGGGATGCCAAGGGAGCGCCGGGAATGCTTTCCCGACGGAGCAGGGAATGGGACCCTCATCTGGAACTGCGCAGGGGAAAACAGGGTTCCTCATGAGTCGCGGTGGGACCCTCGGGGTTTCTCTCGAGTAGGGATGTGTGGGGCGGGGCACTTCCTGGGACACAGCAAGGGTGTAAAGGAGCCTTTCGAGGTCAAAGTGGGTAGGGGTGATTTCCCCCGAAATTCCGCAGTGGAAAAGGGGCTCACTTCGCCTGCAGGGGAGAAGCTTCTGGTTTTTCTCGAGTTGCGGCAGGGTCCTCTCAAGTTACGATGGGGACCTCAGGGACCCGCTCGTGTGTCCTCAGGAGAGGCCAGTCTCCGGGACAGTTGCCAGGCGCTTCTGGAGATTACTCCTCTGTCGTCGCCGGGTCCTCAGGCCTCGTCTGGTGCTGAGGAGGGAGCCTGAGCTTGCCTCGCCCATGCAGATATAGGTCTTGAGTTTCCCCTGTGTCCCGCTCAGTGGGTCAGGCCTCATCTCTGCAGGAGACGGGCACATCTGCTTGCCTCCCCAGCTGAAGCAGCAGGGTCAGGCTCCCCGTCGGGAGGACACAGGGATCTGGGGCTTGCACTGGAGGTACTCCAGGGCTGTCACAGTTGCCAGTGTGTAGGGAGTCAAGCCTCGGGGAGACTATGCAGGCAGTGCAGGGCAGTCAGGTCCATCTGGAGTGGACTAGGCATTTGGGGGTCTTTGGGAATGGTGGCCCTAACCCTGAGGCTCCTCCCGACTCACCTGGTGCCATCATCTACTCTTGGGATGCCAAGGAAGCGCTGGAACCCTTTCCAGATGGAGCAGGGAAAGGGACATTTATCTGGATTTAAGCATAAGAAAACGGGGCTCCTCATGTGTCGCGGCAGGAGCCTCGGGTTTCCTCTTGAGTAGGGACGAGAGGGGAGGGGCACTTCCTGGGTCAAAGCAAAGGTGTGAAGGAGACTTTCGAGGTACAAGAGGGAAGGAGTGATTTTCCACGAGATGCCACAGCGGAAATAGCCCTCAACCCGCCTGCAGGGAAGAAGCTTCTGGTTTTTCACGAGTTGCGGCAGGGTCCCCTCGAGTTATGATGGGGACTGCAGGGACCCACCCCTGTGGTCTCAGGAGAGGCCAGTCTTCATGCCAATTGCCTGGCTCCTCTGGGGATTCCTTCCCAGTCGTTGCCGGTTCCTCAGGCCTCGTCTGGAGCTGAGGTGGGAGCCTGACCTTGCCTCGCCCATGCTGCCATAGGTCTTGAGGTTCCCCTTGAGAAACCACAGGGGGTCAGGCCTCGTCTCGCCAGGAGACGGGCACGTCTGCTTGCCTCCTCAGCTGCAGCAGCAGGGTCAGGCGCCCTGTGAGCGGACACAGGGTTCTGGGGCTTGCCCTGGAGGTACCCCTTGACTGTCACAGGAGCCAGTGGGTCAGGAGTCAAGCCTCGGGGTGACAATCGAGGCACTGCAGGGCAGTCAGATCCATCTGGAGTGGATGAGGCATTTGGGGGTCTTGGGGAATGGTGGCCTGAACCCTGAGGCTGCTTCCGACTCTCCTGCTGCCAGCGGTTCCTCTTGGGATGCCAAGGGAGCGCCGAGAACCCTTTCCCAATGGAGCGGGGAAAGCGACTCTCATCTGGAACTGCACAGTAGAAAACGGTGCTCCTCATGAGTCTTGGCATGACCCTCGGGGTTCCTCTCCAGTAAACGGGTGGTTCGGGGCACCTCCTGGGTCACAGCAAGGATGTGAAGGAGCTTTTCGAGGTCCAATAGTTAAGGATCAATTTCCCCCGAGATGCAGCAGCAGACAAGTGCCTCCCCTCGCCTGCAGGGGAGAAGCTTCTGGTTTTTCTCGAATTGCAGCGGGGTCCTCTTGAGTTACGACTGCCCTCAGAATAGGCCAGTCTCCGTGCCAGTTGCCTCTGGGGATTCCTCCCCAGTGGCCGCCAGGTTCTCAGGCCTCGTCTGCTGCTGAGCAATTAGCCAGAGCTTGCCTCGCCCATGCTGACATAGGTCTTGAGGTTCCCCTGGAGCCCCCACAGGTTGTCAGGCCTCATCTCGCCAGGAGACGTGTACATCTGCTTTCTTCCCCAGCTGCATCAGCAGGGTCAGGCTCCCCATCGAGCAGACATAGGCATCTGGGGCTTGCCCTGGAGGTAACCCAGGGCTGTCAGAGGTGTCAGTTGATCGAGAGTCCAGCCTCGGTGTTACAATCGAGGCAGTGCAGGGCAGTCAGGTCCATCTGGAGTGAATGAGGCATTTGGGGATCTTGGGGAATTGTGGTCCAAACCCTGAGACTTCTCCCGACTCTCCTGCTGCCAGCGCCTCCTCTTGCGTGCCATGGTAGTGCATGGAACCCTTTCCCGAGAGAGCAGGTAAAGAGACCCTCATCTGGAGCTGCGCAGGGGAAAATGGGTCTCCTCATGAGTCGTGGCGATACCCTCGCTGTTCCTCACGAGTGGAGACGGGTAGGTCGGTGCACTTCCTGTATCACAGCCAGAGTGTGAAGGAGCCTTTTGAGGTCCAATAGGGAAGGTGTTTT
>SJYF01013603.1:119934-145460 GCA_006410515.1 Procapra przewalskii | reverse complement strand
TTTTTGCCTATATGCTGCAGTGGACAAGTTCCTCAACTCGCCTGCAGGGGAGAAGCTTCTGGTTATTCTCGAGTAGCGACGGGGTCCTCTCGAGTTATGATGGGGACCTCAGGGACGTACCCCTGTGGTTTCAGGAGAGGCCAGTCTCCATGCCAGTTGCCATGGGCCTCTGGGGATTCCTCCCCAGTCCTCGCTGGGTCCTCAGGCCTCGTCTTGTGCTGAGGCCCAATCCTGAGCTTGCCTCCCCCATGCTTACATAGGTTTTGGGGTTCCCCTGGAGCCCCCACAGGGGTGTCAGGCATCATCTCGCCTGGAGACTTGCACGGCCGCTTGCCTCGCCAGCTGCAGAAGAAGGGTCAGGCTCCCCATCAAGCGGACACAGGGATCAGGGACTTGCCCTCGAGGTACCCCAGGGTGGTCACACATGCCAGTGTATTGGCAGTCATGCCTCAGGGTGACAGTCTAGGCAGTGCTGGGTAGTCAGGTTCATCTGTAGTGGACAAGGCATTTGGGGGTCTTGAAGAATGCTGACCTGACACCTGATGCTCCTCCATACTATCCTGTTCCGAGCACCTCCTCTTGGGATGCGAGTGGAACACCAGGAACCATTTCCCGATGGAGCAGGGAAAGGAATCCTCATCTGGAGCAGAGCAGGGGAAAACGGGGCTCCTCTTGAGTCTCAGAGGGACCGTTGGGGTTCCTCTGGAGTGGGGAAGGGGGGGCGGGGAACTTTGTGAGTCACAGCAAGGGTGTGAAGGAGACTTTAGAGGTCCAAGATGGAAGGGGTGATTTCCCCCGAGACCCTGCAGTGGACAAAGGCCTAACTCCACCTGCAGGTGAGAAGATTCTGATTTTTCTCGAGTTGGGGTGGGGTCCTCTCGAGTTACGATGGGAACCACAGGGACCCACCCCTGTGGCCTCAGGAGAGGACAGTCTCTGGGCCAGTTGCTGGCCCCTCAGGGGATCCCTCATCATTCGATGCCAGGTTCTCAGGCCTCGTCTTGTGCTGAGGCCAGTGTCTGAGTTTTCCTCTCCCTTACTGACATAGGTCTTGGGGTTCCCCTGGAGACCCCAAAG
Source organism: Procapra przewalskii (assembly GCA_006410515.1). Classification (NCBI taxonomy): domain Eukaryota; kingdom Metazoa; phylum Chordata; class Mammalia; order Artiodactyla; family Bovidae; genus Procapra; species Procapra przewalskii. The sequence goes on along the minus strand of SJYF01013603.1, from coordinate 144,383 downwards.
GGGAGTCAGGTCTCATTCGCCTGGAGACATGCACAGCCGTTTGCCTCCCCAGCTGCAGCAGCAGGGACAGGCTCCCTATCGAGAGGACACAGAGATCTGGGGCTTGCCCTCGAGGTACCCCAGGGCTGTCACACGTGGCAGTGTGTCTGGATTCGAGCCTCAGGGTGACCGTCGAGGCATTGCAGGGCATCCAGGCTCATCTGTAGTGGACGAGGCATTTGGTGTCTTGGTAAACGGTGGCCAGACCCCTGATGCTCCTCCCAACTCTCCTGGTGTGTGCGCCTCATCTTGGGATGTGCGGAGAGCGACGGGAACCCTTTCCCATCGGAGCAGGGAAAGGGACCCTCATCTGGAGCTAAGCACGGGAAATTGGGTCTCTACTGAGTTGTGGCGAGACCCTTGGGGTTCCACTCCAGTTGGGACGGGTAAGACGGGCTACTTCTTCGGTCACATCAAGTGTGTGAAGGAGTCTTTCAAGGTCAAAGAGGGAAGGGGTGATTTCCCGTGAGGTACCACAGCGGACAATGGCCTCACCCCACCTGCAGGGGAGAAGCTTCTGGTTTTTCTCGAGGTGCGGCAGGTCCTCTAGAGTTACAACAGGTACCACAGGGACCCGCCCCTGTGGCCTCAGGAGAGGCCGGTCTCCTGGCCAGTTGCCAGGCGCCAATGGGGATACCTCCTTAGTTGTCACTGGGTCCTCAGGCCTCATTTGGTGCTGAGCCCAGTGCCTGAGCTTGCCTAGCCCATGCTGACATAGGTCTTGGGGTACCCCTGGAGCACCCACAGGGGAGTCAGGCTTCGTAATGCCTGGAGACTTGCACAGCGGCTTGGCTCCCAGCTGCAGCAGTAGGGTCAGGCTCCCTGTCCAGCGGACACATGGATCTACGGCTGGCCCTCGATGTACCCCTGGGCTGTCACACGTGCTAGTGTGTCTGGAGTTGAGCCTCAGGTGACAGTCGAGGCAGTGTAGGGAAGTCAGGTTCATCTGAAGTGGTCGAGGCATTTGGGGGTCTTGGAGAAAGTTTTCCTCACCCCTGATGCTCCTCCTGACTCTCTGGGTGTGATCGCCTTCTCTTGGGATGAGAGGGGAACACGGGGAAACCATTCCCGATGGAGCAGGGAAAGGGACCCTAATCTGGAGCAGAGCAGGGGAAAATGGGGCTCCTCGTGAGTCGCTGTGGGTCCCTCGGGGTTCCTCTCGAATGGGGCGGGTGGGGTGGTGTACTTCTTGGGTCACAGCAAGGGTTTGAAGGAGCCTTTTGAGGTCCAAGAGGGAAGGGGTGATTTCCCCTGAGACGCCAGAGAGGATACGGTCCTCACCCCACCTGCAGGTGAGAAGATTCTGGTTTTTCTCGAGTTGGGGCGGGATCCTCTCTAGTTACTATGTGGACCCCAGAGACCCACCCCTGTGGCCTCAGGAGAGGCCAGTCTCATCTCTGAAGATTCCTCCTCTTTTGTCACCCATATTCAGGCCTCGTCTGGTGCTGAGGCGGGAGCCTGAGCTTGCCCCACCCGTGTTGACATAGGTCTTGGGTTTCCCCTAAAGCCCTCACATGGTAGTCAGGCCTCCTCGAGCGTGGAGACTTGCACAGCCTCTTGCCTCACCAGCTGCAGCAGCAAGGTCAGGCTCCCCGTCGAGGGGACACGGACCTGGTGCTTGCCCTCGTGGTACCCCAGGACTGTCACACGTGCCAGTGTTTCGGGAGTCGACCCTCAGGTGACAGTCGAGGAAGTGCAGGGCAATCAGTTTCATCTGGAGATGATGAGGCATTTGGGGGTCTTGGGGAATGGTGACCAGCCCTCTCATGCTCCTCATGACTCTCCTGGTGTGAGCACCTCCTCTTGGGATGGGAATGGAGCGCCGGGAACCCTTTCCTGTCAGAGCAGGGAAAGGGATCCTCATCCGGAGCTGAGCAGGGGAAAACGGGGCTCCTTTTCATTCATGGCGGGACACTATGGATTCCTCTCGAGTGGGTCAGGTGGGGCGGGGCACTTCTTGGGTCACAGCAAGGGTGTGAAGGAGTCTTTTGAGGTCCAAGAGGGAACGCGTGATTCCCCCCGAGACGCTGCAGCAGAACGGGGCCTCACCACACCTGCAGGGGAGAAGCTTCTGGTTTTTGTCGAGTTGCCGCAGGGTCCTCTCGAGTTAGGACGTGGACCCCAGGGACACGCACCTGTGGCCTCAGAAGAGGCCCGTCTCCAGGCCAGTTGCCTGACACCACTGGCGATTTTTCCGCAGTCTTCCCCAGTTCCTCAGGCCGCATCTAGTGCAGAGACCGGAGCCTGAGCTTGCCTCGCCTTTGCTGACATAGGTCCTGGAGTTCCCCTGGAGACCCACAGGTGAGTCAGGCCTCGTCTCATGTGGAGACGTGCACGGCTGCTTTCCTCCCCAGCTGCAGTGGCAGTGTTAGACTATCCATCGAGCGGAATCAGGGATCTGGGGCTTGCCCTCGAGGTACCCCTGGGCTATCACACGTGCCAGTATGTCAGGAGTGGAGGCTCGGGGTGACAGTCGAGTCAGTGCAGCGCAGTCAGATTCATCTGTTGTGGACGAGGCATTTGGGGGTCTTGGGGAATGGTGGCCTGAACCTTGATGCTCCTTCCTACCCTCTGGATTCTAGCGCCTCCTCTTGGAATGCGAGGGGAGCACCAGGAACCCGACCCTCATCTGGAGCTGAGCAAGGGAAAACAGGGCTCCTCTTGCGTGGCAGCGGGACTCTCCGGGTACATCTTGAGTGGGGACGGTTGAGTGGGGCACTGGGTCACAGCAAGGGTGTGAAGGAGACTTTCCAGGTCCAAGAGGGAATGGATAAGCTGCAGCGGACAAGGGCCTCACCCCTCCTGCAGGGGAGAAGCTTCTGGTATTTCTCGAGTGAGGGGTGTCCTTTCGAGTTACATCTGGGACCCCAGGGACCCGCCCCTGTGGCCTCAGGAGAAGCCAGTCTCCGTGCCAGTTGCCAGGCGCCTCTGGGTATTCCTCCCCAGTCGTCTAGGGTACCCGGCCTCGTCTGGTGCTGAGGCCAGAGCGTGAGCTTGCCTTGCCCATGCTGACATAGTTCTTGGGGTTCCCCTGGAGCCCCCACAGGGGAGTCAGGCCTCATCTCGCCTGGAGATGTGCACGACCGCTTGCCTCCCCAGCTGAAGCTGCAGGGTCAGGCTCCCCTTCCAGCAGACACAGGGATCTGGGACTTGCCCTCGAGATACCCCAGGGCTGTCACCCGTGTCAGTGTGTAGGGAGTAGAGCGTCAGAGTAAGAGTCGAGGCAGTGCAGGGCAGTGAGTTTCATCTGGAATGGACGAGGCATTTGGGGTCTTGGGGAATGGTGGACCAAACCCTGATGCTCTTCCTGACTCTCTGGGTGTGAGCGCCTCCTCCTGGGGTGCAAAGGGAGCGCCAGGAATCCTTTCCTGATGGAGCAGGGAAATGGACCTTCATCTGGACCTGAGCAGGGGAAAACGGGGCTCCTCTTGAGTCTCGGCGGGACCCTCAGGCTTCATTTCGAGAGGGGACTAGTGGGCTGAGACACTCCTTGGGTCACAGCAAGGGTTTGAAGAAGCCTTTCAAGGTCCAAGAGGGAAGGGTGATTTCCCCCCAGACGCTGCAGGGGACAAGGTCCTCACCCTGTCTACAAGAGTGAAGATTCTGTTTTTTCTCGAGTTGCAGTGGGGTCCTCTCAAGTTATGAAGGGGACACCAGGGACTCACCCCTGTGGCCTCAGGAGAGGCCAGTCTCCATGCCAGTTGCCAGGCACCTCTGGAATTCCTCCCCAATCGTCGCTGGGTCCTCAGGCCTAGTTGATGATGAGGCCGGGACCTGAGCTTGCATTGCCCGAGCTGACATAGGTCTTGGAGTTCCACTGGAGCCCCCAGAGGGGAGTCAGGCCTCGTCTCGCCTGGAGAGGTGCACGGCCTCTTGCCTCCCCACCTGCTGCGGCAGGGTCAGGCTCTTCCTTGAGTGGACATAGGGATCTGTGTCTTGCCTTCGAGGTAACCCAGGGTTGTCACACGTGCCATTGATTCACGAGTCAAGTCTCGGGGTAACAGTCAAGGCAATGCAGGGCATTCAGGTTCATCTTGTGTGGACGAGGCTTTTGAGGGTCTTGGGGAATGGTGGCCCGACCCCTGATGCTCCTCCCAACTCTCCTGGTGCGAGCTCCTCCTCATGAGTGCGAGAGGAGCGCCGGGAACTTTTTCCCGACATAGCAGGGAAAGGGAACCTCATCTGGATTGAGCAGGGAAAAAAGGGGCTACTCTTAATGGCGGCGGGAATCTCGGGTTTCCTCTTGGGTGGGGAAGGGTGGGGCGGGGCACTTCTTGGGTCACAGTAAGGATGTGAAGGCTCCTTTAGAGGTCCAAGAGGGAAAAGGTGATTTCCTCTGAGGCACCGCAGAGGACAAGGGCCTCACACTGCCTGCAGGGGAAAAGCTTTTGCTTTTTTACGAGTTGCGACGGGGTCCTCTCGAGTTACCACAGTCACCTAAAAAACCCGACCCTGTGGCCTCAGGAGAGGCTAGTCTCCATACCAGTTGCCAGGCGCCTCTAGGGATTCCTTCCCAGTAGTCGCCAGTCCTCAGGCCTCATCTGGTGCTGAAGCCAGTGCCTGAGGTTGCCTCACCCGAGATGACATAAGTTTGGTGTTCCCCTAAAGCCCCCACAGGGGAGTCAATCCTCTTCTCGCCTGGAGATGTGAACGGCGGCTGCAACATCAGGGATTGGCTCCCCTTCGAGCAGACAGAGGGATCAGGGGCTTGTTCTCGAGGTACCCCAGGGCTGTCACACATGTCAGTGTCAGGAGTTGAGCCTCAGGGTGACATTCGAGGCTGTACAGGGCAGTCAGGTTGATCTGGATTGGACGAGTCATTTGCCAGTCTTAGGGAATGGTGGCCCTACCCCTGATGCTTCTCCCGACTCTCCGGTTGCAATCACCTCCTCTTGGAATGCAAGGGGCTCTCCGAGAACCCTTTCCCAATGGAGCAGGGAAAGGGACCCTCATCTGGAACTGCGCAGCGAACAACAGGGCTCCTCATGAGTCGGGGCGGGACCCTCTGGGTTCCTCTCGAGTGTGGCTGGGTGGGGTGGGGCACTTCTTGGGTCACAGAAAGGGTGTCAAGGAGCCTTTCAGGGTCCAAGAGTGAAGGGGTGATTTCCACCGAGAGGTTGCAGCGGACAATGGCATCACCCCACCAGCAGGGGAGAAGCTTCTAGTTTTTCTCCAGTTTCAGCGGGGTCCTCTCGAATTAAGACTGGGACCCCATGGACCCGGCCCTCGGCCTCAGGAGAGGCCACTCTCCGTGCCAGTTGCCAGGCGCCTCTGGGGATTCCTCCACAGTCCTCGCCAGTGCATCAGGCCTCATCTGGTGCTGAGGCCAGAGCCTGAGCTTGAGTAGCTCGTGATGACATAGGTCTTGGGATTCCCCTGGAGCCCCCATAGGGGCGTCAGGCCTCTTCTCGCCTGGAGACGGGCACAGACACTTGCTTTCCCAGCTGCAGCGGTAGGGTCAGGCTCCCCGTTGAGTAGACACAGGTATCTGAGGTTTGCCCTCGAGACACCCCTTGGCTATCACACGTGCCACTGTGTCTGGGGTCGAGCCTCGGGGTGACAATCGAGGCAGTGCAGGATAGTCAGGTTCATCTGGTTGGGAGGAGGCATTTTGGTGTCTTGGGGAATGGTGGCCCAACCTCTGATGCTCCTCCCGACTCTCTGGGTGTGAGTTCCTCCTCTTGGGATGCGAGTGGAATGCCGGGAAACCTTTCCTGATGGAGCAGACAATGGGACACTCATCTGGAGCTGAGCAGGGAAAAACGGGCTCCTCTTGAGTCGCGAAGGTAACCTAGATTTTCCTCTTGAGTGGGGACGGGCGTGGCAGAGCACTTCTTGGGTGACCCCAAGGTAGTGAAGGAGTCTTTCAAGGTTCAAGAGGGAAGGGGTGATTTCCCCCGAGACATCGCATTGGACAAGGGCCTCACCCTGACTGCAGGGGAGAAGCTTCTGGTTTTTCTCAAGTTATGTTGGAATCTTCCCCAGTTAGACAGGGGCCCAGGGACCCGACCCTGTGGCCTCAGGAGAAGCTAGTCTCGGTGCCCAGTGCAGGTGCCTCTGGGGATTCCTCCGCAGTCATCGCTGGGTCCTCAGGCCTCGTCTGGTGCTTAGGCCGGAGCCTGAGCTTTCCTCGCCTGTGCTGACATAGGACTTGGGTTTCACCTGGAGCCCCCACAGGGGAGTCAGGTCTCATCTCGCCTGGAGACAGGCACGGCCACTTGCCTCCCCAGCTGCAGCATCTGGGTCAGGCTCCCTGTTAGCGGACACAGTGATCTGTGGCTTGCCCTCTAGGTACCCCATGTTGTCACACGTGCCAGTGTGTCGGGAGTCGAGCCTCAGGGTTACAGTCGAGGCAGTGCAGGGCAGTCAGGTTAACCTGGAGTGGACAAGGCATTTGGGGTACTTGGGGAATGGTGGCCCGACCACTGATGATCCTCCCGATTCTCCTGGTGCGAGCGAGACCTCTTGGGATATGAGAGGAGCTCCGGGAATGCTTTTCCGATGGAACAGGGAAAGGGACCATCATCTGGAGCTGAGCAGGTGCAAACGGGGCTCCTCTTGAGTCAGAGCAGGACCCTAGGGGATCCTCTCAAGTGGGGACTGGTGGGGCGGGGAACTTCTTGGGTCACAGCAAGGGTGTGAAGAATCATTTCAAGTTCCAAGAGGGAAGGGGTGATTTCCCCAGAGACGCAGCCACAGACAAGAGCCTCACCCAGCCTGCAGGGGAGAAGCTTCTGCTTTTTCTCAAGTTGCGATGGGGTCCTCTCAATTTCCGACGTGGACCCCAGGGACCCGCCCCTGTGGCGTCAGGAGAGGCCAGTCTCCGTGCCAGTTTCCAGACGCATTGGGGGATACCTCCCCAGTTGTCGCCGGGTCCCCAGGCCTCGTCTGGGTCTGATGCCAGAGCCTGAGTTTTCATGGCCCATGCTGACATAGGTCTTGGGATACCTGGAGCCCTCACATGAGAGTCAGGCTTTGTCTCGCCTGGAGACGTGCACGGCCGCTTTCTTCCCCAGCTGCAGCAGCAGGGTCAGGTTCCCCATCGAGTGGACACAGGGATCTGGGACTTGCCCTCAAGGTACCCCAGGGCTGTCACATGTGCCACTGTGTCGCGATTCGAGACTTGGCGTGACAGTCGAGGCAGTGCAGGGCAGTCAGGTTCATCTGGAGAGGAAGAGGCATTTGGGGGACTTGGGGAATGGTGGCCCGACTGCTGGTTCTCCTCCCAACTCTCCGGGTGCGAGCTCCTCCTCTTGGGATGTGAGGGGAGCCACGTAAACACTTTCCCGATGGAGCAGGGAAAGGAACCGTCATCTGGAACTAAGCAGGTGAAATTGGGGCTCCTCTTGAATTGCGGCGGGAACCTCAGGTTCCTTTTGAGTGGGGATGGGTGGGGCGGGGCACTTTTTGGGTGACAGCAAGGGTTTGAAGGAGCCTTTCGAGGTCCAAGAGGGAAGGGGTGATTTACCCCGAGACTCCACAGTGGACAAAAGCCTCATACCGCCTGCAGGGAAAAAGCTTCGGGTTATTTTCGAGTTGTGCGGGGTTCTCTCGAGTTATGACAGGGCCCCTGGGACCCACCCCTGTGGCCTCAGGAAAGGCCAGTCTCAGTGTCAGTTGCCAAGCACCTCTGGGGATTCTTTTCCAGTCATTGCTGGGTCCTCAAGCCTCGTCAGGTGCTGAGGCCTGAGCCTGAGCTTGCCCAGCCAGTGCTGACAAAGATCTTGGGGTTCCCGTGGAGCCCCCACATTGGAGTCAGGCTTCATCTTGCCTGGGGACGTGCAAGGCGGCTTGCCCCCCAGCTGCAGCAGCAGGGTCATGCTCCCCTCCAGAGGACACAGGGATCTGCAGCTTTCCCTCAAGGTTACCCAGGTCTGTTACCGTACCAGTGTGTCGGGAGTCGAGCCTCGGGGTGACAGTCGAAGCATTACAGAGCATTCAGTTTCATCTGGAGAAGACAAGTTATTTGGGGGCCTGGGGAATGGTGGCCCGACCCCTGATGCTCCTCCCAATTCTGCTGGTGTGAGCGCCTCCCCTTGGGATGCGAGGGGAGCACTGGGAACCCTTTCGCAATGGAGCAGGGCAAGGGACCCTCATCTGGAGCTGAGCAGGTGAAAACGGGCTCCTCTTGATTCGTGGCAGGACCCTGGGGGTTCCTCTCAAGTGGAACCAGGTGTGGCGGGGCACGTCTTGGGTCACAGCAAGGGTGTGAAGGAGCCTTTCGAGTTCCAAGAGGGAAGGATTGATTTCTGCCAAGAATACACAGTGGAAAAGGGCCTCACTCCCCTGCAGGGGAGAAGCTTCTGGTTTTTCTGGAGTTGCGGCGGGGTCCTCTGGAATTATAATGGGCCCCCAGGGACCCGCCCCTGTGGTTTCAGGAGAGGCCATCTCCGTGCCCATTGCCAGGCACCTCTGGGGATTCCTCCCCAGTCTCTAGGGTACCCCGATGTCGTCTGGTGCTGAGGCCAGAGCGTGAGCTTGCCTCGCCCGTGCTGACATAGGTCGTTGGGTTCCCCTGGAATACCGACAGGTGAGTCAGGCCTCGTCTCGCCTGGAGACCTGCACGTCCGCTTGCCTCCACAGCTGCAGCAGCATGGTCAGGCTCCTTGTCAATCGGACACAGTGATCTGCAGCTTGCCATCGATGTACCCCAGGGCTGTCACACGTGCCAGAGTGTCGAGAGTCGAGCCTCAGAATGACAGTCGAGGTGGTGCAGGGCAGTCAGGTTCATCTGTAGTGGACGAGGCATTTGGGGGTCTTAGGAAGTGGTGGCCCAAAACTGATGCTCCTCAAGACTACCCGGATGCGAGTGTCTCCTCGTGGGATGCGAGCGGAGCACCGGGAACCCTTTCCCGATGGAACAGACAAAGGGACCCTCACCAGGAGCTGAGCATATTAAAACGGGGCTCCTTTTGTGTTTGGGCAGGACCCTCGGGATACCTCTCGAGTGGGGACGAGTTTGGCGGGGCACTTCTTTGGTCACAGCACAGCTGTGAAGGACCCTTTCGAGGTCCTGGAGGGAAGGGGAGATTTCCCCGGAGATGCTGCAGTGGACAAGGGCCTCACCCCGCCAGCAGGGGAAAAGCTTCTGTTTGTTCTCGTGTTGCGGTGGGTACCCGAGGTACCCGAGGTACCCGACCCCGTGACCTCAGGAGAGGCCAGTCTCTGTGCCAGTTGCCAGGTGCATCGGGGGATTCTTCCCAAGTCAACGCAGCATCCTCAGGCCTCATCTGAGGCTGAAGCCATAGCCTGAGCTTGGTTAACATGGAGCCCCCACAGTGCAGTCAAGCCTCGTCTCACCTGGAGACATGCACGGGCGCTTGCCTCCGCAGCTGCAGTAGCACGGTCAGGCTCCCTGACGAGCAGGCACAGAGATATGGGGCTTGCCATCGAGGTACCCCAGGGCTGTCACACGTGCAGGTGTGTCGGGTTCGAACCTCGGGGTGACAGTTGAGGCAGTACGGGGCAGTCAGGTTCATGTGGAGTGGACGAGGCATTTGGGGGTCTTGGGAAATGGTGGCTCGACCCCTGATGCTCCTCCTGACTCTCCGGGTGTGAGCACCTCCCCTTGGGATGAGAGTGGAGCGACTGGAACCCTTTCCCTTCGGAGCAGCGAAAGGTAAACTCATCTGGAGCTGAGAAAAGGAAAACGGAGCTCCTCTTGAGTCGCACGTGACCCTCGGGGTTCCTCTCGAATGGGGACGGGTAGGGCGTGGCACTTCTTGGGTCACAGCAAGGGGGTGAAGGAGCCATTCGAGGTCCAAGAGGGAAGGGAAGATTTCCCCCAAGACACCGCAGCGGACAAGGCCCTCAACTCACATGCACGGGAGAAGCTTCTGTATTTTATCGAGTTGCATCAGGGTCCTCTAGATTAAAGATGGGGACACCAGGGACCCTCCCCTATGGCCAGGAGAGGCCAGTCTCTGTGCCAGTTTCCAGGCGCCTCTGGGGATTCCTCCCCAATCGCCCCCGGTTCTCAGGCCCTGCCTCATGCTGAGGCCGGAGCCTGAGCTTGCCTTGCCCGTGCTGACATAGGTCTGGGGATTCCCCTGGAGCCCCCACAGGGAAGTCAGGTCTCGTCTCACCTGGAGACATGCATGGCCGCTTGCCTCCCCAGCTGCAGCATCAGGGTCAGGCTCCTTGTCGATCGGACACAGTGACCTGCAGCTTGCCATCGATGTATCCCAGGGCTGTCACACTTGCCAGTGTGTCAGGAGTCAAACCTCGGTGTGACAGTGAAGGCAGTGCAGGGCAGTCAGGTTCATCTGGAGTGGTCGAGGCATTTGGGGTTCTTGTGGAATGGTGGATCGACTCTGATGCTCCTCCCCTGACTCTCCAGATGCGAGCACCTCCACTTGGGATGTGAGGGGAGCGCCGGGAACCCTTTCCCGAAGGAGCAGGGTAATGGACCCTCATCTGGAGCTGAGCAGGGGAAAACTGAGCTCCTCTTAAGTCGCGGCCAGATCCTCGTGGTTCCTCTTGAGTGGGACGGGTGGGGAGGGGCACTTCTTGTGTCACAGCAAGGGTGTGAAGGAGCCTTTGGAGGACCAAGAGGAAAGGGGTGATTTCCCCCAAGACGCCTCAGTGGACAGGGCCTCACGCTGCCGAAAGGGGAGAAACTTCTGGTATTTCTCGAGATACAGAGGGGTCCTCTCGAGTTACGATGGGGACCCCAGGGATCTGCCCCTGTGGCCTCAGGAGACGCCAGTCTCCGTGCCAGTTTCCAGGCGCCTCTGGGGATACCTCCCCAGTCTTTTCTGGGTCCTCAGGTCTCATCTAGTGCTGAGGCCGGAGCCTGAGCTTGCCTCACCCATGCTGACATAGGTCTTGGGGTTCCCCTGGAGACCCCACAGGGGAGTCAGGCCTCGTCTCACCTAGAGAGGGGCAAGGCCACTTGCCTCCCCTGCTGCATCAGCAGGGTCAGGCTCCCCGTCAGGGGGACACAGACATCTGTGGCTTTCCCTTGAGGGACCCCAGGGCTGTCACACGTGCCAGTGTGTTGGTAGTCGATCCTCGGGGTGACAGTCTAGGAAGTGTAGGGCAGTCAGGTTCATCTGGAGTGGATGTGGCTTTTGAGGGTCTTGGGGAATGGTGGCCCGACCCCTGATGCTACTCCCAACTCTCTCGGTGAGAAAGCCTACTCTTGGGAGGCGAGGGGACTGCCGGGAACCCTTTCCTGACAGAACAGGGAAAGGAACCCTCATCTGGAGCTGAGCAGGGGAAAACGGGGCTCCTCTTGATTCACGCGGGGACCCTCAGGGTTCCTCTCAAGTGGGGACTGGTGGGGTGGGGAACTTCTTGGGTCACAGCAAGGGTGTGAAGGAGCCTTTCAATGTCCAAGAGGGAAGGGGTGATTTTCCAAGAGACAACGCAGTGAACAAGAGCCTCACCCCGACTGCAGGGAGAAGCTTCAGGTTTTTCTCGAATTGCGGCGTTGTCTTCTCAAGTTTCGATGGGGACACGGGGACCCGCCCCTGTGGCCTCAGGAGAGCCCAGTCTCCAAGCCAGTTGCCAGGCACATCTGGGGACTCCTCCCCAGTCGTCTCCAGGTCCTCTGGCCTCGTCTGGTGCTGACGCCGGAGCCTGAGCTTGCCTCGCCTGTGCTGACGTAGATCTTGGGGTTCTACGGTAGCTCCCACAGTGGAGTCAGGCGAGTCTCGTCTAGCCTGGAAGCATGTACACCGCTCACCTCCCCAGTTGCAGCAGCAGTGTCAGGCTTCCCGTCGAGCGGACACAGGGATCTGGGGATTGCTGTCGCTGTACTTCAGGGCTTTCACATGTGTCAGTGTGTCGGGTTTGAATCTCAGGGTGACAGTCGAGGCAGTACAGGGCAGTCAGGTTCATGTGGAGTGGACGAGGCATTTGGGGGTCTTGGGAAATGGTGACCAGACCCCTGATGCTCCTCCCGACTCTCCTGGTGTGAGCACCTCCCCTTGGGTTGCGAGGGGAGCGACGGGAACCCTTTCCCTTCAGAGCAGGGAACGGGAAACTCATCTGGAGCTGAGCAGGGGAAAACAGGACTCCTCTTGAGTCGCACGTGACCCTCGGGGTTCCTCTCGAATGGTGACGGTTAGAGCGTGGCACTTCTTGGGTCACAGCAAGGGTGTGAAGGAGCCTTTAGAGGTCCAAGAGGGAAGGGGTGATTTCCTCCAAGACACCGCAGCAGGCACTGGCCTCACCTCGCATGCATGGGAGAAGCTTCTGTATTTTCTCGAGTTGCATCAGGGTCCTCTCGAGTAATGATGCTGATAGCAGGGAGCCTCCCCTTTGGCCAGGAGAGGCAAGTCTCCGTGCCAGTTGCCAGGTGCCTCTGGGGATTCCTCCCCAATCGTCGCCGGGTTCTCAGGCCCTACCTCGTGCTGAGGCCGGAGCCTGAGCTTGCCTCGCCCGTGCTGACATACATCTGGGGATTCCTCTGGAGTCCCCACAGGGGTGTCGGGTCTCGTCTCGCTTGGAGACATGCAAGGCCACTTGCCTCCCAGCTGCAGCAGCATGGTCAGGCCCCTTGTCGATCAGACACAGTGATCTGCAGCTTGCCATCAATGTACCCCAGGGCTGTCACACTTGCCAGTGTGTCGGGAGTCGAGCCTTGATGTGACAGTAGAGGCAGTGCAGGGCAGTCAGGTTCATGTGGAGTTTTAGAGACTTTTGCGGGTCTTGGAGAATGGTGGCCATACCCCTGATTTTCCTCCCGACTCTCTGGATGGAGCACATTCACTTGGGATGCAAGGGGAGCGCCGGGAACCTTTTCCCGAAGGAGCAGGGTAATGGACCCTCATCTGGAGCTGAGCAGGGGAAAACTGGGCCCTTCTTAAGTCGCGGCCGGACCCTCATGGTTCCTCTCGATTGGGACTGGTGGGGAGGGGCACTTCTTGTGTCACAGCAAGGGTGTGAAGGAGCCGTTGGAGGTCCAAGAGGAAAGGGGTGATTTCCCCCGAGATGCCGCAGCGGACAGGGCCTTACGCCAACGGCAAGGGAGAAGCTTCTGGTATTTCTCGAGATACGGTGGTGTCCTCTCGAGTTATGATGGGGACCCCAGGGATCCACCACTGTGGCCTCAGGAGATGCCAGTCTCCATGCCAGTTGCCAGGCACCTCTGGGGATACCTCCCCAGTTGTCGCCTGGTCCTCAGACCTCATCTAGTGCTGAGGCCTGAGCCTGAGCTTGCCTCACCCATGCTGACAGAGGTCTTGGAGCCTGGAGCTTGGTCCTGGAGCCCCCACAGGGGAGTCAGGCCTCGCCTAGCCTGGAGATGTGCATGACCTCTCGCCTCCCCAGCTGCAGCAGCAGGGTCAGGCTCCACATCGAGCGGACACAGGGATCTGGGGTTTGCCGTCCAGGTATTCCAGGGCTGTCACACGTGCCAGTGTATCTGGAGTGGAGCCTTGTGGTGACCGTCGAAGCAGTACAGGGCAGTCAGGTTCATCTGGAGTGGAAGAGAAATTTGGGGGACTGGGGAACAGTGACCCAACCCCTGATGCTCCTCCCTACTCTCCTGGTGTGAGCACCTCCTCTTTGGATGCTAGGGGAGCGCCTGGAACCACTTCCCAGTTGGGACCTAACACACGCCATGATAGTCTTCAGGGACTAAGATGGTCCTTATGGGAAAAGTTGAGTCATTGAACAGTGAGGTCATTCCTGCAGATGCAAGGACTTGTCTAATCAGCATACTCCCCGTAAACTGGTTTGAGTTTATCATATCAGGACGTAGAAGACATCCCCCTGCAGCCAATAAAGGTTAACCAATTAGTAAATACAAGGAAACCCCTGCAGCCAACAAAGATTAACCAATTGGTAAATACAAGGAAACCCCTGCAGCCAATAGAGATTAGCCAATCAGCCCTTGCCAATTCCTTCTAACCTCCATTCAGCCCTTTCCAATTCTCTGTAAACCTATAAATACTGCTGTAAATGTGGGCTCGGGGCTCTGTTGCTCCACTCCACTGCATTGGATGTGGCAGGAGAGCCCTAACTCGAGTTAGTCAATAAAACCCCTTCATGCTTTTGCATTACCATGGTTGACTTGTTCATTCGGTCATATCAGAGACTTGGACTCGGAGCATAACATTTGGGGGCTCGTCCAGGATCTCCTTTTGACTGGATAGAGCAGGTCTTCTGGTAGAAGGGGGACCTCGCTAGGAGGTAAGAAGGGTGAACACTGGTGTTAGTTTGGGAGACATCTAGTTTAAGACCGGGGCTCAGTATTGTACCGAAGAGGCAGCTGGCTCTGGTAAGAAGAAAGCTTTTGTCAGTTTTGGTCAGGGGCAAATTAGTAGTCCTAGCTCGCATAAGGCCAAGGCCCTGTGAGCGCACTGGAGGGCAGCTGGCTCTGGGGGAAAAAGAGAAGTTCTGTTGATTTCGAATCTGGTGGGTGGTGGACGCCCTTCAGTAATGTAATCTTGAGAGATATGAAGGTTCAATCGCCCTAGGAAGACCTAGTACTGTGTCTCGGCTGATATTTTCCGTCTTCTGTTGGTTGCATCTTTGTGTGTGTCGGCATTGTCTTTGCTCTCTGTGTGTTTTTCTCGTCTCCTGTGTTTTACTCTGTAATATTTTATATAAATTAATGTCTTCCTTAGGAAAACATATGCTTTAAAAAAGAACCAAAAAAAAACAAAAATATGAAGGTGACTGAGACGAGTCAAATGGGCATACTGAGTCTGGGCACGAGTTTGCTGGTGATGGGTCGCTAACACTCTGGGAAGAGTTCCTCTTTCTTCCTCACCTATAGGTTAAGGTTAGATGTTCTGTCTTTCTACAGCAAGTCTCTGGAGTTTCCTGGGGACTCTTATAACTGGGTTTTGGGAAAAGAGGGTAACCATTCAATAGAAAAAGGGACTTATGGTTCCATAGACTTAAGCAGTGAAGATGCCCAGTTGGCTGTGGGTAGGTACTGGTCCTCTTAAGTTAGTGAGTGCTCAGCTTTCCTGCTTCATTATTTGACCCAGAAGGGACAGTTTTCAGGTCTCCCACAAATGATATAAGGGAAACGATGGTCCCCTTTGACCCTCTCTGGTACACAGGTGCTGGGGAAACGTGAACTAGCGGCAGTGTGACAACAGGACGCAGACGCAGTTCCACAGGAGCAGCACCAGGGGCAGAGGGGCTTGCAATGGCTGATGGCAGAGCTGGTTTGGGCTTTGTTTACAACACTGCCTTCGGTAGCCTGGGTATTAGAGAGGGTATTAGGAGAGAGGCCAGTCTCATGGTTTAGGAGGAAGTCCTTCATATTGGAATCTCATTCAAGGAGTTGCCACTTTCTGCTCAGCACTGCCTGAGCTCTGCTAGTTTCCCCGTCCTTTCTGGATGGGGTCCACTTGGGTCTCCCAGGCTCACCGTTAAGCCAGTATGACTCCCCTCACCGAGGAAGCCCATGCAGTATTCTTCATGTTCTGTGCTAATGTTTTCTCTGGAAGGGACAGACGGAACTGTTTCTCATTTTCATTCAGTTTTTAGCAGAGTAAATAGAACTAACTTATATTTTCCCTTTTATGGAGAAGTTATTTTTATGTAGTTTCCAAACTTTATATAAAAAACTTTTGTGAAGTGTTCTCTGACTCTGTAATATTTTACTAGTACTAGTTGAGAGGTGAAATCTGTATAACTTGTCCTCATTGACCTTTTAATCCCATTTGGGATGATTGTCAGCAGCTGTTACAGGTGCTCTTCATTACAGAGAAACACGATCAGATCTTGTCAGAAGCACAGAAAAACGTTCCATGGATGGACTGAAGACCTACCACTTAGCCTAATCCAATTGATGAAGGATTTCCTTTGATGCAACCAAACTGGGATTTTGAACGCGCTGAAGGTAGGGAGCATCTCCGAGTGTACCGCCAGACTCTGATGGCTGACCTCCGGGCAGCCGCCAGGAAGCCAGTGAATTTGACTAGGGTAAATTTGATAGGGCAGGAGCCAAACGAGAGCCCGGCAGCCTTTTTGGAGAGGTTAATGGAGGCTTTCAGGCAGTATACGCCCATGGACCCTTAGGCTGATGAGTCACACGCAGCAGTTTTGCTAGTCTTTGTTAATCAGGCAGCTCCGGATATCAGGAGGAAGTACAGAGGATAGAGAGGCTGGGAGAAGAGTCAATACAGGATCTGGTGAGGGCAGCTGAGAAACTGTTTAGTAATAGGGAGACTCCTGAGGAAAGGGAGGAACGAATCAGATGGGAGGAAAGGGAATTTAGAGCCAGGGAAAACCGAAGAAATCCGAAAGAATTGGCTCAAAATTTCTTTGCGGGGACGAGACCAGGACCTGATTCCTGGAAGACTCGAGACACCCAGCCTAAAGGAAGGGAGAAGCCAGCCAGACCGACCCTAAAGAGACCAACACGCCTACTGTAAAGAGCAGGGGCACTGGAAAAATGAGTGCCCCAAGAGAGACCTGAAAAAAAGAGGACTGTAAGAAAAGAAGAGTCTCCCTCGGGTACTTGAGACACCCAGCCAAAAGGAAGTAGAGAAAATAAGAACTGGACTTGGACTGAGCCAATGAGGTGGGCGTTTCAGGAACTCTGGCGGACATTGCTAGAAGCCCTGGCCCTAGCTCTCCCTGACTTGGCTAAGCCATTTCAACTGTTTGTGGATGGAAAGCAGGGAGTGGGAAAGGGAGTCCTGACACAGCAATGGGGACCTTGGAGGCAGCCTGTGGCATACCTCTCTAAATGGCTGGACTCGGTAGCTGTTGGATGGCCACCCTGTCTCCATACTCTCGGCAGCGGTCCACTTGCCCCAGGTGGTATTCATAGCACATGTTTCAGGATACCAGAAAGGAGATATCAAGGCCTGAGACAACCGTGCTGCCGACGCAGCAGCCCTCGAGGTGGCCGCTGGAGACTGCCAAGCTCATGTGCTGGCTGTAGGATTACCACAGCCAGGGATGGGGACTCTCCCCATATACTCCCATATACAAGCTCATATACTAGCTCTCCTATTTAAGCTGGATGCAGGATAATACCAACCATCCTGTGGATGAGGACGGATGGTATCGGGACCAGGATGACAACCTGTTGCTTACTGCCGACCTGGGCAGACATCTCTGTACCCATTTACATCAGACCACCCATTTGGGAGAAAAAAAGACTTTGACACTTCTACAAGCAGCACAGCTGCAGTTTCCCCGACAAAAGAAAACCATTGTCTGCACCTGCAAGTCCTGTCAGATGATGAGACCAGGAAAAGGACAGCACACAGGTGTAAGATACTGGGGGGAAAGGCTGGGACAGCATTGGGAGATAGATTTTACAGAGGTAAGGCCAGGCAAGTATGGCTATTGTTACCTGTTAGTTTTGGTTGATACATTTTCTGGGTGGTGATACATTTTCTGGGTGGTAGAAGCTTACCCCACTAAAATGGAGACAGCAATAATAGTGGTTAAAAAGCTCCTAGAGGAGATAGTGCCTAGGTTTGGGCTGCCAGCATCTATTGGCTCTGATAATGGACCTGCTTTTGTGAGTCAAATTGTTTAGGGACTGGCCTTAGCCCTGGGGACCAAATGGAAGCTACGTCACGAATACAGTCCCCAGAGCTCTGGACAAGTAGAAAGAGTGAATTGGACCCTAAAAGAAACTTTGACAAGGCTGGCAATAGAGACTGGCTGGGACTGGGTGACCCTCCTTCCCTTCTGTGTTTTCTCGGGTGCACAATACCCCCCTATAAACTAGGTTTGACTCCCTTTGAAATTGTATATGGAAGTTCACCCCCATTTGTCCAGCGTTTGAGGGAAAGACTAAACCGTCTCTCTTGCTACGCGTGTTCCAACAAGAGATGCTGGCTTTAAGAAAAGTGCTGTCTGGGGGAGGGGGCGCGGGGTGATTCAGCGCCCAGTGAGGCGGAAGCTGCCAGAGGAGGAGAAGGAGGGGGGAAAGACCAGTCCGCGCCCGGAGTGGCATGAGCCTGCGGCCCGAGTGCGAGGCGGAGGCGAAGAGGCCAGGGGGACTGGAGGTGAGGCTGGCCGGGCCTCCGCAGACATGGAGAATATGCACACAAAGTCGGTGGAGGAAGTGCTTGGCCACTTTGGGGTCAAAGCACCGGCCTGAACCTGGAGCAGGTCAAGAAGCTCAAGGAGAGATGGGGCTCCAACGAGTTACCAGCTGAAGAAGGAAAAACCTTGCTGGAACTTGTGATTGAGCAGTTTGAAGACTTACTAGTTAGAATTTTATTATTGACAGCATGTATATCTTTTGTTTTGGCTTGGTTTGAAGAAGTTGAAGAAACAATTACTGCTTTTGTAGAACCCTTTGTAATTTTACTTATATTAGTAGCCAATGCAATTGTGGGTATATGACAGGAAAGAAATGCTGAAAATACAATTGAAACCCTTAAGGAATATGAGCCTGAAATGGGCAAAGTGTATCGACAAGATAGGAAGAGTGTACAGCGGATTAAAGCTAAAGACATAGTTCCTGGTGATATTGTAGAAATTGCTGTTGGTGACAAAGTTCCTGCTGATATAAGATTAATGTCCATCAAATCTACTCTAAGAGCTGACCAGTCAATTCTCACAGGTGACTCTGTCTCTGTCATCAAGCGCACTGACCCTGTCCCTGACCCATGGGCTGTCAAGATAAAAAGAACATGCTTTTTTCTGGTACAAACATTGCTGCTGGCAAAGCCATGGGAGTGGTGGTGGCAACTGGAGCTATCATTGAAATTGGCAAGATCCGAGATGAGATGGTAGCAATGGAACAGGAGAGAACACCCCTCCAGCAGAAACTAGATGAGTTTGGGGAACAGCTGCCCAAAGTCATCTCCCTTATATGCATTGTGGTCTGGATCATAAACACTGGGCACTTCAATGACCCAGTTCATGGAGGCTCCTGGATCAGAGGTGCTATATACTACTTTAAGATTGCAGTAGCCCTGGCTATAGCAGCCATTCCTGAAGGTCTGCCTGCTGTCATCACCATCTGCCTGGCTCTTGGAACGCACAGAATGGCAAACAAAAATGCCATTGCTTGAAGTCTCCCATCCGTGGAAACCCTTGGCTGTACTTCTGTTATCTGCTCAGACAAGACGGGTACACTGACAACAAACCAGATGTCAGTCTGCAGGATGTTCATTCTGGACAAAGTTGAAGGTGATACCTGTTCCCTTAATGACTTTACCATAACTGGATCAACATATGCACCTATTGGAGAAGTACATAAAGATGATAAACCAGTGAAATGTCACCAGTATGATGGGCTTGTGGAACTGGCGACAATTTGTGCTGTTTGTAATGACTCTGCTTTGGATTACTATGAGGCGAAGGTTGTGTATGAAAAAGTTGCAGAAGCTAGAGACTGCTCTCATCTGCCTGGTAGAGAAGATGAATGTATTCATAAACATATCTGGTCACTGATACAAGAAGTTCATGAGGGCCAGAGTAAAGGAACAATCCCGTCCCATGATATGGGCCTGGGAGATTGGGTCTGGGTTAAGAGACACCAGTCAAAACCCTTAGAGCCAAGATGGAAGGGCCCCTATGTTGTTCTCCTTACCACCCCCACTGCCCTAAAGGTAGAAGGAACTGGACCCTGGGTGCACTGCAACCACATGTGTCGTGCCACCTCAGAGGAACAAGAAAAGGCCCACAAAGAATGGAAGGTGACTCTGCATCCCACCAACCCCTTAAAAATGAAGCTCATCAGCCAGCTGGCCCCAGATGAATCCCCCTGACTCTCCTGTTGGTGACCCTCCTCAGTTCCAGAACTGCTGGTGCTAACCCACACCAACCTACTAAAGATCATTTGGACGCTTCATAATGGACTAGCCCATGAGGCACTCAGTTCGACTACTAGAATCCCCCAATATTTGGTCAGATTTATTCTTCGACCTTGGACCTTTGTAAAACACAACATATCAGTACAGTTCAAGTAATGATGCTGCGACAACAATATCAGGCAATGTCTCAGAATGAAGAGGAGGATTCCGCTCCATGATCAAAGGACAGGGGGGAATGTTGGGACCTAACAAACACCATTATAGGCTTAAGATAGGCCTTATGGGAAAAGCTGAGTCATTGACCAGTGAGGTCATCATCCCTGCAGATGCCAGGACTTGTCTAATCAGCATACTCCCCGTAAACTGGTTTGAGTTTATCAGGACGTAAAAGACATACCCCTGCAGCCAATAAAGATTAACAAATTAGTAAATACAAGGAAACCCGTGCAGCCAATAGAGATTAGCCAATCAGCCCTTGCCAATTCCCTGTAAACCTATAAATACTGCTGTAAATGTGGGCTCAGGGCTCTCTTGCTCTACTCCACTGCATTGGATGTGGCAGGAGAGAACTAACTACAGTAAGTCAATAAAACCCCTTCATGCTTTTGCATTACCGTGGTTGACTTGATCATTCGGTCAAATTGAAGACTTGGACTCAGAGCATAACAATAGCAAGGGTGTGAAGGAGCCTTTCGAGGTCCTCAAGGGAAGGGGGGATTTCCCCAGTTGTGCCGCAGCAGACAAGGGCCTCACACCTCCTGCAGGGGAGAAGCTTCCGCTTTTTCATGAGTTGAGGTGGGGTCCTCTCGAGTAAAGATGGGGACCCCAGGGATCCACCCCTGTGGCATCCAGAGAGGCCAGACTCTGTGCCAGTTGCCAGGCGCCTCTGGGGATTGCTCCACAGTGGTCCAGGACCTCTGAGCCTGAGCTTTCTTTGCCCATGCTGACAAAGGTCTTGGGGTTCCCCTGAAGCCCCCACAGGGGACTCAGACCTCGTCTCGCCTGGAGACATGCATGACCGCTTGCCTCCCCAGCTGCAGCAGCAAGGTCAGGTTCCCTGTGGAGCAGACACAGGGATCTGTGGCTTGCCCTCGAGGACCCCAGGCTGTCCACGTGCCAGTGTGTCAGGAGTCGAGCCTTGGGGTGACTGTCAAGGCAGTGCAGGACAGTCAGGTTCCTCTGGCGTGGACGAGGCATTTGGGGGTTTTGGGGAATGGTGGCCAGACCCCTGATAATCCTCCCAACCCTCCTGGTGCGAAGGCCTCCTCTTGGGATGCAAGGGGAGCGCCAGCAACCCTTTCCCGATGGAGCAGGGAAAGGGACCCTCATCTGAAGCTGAGCAGGCAGCTCCTCTTAAGTCACAGCGGGACCCTCAGGGTTCTTCTAGGGTGGGGACAGGTGGGGCGAAGAACTTCTTGGGTCACAGCAAGGGTGGAGAGAAGCCTTTTCAGGGCCACCAGGGATGGGGTGATTTCCCCTGAGATGCCGCAGCAGACAAGTGTGGCCTCAGAAGAGGCCAGTCACCCTGCCAGTTGCCAGGCACCACTAGGGATTCCTCCATAGTTGTCGCCGGGTCTTCAGGCCTCATCTGGTGTTGAGGCCGAAACCTGAGCTTACCTCGCTTGTGCTGACATAGGTCTTGGGATTCCCCTGGAGCCCCCATCGGGGAGTCAGGCCTCATCTTGCCTGGAGACGAGCAAGTCCGCTTGCCTCCCTTGCTGTAGCAGCAGGGTCAGTCTCCCCATGGAGTGTCACAGGGATCTGGGGCTTGGCCCTCGAGGTACCCAAGGGCTGTCACACTTGCCAGTGTGTTGGGAGTCGAGCCTCAGGGTGACAGTCGAGGCAGGGCAGGGCAGTCAGGTTCATCTGGAGTGGCCGAGGCATTTGGGGGTCTTGGGGAATGGTGGCCCGACCCCTGATGCTCCTTCTGACTCTCCTGGTGAGAGCGCCTCCTCTTGGGATGCTAGGGAGTGAAGGGAACTCTTTCCTGATGGAGAAGGTAAATGGACCCTCATCTGGAGATTTTCAGGGTAAAACGGGGCAACTCTTGAGTCGCGGCGGGATCCTCAGGGTTCCTCTCGAGTGGCGCCTGGTGGGGAGGGGAACTTCTTGGATCACAGCAAGTGTGTGAAGGAGCCTTTCGAGGTCCAAGAGGGAAGGGGTGATTTCACTCGAGATGCCGCAGTGGAAAAGGGCCTCACCCCTCCTACAGGGGAGAAGCTTCTGGTTTTTCTCGACATGCCGTGGGGTCCTCTCGAGTAATGATGGTGATCCCAGGGACCCACCCCTGTGTCCTCAGGAGAGGCCAGTCTTTTGCCAGTTGACTGGCGCCTCTGGGGATTCCTCCCCAGTCATCGCCAGGTGCTCAGGTCTCGTCTGGTGCTGAGCCCTGTGCCTGAGCTTGCCTCGCCTGTGGTGAAATTGGTCTTGTGTTTCCCTTGGAGCCCCCAAGTGGAGTCAGGCCTCGTCTCATCTGGAGACGTGCACAGACACATGCCTCCCCAGCTGCAGCAGCAGGGTCAGGCTCCCCATCGAGCAGACACATGTATCTGGGGCTTTCCCTCTATGTACCCTAGGGCTGTCACATGGGCCATTGTGTTGTGAGTCAAGCCTCAGGGTCACATTCAGGGCAGTGCAGGGCAGTCAGTTTTATCTGGAGTAATCGAGGCATTTGTGGGTCTTGGGAAATGGTGACATGACCCCTGATCCTCCTCCAAACTCTCCTGGTGTGAGCGCCTTCTCCTGGGATGCGAGGGGAGTGCCGGGTCCCATTTCACGAGGGAGCAGGGAAAGAGACCATCATCTGGGGCTGAGCAGGGGAAACCAGGGCTAATTTGGAGTCGGGGCGGGACCCTCGTGTTTTCTCTCGAGTGGGGACACGAGGGGCTGGGCACTTCTGGGGTCACAGCAAGAGTGTGAAAGAGCCTTTCAAAATCCGATAGTGAAGGGGTGATTTACCCTTAGACGCTGCAGCGGACAAGGGCCTCAACCCCTTGCACAGGAGAAGCTTCTGGTTTTTCTCGAATTGTGGAGGGGTCCTCTCGAGTTACGACGGGTACTCCAGGGACCCTCCCCTGTGGCCTCAGGAGAGGCCAGTCTCTGTGCCACTTGCCAGGTGCCCCTCGTGATTACACCCAGTTGTCACTGGGTCCATAAGCCTTGTATGGTGCTGATGCTGGAGCCTGAGCTTGCCTCGCCCATGCTGACGTAGGTCTTGGGGTTCCCCTGGAGTCTCCACACGGGAGTTAGGCCTCGTCTCGCCTGGAGACGTGCACTTCTGCTTGCCTCCCCAGGTGCAGCAGCAGGGTCAGGCTCCCTGTCGAGCAGAAACATGGATCTGGGGCTTGCCCTCAAGGTACCCCAGGACTGTCACATGGTCCAGTGTCCAGAGTCGAGCCTCGGGGTGACAGTCGAGGCAGTGCAGGGCCTTCAGGTTCAACTGGAGTGGATGAGTCGTTTGGGGGTCTTGGGAAATTGTGGCCAGACCCCGGATGCTCCTCCCGACTCTCCGGGTGCGAGTGCCTCCTCTTGGGATGCCAGGGGAGCTCTGAGAACCCTTTCCCGACGGAGCAAGAAAAGAGATCCTCCTCTGGAGCTGAGCAGGGGAAAACAGGGCTCCTCTTGAGTTGCGGCTGGACCCTTGTGGTTCCTTGCGAGTGGGGACGGGTGGGGTGGGACATTTCTTTGGTCACAGCAAGGGTGTGAAGAAGCCTTTCAAGGTCCAAGAGGGAAGAGGTTGTTATCCTCCGAGTTCAAGTCTCTGATTTGACCGAATGAAGAATCAACCATGGTAATGCAAAAGCATGAAGGGGTTTTATTTCTAGCTTGAGCTAGGGCTCTCCTGCCACATCCAATGAAGTGGAGTGGAGCAAGAGCCTCGAGCCCACATTTACAGCAGTATTTATAGGTTTACAGGGAATTGGCAAGGGATAACTGGCTAATCTTTATTAGCTGCAGGTATTTCCTTCTATTTAATAATTGGTTAATCTTTATTGGCTTCAGTGGGATGTCTTTTACGTCCTGATAAACTCAAACCAGGTCATGGGGAGTATGCTGATTGGACAAGTCCTGGCATCTGCAGGGATGACCTCACTGGGCAATGAGTCAGCTTTTCCCATAAGGCCTATCTTAGTCCCTAAAGCCTATCATGGCATATGTTAGGTTTCAACATTCCCTCCTGTCCTTTGATCATGGAGAGGAATCTTCCTCTTTATTCTGAGACATTGCCTGATATCATTTCTCAGCATCATTATTTGAACTGTACTGATATGTTGTTTTTACAAAATTCCAAGGTCAAAGAATAAATCTGACCACCAAATATTGGGGAGATTCTAGTAGTCAAAATGAGTACCTTATGGGGTAATCCATTACAAAGTGTCCAGGTGATCTTAGCAGGTTGGTGTGGGTTAGCACCAGCAGTTTCCAAGTGGAGAAGGAGGGTCACCAACAGGAGAGTCAGGGGGATTCGTCTGGGGCCGGCTGGTGGATGATCTTTTTTAAGGGGTTGGTGCTATGCGGTGTCATCTTCCATTCTTTTGTTGGCCTTTTCTTGTTCCTCTGGGGTGGCACGACGCATGTGGTTGCAGTGCACCCAGGGTCCAATTCCTTCTACCTTTAGGGCAGTGGGGGTGGTAAGGAGAACAACATAGGGGCCCTTCCATCTTGGCTCTAAGGGTTTTGACTGGTGTCTCTTAACCCAGACCCAAT
>SJYF01013603.1:90949-119926 GCA_006410515.1 Procapra przewalskii | reverse complement strand
GACGGGATTGTTCCTTTACTCTGGCCCTCATGAACTTCTTGTATCAGTGACCAGATAATACAATTTCAAAGGGAGTCAAACCTAGTTTATAAGGGGGTATTGTGCACCCGAGAAAACACAAAAGGGAAGGAGGGTCATCCAGTCCCCACCAGTCTCTATTGCCAGCCTTGTTAAAGTTTCTTTTAGGGTCTGATTCATTTTTTCAATTTGTCCTGAGCTCCGGGGACTGTACTGGTAATGTAGCTTCCATTTGGTCCCCAGGGCTAAGGCCAGTTCCTAAATAATTTGACTCACTAAAGCAGGTCTATTGTTAAAACCAATAGATACCAGCAGCCCAAACCTAGGCACTATCTCCTCTAGGAGCTTTTTAGCCACTAATATTGCTGTCTCCTTTTTAGTGGGGTATGCTTCTACCACCCAGAAAATGTATCAACCAAAACTAACAGGTAACAATAGCCATACTTGCCTGGCCTTACCTCTGTAAAATCTATCTCCCAATGCTGTCCCAGCCTTTCCCTCCAGTATCTTACACCTGTGTGCTGTCCTTTTCCTGGTCTCATCATCTGACAGGCCTTGCAGGTGTGGACTATGTCCTGTATGATTTTCTTTTGTCGTGGAAACCACAGCTGCACCACTTGTAGAAGCGTCAAAGTCTTTTTTTCTCCCAAATGGGTGGTCTGATGTAAATGGGTACAGAGATGTCTGCCCAGGTCGACAGTAAGCAACAGGTTGTCATCCTGGGTCCCGATACCATCCGTCCTCGTCTGCAGGATGGTTGGTATTATCCTGCATCCAGCTTAAATCAGAGTGGGATGTATATGGGGCTTGGGGACAGAGTCCCCATCCCTGGCTGTGGTAATCCTACTGCCAGTACATGAGCTTGGCAGTCTCCTGTGGCCAGTTTGTGGGCTTCTGCATCGGCAGCACGGTTGCCTCGGGCCTTGATATCTCCTCATTTCTGGTGTCCTGAAACTTGTACTATGGATACCACCTGGGGCAATGAACAGCTGCCAAGAGTACAGAGACAGGCCGGCCATACAGCAGCTACTGGGTCCAGCCGTTTAGAAAGTTATGCCACAGGCCCCCTCCAAGAATCCCATTGCTGTGTCAGGACTGCCTTTCCCACCCCCTGCTTTTCATCCACAAACAGTTGAAATGGCTTAGTCAGGTCAGGGAGAGCTAGGGCCAGGGCTTCTAGCAATGCCGCTGGAGTTCCTGAAACGCCTGCCTCATTGGCTCACTCCAAGTCCAGTTCTTATTTTTCTACTTTCTTTCGGCTGGATGTCTCAAGAACCCGAGGGAGACTCTTCTCTTACAGTCCTCTTTTTTTTTTCAGGTCTCTCTTAGGGCCCTCATTTTTCCAGTGCCCCTGCTCTTTACAGTAGGTACATTGGTATTTCTTTAGGATTGGTCTGGCTGGTTTCTCCCTTCCTTTAGGCTGGGTGTCTTGAGTCTTCTGGGAATCAGGTCCCGGTCTTGTTCCCACAAAGAAAATTTGAGGCAGCTCTTTCTGATTTCTTCGGTTTTCCCTAGCTCTAAATTCCCTTTCCTCCCATCTAATTCGTTCCTCCCTTTCCTCAGGGGTCTCTCTATAACTAAACAGTTTCTCAGCTGCCCTCACCAGATCCTGTATTGACTGTTCTCCCAGCCTCTCTATCCTCTGTAACTTCTTCCTGATATCCGGAGCTGCCTGATTAACAAAGGCTAGCAAGACTGCTGCGCGTGACTCAGCCTGAGGGTCCATGGGCATATGCTGCCTGAAAGCCTCCATTAACCTCTCAAAAAAGGCTGCCTGGCTCTCGTTTGGCTCCTGCCCTATCAAATTTACCTTAGACATATTCATTGGTTTCCTGGCAGCTGTCTGCAGGCCAGCCATCAGAGTCTGGCAGTACACGTGGAGATGCTCCCTACCTTCAGCGCATTCAAAATCCCAGTTTGGTTACATCAAAGGAAATCCCTCATCAATTGCATTAGGCTGCATGGTAGGTCTTCTGTCCATCCATGGAACATTTTTCTGTGCTTCTGACAAGATCTGATCATGTTTCTCTGTAATGAAGAGCACCTGTAACAGCTGCTGACAATCATCCCAAATGAGATTATGAGTAAAAAGGTCAATGAACACAAAATTATACTGATTTCACCTCTCGACTAGTACTAGTAAAATATTACAGAGTAAAACACAGGAGATGAGAAAAACACAGAGAGCAAGACAATGCCAGCACACACAAAAATGCAACAAATAAAAGACAGACAAATATCGGCCGAGAACACAGGGCTAGGTCTTCCTAGGGCCCCCGAAGCTTCTTATTGCCCTCTGGCGGCCAGTTGACGTTAAAAGCAGGTCATTCAACTGAGCAGTGTCACCAGCTTGCTTTTCTTCACCAACAGGGATAAATCCTGACCTCTATACTTAAAATCAGAGAAATGGTCAATCACAAGAATTAGAGGAGTAGAAACCTTCTGCCCCATATCATGCCCTGTGTACCCCAAGGGACAGATGAACACAAAGACGGTGCTAACACTCCCACTCACATATATACAGTGGACAAACTCAGATGACAAACACAAAATGGCCACAAACACCCAGCACTAGATCTTTCTGGGCTCTCTTTTCAACCTCTCCTGCAGGATTCCAGAACCAGTTGCCTCCTTGGTATGATACCGAGCCCCGGTCTCAAACTGGACTTATTCCAGTACTCACACCTAGCTGCCTCCTCAGTACAATACCGAGCCCCGGTCTTAAAATAGATGTCTCCTGAACTACCACCAGAGTTCAGACTTCTTACCTTCTAGCGAGGTCCCCCCTTCTACCAGGAGAGTTGCTCTATCCAGTCAAAAGGAGATCCCGGATGAGCCCCCAAATGTTATGCTCCTAGTCCAAGTCTCCGATTTGACTGAATGAACAAGTCAACCACGATAATTCAAAAGCAAGAAGGGGTTTTATTTCAAGCTCGAGCTAGGGCTCTCCCGCCACATCCAATGAAGTGGAGTGGAGCAAGAACCCGGAGCACACATTTACAGCAGTATTTATAGGTTTACAGGGAATTGGCAAGGGCTGATTGGCTAATCTTTATTAGCTGCAGGGGTTCCCTTGTATTTTCTAATTGGTTACTCTTTATTGGCTGCAGGGGGATGTTTTTTATGTCCTGATTAACTCAAACCAGATTATGGGGAGTATGCTGATTGGACAAGCCCTGGCATTTGCAGGGATGACCTCACTGGGCAATGATTCAGCTTTTCCCATAAGGCCTATCTTAGTCCCTGAAGCCTCTCACGGCATTTGTTAGGTCCCAACAGGGTGATTTCCCCGAGACATTGCAGCTGACAAGGGCCTCATCCCGCCTGCAGGGGAGAAGCTTCTTGTTTTTAACCAGTTGTGGTGGGGTCCTCTCAAGATACGACGGGAACCGTAGGGAACCACCCCTGTGGCCTCAGGAGAGGCCAGTCTCCACGCCAGTTGACAGGCGCCTCTGGGGATTCCTCCCCAGTAGTCACGGGGCCCTCAGGCCTCATCTTGTGCAGAGGCCAGAGGCTGAGCTTTCCTCGCCCGTACTGACATAGGCCTTGGGGTTCCCCTGGAGCCCCCACAGGGGAGTCAGGCCTCGTTTTGCCTCGTTTCGCCCAGCTGCAGCATCAGGGTCATGCTCCCCATCGGGCGGACACAGGGATCTGTGGCTTGCCCTCGACGTACCCCAGGGCTGTCAAACGTGACAGTGTCTCTGGAGTCGAGCCTTGGGGTGACAGTTGAGGCAGGGCAGGGTAGTCAGGTTCATCTGGAGTGGACGAGGCATTTGGGGGTCTTGGAAATGGTGCCCCGACCCCTGATGCTCCTCCCGACTCTCCTGGTTCCAGCACCTTTTCTTGGGATGCGAGGGGAGCATCCAGAATTCTTTCCCAATGGAGTGGGTAAGGGACCCTCCTCTGGAGCTGAGAAGGGGTAAATGGGGCTCCTCTTGTGTCACAGTGGGACCCTCGGGGTTCCTCTTGAGTGGGGACAGGTTGGGAGGGAAACTTCTTGGGTCACAGCAAGGCTGTGAAGGAGCTTTTTGAGGTCCCAGAGGGAAGGGTTGCTTTCTCAAAAGACGCCACAATGGACAAGGGCCTCACCCCACCTGCAGGGGAGAAGCTTCCGGTTTTTCTCGAGTTGTGGTTGGGTCCTCTTGAGTATAACGGGGACCACAGGGACCCTCCCCTGTGGCCTCAGGAGAGGCCAGTCTCTGTGCCAGTTGCCAGGCTACCCTGGGGATTCCTCACCAGTCGTTGCTGGGTCCTCAGTCCTCGACTGGTGCTGAGGCCAGTGCCTGAGCTTTCCTCACCCTTGGGTTTCCCTGGAGCCCCCACAGGGGTGGAAGGCCTCATCTCGCCTGGAGTCATGCACGGCCACTTTCCTCCAGATATGCAGCAGCACTGTCAGGCTCCCAGTCGAGTGGACACAGGGATCTGTGACTTGCCCTCTAGGTACCCAGGGCTGTCACACGTAAAAGTGTGTCAGGAGTCGAGCCTCACGATGACAGCGAGGCAATACAGGGCAGTCAGGTTCACCTGGAGTGGACGAGGCATTTGGGGGTCTTGTGTAATGGTGGCCAAACAATGATGCTCCTCCCGACTCTCCTGATGCAAGCGTCTCCTCTTGGATGCGAGGGGAGCGCCAGGAACTCTTTCCTGACGGAGCGGGAAAGGGATCCTACTCTGGACCTGAGCAGGGGAAAATGGGGCTCCTCATGAGTCACGGCCTACCCTCGAGGTTCCTACAGAGTGGCGACGGGTGAGGTGGGGAACTTCTTGGGTCATAGCAAGGGTGTGAAGGAGTCATTCAAGGTCCAAGAGGGAAGGGGTGATTTCCCCCGAGATGCCGCATGGATGGGGCCTCACCCGCCTGCAGGAGAGAAGCTTCTGGTTTTTCTCAAGTTGTGGCGGGGTCCTCTCGAGTTACGATGAGGACCCCAGAGGGATCCGCCCCTGTGGCCTCAGGAGAGGCCTGTCTCCGTGCCACTTGCCAGGCGCCTCTGGGTATTCCTCCCCAGTCGTCTTCAGGTCCTAATTCCTCGTCTGGTGCTGAGGGCGGAGCCTGAGCTTTACTCGCCCATGCTGATATACGCCTTGGGATTCCCCTGGAGCCGCCACAGGGAAGTCAGCCCTCGTCTCGTTTGGAGACAAGCACAGCCGCTTTCCTCCCCAGCTGCAGCTGCAGGATCAGGCTCACTATCGAGCAGACACAGGTATGTGTGGCTTGGCCTCGCGGTACCCCATGGCTGTCACACTTGCCAGTGTGTCAGGAGTCGTACCTCTGAGTGACAGTCGAGGCAGTGCAGAGCAGTCAGTTTCATCTGGAGTGGAAGAGGCATTTGAGGAACTTAGGGAATGGTGGCCTGACCCCTGATTCTCCTCTTGACACACTTGGTGCAAGCGCCTCCTCTTGGGATGCAAGGGAATCGCTGGGGACCCTTTCCTGCCGGAGCAGGAAAAGGGACCCTGCTCTGGAGCTGAGCAGGGGAAAACGGGGCTCCTCTTGAATTGCATCAGAACACTCGGGATTCCTCTCCAGTTGGTAGGGTGAGACGGGGAACTTCTTGAGTCACAGCAAGGTTGTGAAGGAGACTTTCGAGATCCAAGAGAGAAATGGTGATTTCCCCCGAGATGCCGCAGTGGACAAGGGCCTCACCCCGCCTGCATGGGAGAAGCTTCTGGGTTTTCTAGACTTGTGGCAGGGATCGATCGAGTTACAATGGGAACCTCAGGGACCCGCCCTGGTGGCATAAGGAGAGGCCAGTCTTTGTGCCAGTTGCCAGGAGCCTCTGGGTATTCCTCCCCAGTCGTCGCCGGGTACTCAGCCCTCGTCTGCAGCTGAGGCCAGAGCCTGAGCTTTCCTCACCCTGCTGACATAGCTCTTGGTGTTCCCCTGGAGCCACACAGGTGAGTCAGGCCTCGACCGCCTGGAGACGTGCACGCCACTTTCCTCCCCAGCTGCAACAGCAGTGTCTGGCTTCCCGATGAGAGGACACAGGGATTTGTGGCTTGCAGTCGAGGTACCCCAGGGCTGTAACACAAGCCAGTGTGTAGTGAGTCGAGCTTCGGGGTGACAGTCGAGTCAGTGCAGGGCAGTCATGTTCATCTGGTGTGGACGAGGCATTTGGGGGTCTTGGGGAATGGTGGCCTGACCCTGATGCTCCTCCTGACTCTCCTAGTGTGAGCGCCTCCTCTTGGGATGTGAGGGGATCACTGGGAACCCTTTCCCTATGCAGCACGGAAAGGTACCCTCCTCTTGAGCTGAGCAGGGGAAAATAGGGCTATTCTTGATTTGCGGTGAGACCCTCAGGGTTTTTCTCCAGTTGGTAGGGTGGGGAGAGGAAATTGTTGAGTCACAGCAAGGGTGTGACGGAGCCTTTTGAGGTCCAAGAGGAAATGGGTGATTTCCCCTGAGACACCGCAGCGGACAAGGGCCTCACCTCGCCTGTAGGGGAAAATCATCTGGGTTTTCATGAGTTGCGGCCGGTCCTCTCGAGTTACAATGAGGACACCAGGGCCCCGCCCCTATGTCCTCAGGAAAGGCCAGTCTCCGGGCCAGTTGCCAGGAGCCTCTGGGGATTCCTCCCCAGAAGTCGCCGGGTCCTAAGTTTTCATCTGCTGCTGAGCCCGTCGAGTGGACACAGGTATCTGTGGCTTGCCCTCGCGGTACCCCAGGGCTGTCACACGTTCCAGTGTGTCGGGAGTCGAGCCTCAGAGTGAGGATCGAGGCAGTGTAGGCAGTCAGGTTCATCTGGAATGTACGGGGCATTTGGGAGTCTTGGGAAATTGTGGCCCGACCCCTTTTTCTTCTCCAGATCCTCCTGGTGCAAGCGCCTCCACTTGGGTTGCGAGGGGATCGCTGGGAAGACTTTCTGGACGGAACAGGAAAGGGACCCTCCTCTGGAGCTGAGCAGGGGAAATCGGGTCTCCTCTTGAGTCGTGGAGGGACCCTTGGGGTTCCTTTCCAGTGGGGACGGGTGGGGCGGGGAACTTCTTCAGTCACAGCAAGGTTTTGAAGGAGCCTTTCCAGTCCAAGAGAAAGGGGTGATTTCCCCTGAGACGCTGCAGCGGACAAGGGCCTCACCCCTCCTGCAGGGAAGAAGATTCTGGTCTTTCTAGAGTTGCAGCGGGTTTCTCTCGAGTTACCACGGGTACCCCACGGACCACCCCTGTGACGTCAGGCGAGGCCAGTCTCCGTGTCAGTTGCCTGGTGCCTCTGGGGATGCCTCCCCAGTCGTGGACGGGTCCTCAGTCCTCCTTTGGAGCTGAGGCAGGAGCCTGAGTTATACTCACCCGTGCTGACACAGGCCTTGCGGTTCCTCTGGAGCCCCCACAGGGAAGTCAGGCCTCGTCTCGCCTGGAGACGTGAACAGCCGCTTTCCTCCCCAGCTGTAGCAGCAGGGTCAGGCTCCCCGTCGAGAGGGCACAGGGATCTGGGGCTTGCCCTCGAGGTACGCCAGGGCTGTCACACGTAAACAGTGTGTCGGGAGTCGAGCCTCCAGAGGACAATCGAGGCAGTGCAGGGCAGTATGGTTCATCTGGAGTGGACAAGGCATTTGGGGGTCCTGGGGAAGGTTGGCTCGACCCCTGTTGCTCCTCCCAACTCTACTGGTGTTAGCGCCTCCTCTTGGGATGAGAAGGGAGCACTGGGAAAACTCTCCTGGCAGTGCAGGGAAAGGTACCCTAATCTGGAACTGAGCAGGGGAAAACGAAGGCTCCTCTTGAGTCTCAGCGGGACCCTCAAGGTTCCTCTCGAGGGGTGATTGGTGGGGCGGTGAACTTCTTGGGTCACAGCTAGGATGTGAAGGAGCCTTTCGATTTCAAAGAGGGAAGGGGTGATTTCCCCTGAGACGCCGGAGGGAACAAGGGCCTCACCCCAGCTGCAGGGGAGAAGATTCTGGGTTTTCTCGAGTTGTGGCGGGGTCCTCTCGAGTTATGACGGGGACCTCAGGGACCCGCCCCTGTCACCTCAGGAGAGGCCAGTCTCCGTGCCAGTTGCCAGGCGCCTCTGGGGATTCCTCCCCAGTCGTCCCTGGGTACTCAGTCCTTGTCTGATTCTGAGGCCAGATACTGAGCTTTCCTCGCCCGTGCTGACATAGGTCTTGGGGTTCTGCTGGAGCCCCCACAGGGGAGTCAGGCCTCGTCTCATTTGGAGATGTGCACGGCCATTTTCCTCCCCAGCTGCAACAGCATGGTCAGGCTCCCCTTCCAGTGGACAGAGATCTGTGGCTTTCCCTCGAGGTACCCCAGGGCTGTCATATGTGCCATTGTCTCGGGAGTCGATGCTCGTGGTGACAGTTGAGGCAGTGCAGGGCAGTCAGGTTCATCTGGAGTGGACGAGGCATTTGGGTTCTTGGGGTACTGTGGACCAACCCATGATGCTCCTCCCGACTCTCCTGGTGCGAGCACCTCCACTTGGGATGCTAGGGAAGCGCCAGGAACCCTTTCCCATCAGAGCAGGGAAAGGGACCCTCCTCTGAAGCTAACTAGGAGAAAACGGGGCTCCCCTTGAGTAGCGGCTGGAACCTCAGGGTTCCTCTCCAGAGGGGACGGGTAGGGATGGAAACTTATTGGGTCAAAGCAAGTGTGTGAAGGAGCATTTCGAGGTCCAAGACGGAAGGGGGGATTTCCCAGAGTCGCCACAGCCGACACAGGATTCACTCTGCCTGCATAAGAGAAGCTTCTGGGTTTTCCGTGTTGGGGTGGGTTCTTCTTGAGTTACGACGGTGACCACAGGGACCCACCTTTGTGGCCTCAGGAGAGGCCAGTCTCCGAGCCAGATGGCACGCGCCTCTGGGGATTCCTCCCCAGTCGTCACCAGGTCCTCAGTCCTCGTCTTGAGCTGAAGCCGGTGCCTGAGCTGTCCTCGCCCCTGCTGACATAGGTTTTGGGGTTCCCCTGGAGACCACACAGGGGACTCAGGTCTCGTCTCGCCTAGAGACGTGCACGGCCGCTTGCCTCCCCAGCTGAAGCAGCAGTGTCAGGCTCCCCATGGAGCGGACACAGGGATCTGTGTCTGGCCCTTGAGGTAGCCCAGGGCTGTCATTCGGGCAAGTGTGTCAGGAGTCGCGCCTCAGGGTGACAGTCGAGGCAGTGCAGGGCAGTCAGGTTCATCTGGAGTGGACGAAGCATTTGAGTGTCTTGGAGAATGGTGGCCGACCCCTGATGCTCCTCCCGACTCTCCTAGTTCTAGCACCTCTTTTGAGATGCGAGGAGAGCACTGGGAACTCTCTCCCGACGGAGCAGGGTAAGGGACCCTCCTCTGCAGCTGAGAAGGGGTAAACAGGGCTCCTGCTGAGTCTCGGCGAGACCCTCGGGATTCCTCTTGAGTGGGAACAGGTGGGGAGGGGAACTTCTTGGGTCACAGAGAGGCTGTGAAGGAGCCTTTCGAGGTCCAAGAAGGAAGGGGTGATTTCCCCCAAGATACCGTAGCGGAAAAGGGCCTCAACCCGACTGCAGGTGAGAAGCTTCTCATTTTTCTCGAGTTGCAGTTGGGTCCTCTCGAGTATGACGGGGACCACAGGGACCCACTCCTGTGGCCTCAGGAGAGGCCAGTCTCCATGCCAGTTGCCAGGTGCCAGTGGGGATTCCTGCCCGGTCATCGCCGTGTCCTCAGTCCTCGTCTGGTCCTGAGGCCGGAGCCTGAGCTTTCCTCACCCTTGGGTTTCCCTGGAGCCCCCACAGGGGTGGAAGGCCTCGTCTAGCCTGCAGACGTGCATGGATGCTTGCCTCCCCAGTTGCAGCTGCAGGGTCAGTCTCCCCATCAAGCGGGCACAGGAATCTGTGGCCTGCCCTCGAGCTGCCCCAGGGCTGTCACACGTGCCAGTGTCGGCTGTTGAGCATTGGGGTGACAGTCGAGGCCGTGCATGGCAGTCAGGTTCATCTGGAGTGGAAGAGGCATTTGAGTGTATTAGGGAAATGTGGCCCGAACCCTGATGCTCCTCCTGACTTTCCTGGTGCTAGCGCCTCTTCTTGGAATGCGAGGGCAGTGCCAGAAAACCTTTCCCGATGGAGCCGGTAAAGAGTCCCTCCTCTGGAGCTGGCCCCGGGAAATCGTTGCTCCTCTTGAGTTGCGTTGGGACCCTGGGGGTTTCTCTCTAGTGGGGATGGGTGGAGCCAGGTACTTCTTGTGTCAGAGCAAGGGTGTGAAGGATCCTTTAGAGGTCCATGAGGGAAGGGGTGATTTCCCCCAAGACACCACAGTGGACAAGGTCCTCACCCCGCCTGCAGGGGAGAAGATTCTGGTTTCTCTAGACTTGCAGCAGGGTCCACTTGAGTTAAGATGGGGACGACAGGGACCAGCCCCTGTGGCCTCAACAGTTTCCAGTCTTTGTGCCAGTTGCCAGGCCACTTTGGGGATTCCTACCCAGTCGTCGCTGGGTCATCAGTCCTCATCTGCTGCAATGCCAAAGCCTGAGCTGTCCTAGCCCTTGCAGACATAGGTCTTGGTGTTCCGCTGGAGCCCCCACAGGCAAGTCAGGCCTCGTCTCGCTTGGAGACGTGCATTGCTGCTTTCCTCCCCAGCTGCAGCAGCAGGGTCAGGCTTTCCGTCAGGCGGACACAGGGATCTGTGGCATGACTTCAAGGTACCCCAGGGCTGTCATACGTGCCATTGTGTCAGGAGTCGGGCCTCGGGGTGATAGTCGAGGCAGTGCAGTGCAGTCAGGTTCATCAGGAGTTTATGAGGGATTTGTGTGTCTTGGGGCATGGTGTCCCGACCCAAGATGCACCTTCCGACTCTTCTGGTGAGAACGCCTTCTCTTGGGAGGCAAGGGGAGCACCGGGAACCCTTTCCCAAGGGAACAGGGAAAGTGACCCTCACCTGGAGCTTAGCAGGGAAAAACGGGTCTCCTCATGAGTTGCGGCTGGACCCTCGGGGTTCCTCTCGAGTGGGGATGGATGGGGTGGGGAACTTCTTGGGTCACAGCAAGGGTGTGAATTAGCCTTCTGAGGTCCAAGAGGAAAGGGGTGATTTCCCCCGAGATGCCGCAGCAGACAATGGCCTCACCCCACCTGGAAAGGAGAAGCTTCTGGTTTTTCTCGAGTTGCAGCGGGGTCCTCTCATGTTACGAAGGGGACACCAGGGACCCACCACTATGGCCTCAGGAGAGGCCAGTCTTTGTGCCAGTTGCCAGGTGCTTCTGCGGATTCCTCCCCAGTCATCACCTGGTCCTCAGTCCTTGACTGTTGCTGAGGCCAGAGCCTGAGCTTTCCTCGCCTGTGCTGACATAGGACTAGGAGTCCCCCAGGAGCCCCCACAGGGTTTTCAGGACTCGTCAGGCCTGGAGACATGCATGGCCTCTTGCCTCCGCATCTGCATCAGCATGGTCAGGCTCCCCGTCAAGCGGACACAGGGATCTGTCTTGCCCTCGAGGTCCCCCAAGGCTGTCAAACATGCAAGTGTGTCAGTAGTCAAGCCTAGTGATGACAGTCGATGCAGTGCAGGGAAGTCAAGTTCATCTGGAGTGGACGAGGCATTTGGGGGTCCTGGGGAATGGTGGCCTGACTCCTAATGTTCCTCCCACCCTCCTGGTGCAAACGCCTCTTCTTGGGATGTGAGGGGAGTGCTGGGAAACCTTTCCCGACGGAGCAGGGAAAGGGACCCTCCTCTGGAGCTGAGCAGGGGAAAACGGGGCTCCTCTTGAGTCATGGTGGGATCTTCGGGGTTCTTAATGAGTGGGAACATTTTGCCGGGAAACTTCTTGGGTAACAGCAAGGGTGTAAAGGAGACTTTTGATGTCCAAGATGGAAGGTGTGATATCCCCCGAGACGCTGCAGCTGACAATGGCCATACCCCGCCTGCAGGGGCAAAGCTTCTGGTTTTTCTCGAGTTGAGGCGGGGACCTCTCGAGTTACGACGGGGACTGCAGAACCAGCCCCTGTGGCCTCAGGAGAAGACATATTCTGTGCCAGTTGCCAGGCGCCTCTGGGGATTCCTCCCCAGTCATCTTCAGGTCCTCAGTCCTCGTCTGGTGCCGAGGTCGGAGCCTGAGCTATTCTTGCCCATGCTGACATAGGTCTTGGGGTTCCACTGGAGCCCCCACAGGGGACACAGGCCTCATCTCGCTTGGAGACATTCATGGTCGCTTTCCTCCCCAGCAGCAGCAGCAGGGTCAGGCTCCCCTTAGAGCGGACACAGGGGTCTGTGGCTTACCCTTGAGGTACCCCAGGGCTGTCACAAATGCCCGTATGTCAAGTGTCGAGCCTCCGGGTGACAGTCGAGGAAGTGCAGGGCAGTCAGGTCCATCTGGAGTGGACAAGGCATTTGGGGGTCTTGGGGAATGGTCACCCGACCCCTGATGCTTCTCCCTACTCTCCTGGTGCGAGCGCCTCCTCTTGGGATGCAAGGGGAGTTCCGGGAACCCTTTCCCCACGAATCAGGAAAAGGCCCTCTCATCTAGAGCTGAGCAGGCGAAAACTGGCTCCTCTTGGCTCGCGGTGGAACCCTCAGGGTCCCTCTCGAGTGGGGACTTGTGGGGGGCAAACTTCTTACGTCACAGCAAGGGTGTGAAGGAGCCTTTCGAGGTCCGAAAGCGAAGGGGAGATTTCCCCCCTAGATGCCGCAGTGGACAAGGGCTTCTATCCGCCTGCAGGGAAGAAGCTTCTGGTTTTTCTCGAGTTGCAGCGGGGTCCTCTCGAGTTATGACGGGAACCCCAGGAACCCGCCCATGTGGCCTAAGGAGCAGCCAATCTCCATGCCAGTTGCAAGGAGACTCTGGGGATTCTTCCCCAGTCATCGCCAGGTCCTCAGTCCTCGTCTGGTGCTGAAGACGAAGCCTGAGCTTTCCCCGCCCGTGCTGACATAGGTATTGGTGTTCACGTGGAGCACCCACAGTAGAGTCAGGTCTCTTCTCTCCTGGAGACGTGCACTGCAGCTTTCCTCCCCAGCTGCTGTAGCAGGGTCAGGCTGCCTGTCCGGTGGACACAGGGATCTGTGACTTGCTCTTGAGGTACCACAGGGCTGTCAAACCTGCCGGTGTGTCGGGTGTCGAGACTCCGTGTGACAGTCGAGGCATTGCAGGGCAGTCAGGTTTATCTGGAGTGGACGGGGCATTTGGGTGTCCTGGGGAATAGTGACCCGACCCTTGATGCTCCTCCCGACTCTCCTGGTGCAAGCGCCTCCTCTTGGGATGCGAGGGGAGTGCTGGGAAGCATTTCCCAACGGAGCAGGGAAAGGCACTCCCTTTTGGAGCTGAGCAGATGAAAACGGGGCTCCTCTTGAGTCGCGGCGGGTCCCTTGTGGTTCGTCTCTTGTGGAAACGGGTGGGGTGGGGCACTTCTTGGGTCACAGCAAGGGTGTGATGAGACTTTCGAGGTCAAAGAGGGAAGTGTTGATTTCCCTTGAGAGGCTGCAGCGGAAAAGGGCCTCACCCCACCGGCAAAGGAGAAGCCTCTGTTTTTTCTCGCATTGCAGCGGGGTCCTCTCGAGTTATGACGGGGACCACAGGGACCCGCCCTTGTGGCCTCAGGAGAGGCCAGTCTCCGTGCCAGTTGACAGTCGCCTCTGCGGATTCCTCCCCAGTCATGGCCGGGTCTTAAGTGCTTGTCTGGTGCTGAGGCTGGAGCCTGAGCTTTCCTCACCTGTGCTGACATAGGTCTTGGGGTTCCCATGGAGCCCCCACAGTTGAGTCAGGCCTCCTCTCGCCTGGAGACGTGCTCAGCCACTTTCTTCCCCATCTGCAGCAGCAGGGTTAGGCTGCCTGTTGAGCGGACACAGGGATCTGTGGCTTGCCCTCGAGGTACCCCAGGGATGTCACACATGTCATTGTTTCCAGAGTCGAGCCTTGGGGTGACAGTCGAGGCAGTGCAGTGCAGTCAGGTTCATCTGGAGTGCACGAGGCATGAGTGTCTTTGGGAATGGTGGCCTGACACCTGATGCTCTTCCCGACTCTCCTGATGTGAGCACCTCCTGTTTGGATTCGAGGGGAGCGCCAGGAAACCTTTCCTGACTGACAGGGAAAGGGACCCTCATCTGAAGCTGAGCTGGGGAAAACCAGGCTCTCTTGAGTAGCGGTGGGACCCTCGGGGTTTCTCTTGGGTGGTGACAGGTGGGGGGGGGGAAATTCTTGGATCACAGCAAGGATGTGAAGTAGCCTTTCAAGGTCCAAGAAAGTAGGGGTGATTTCTCCCGAGAAGCCGCATTGGAAAAGGGCTTCACACCGTGTGCAGGAGAGAAGCTTTTGGTTTTTCTCGAGTTGAGGTGGGGCCCTTTAGAGTTACGATGTGGACCATAAAGGCCCACCCCTGTGGCCTCAGGAGAGGCCAGTCTCGATGCCAGTTGCCAGGTGCCTCTGGGGATTCCTTCTCAGTAGTCACCAGGTCCTCAGGCCTCATCTGTTGCTGACGCTTGAACCTGAGCTCTCCTCACCCATTCTGACATAGGTCTTGGGGTTCCCCAGGAGCACCCACAGAGGAGTCAGGCCTCGTCTCCCCTGAAGATGTGCATGGCCACTTTCCTCCCCAGCTGCAGCAGCAGAGTCAGCCTCCCCGTTGAGTGGACACAGGGATCTGAGGCTTGCTCTCGAGGTAGACCGGGGCTGTCACACGTGCCAGTGTGTCGGGAGTCGAGCCTCAGGGTGAATGGTGAGGCAGTGCAGGGCAGTCAGGTTCATCAGGAGTGGACGAGGCATTTGGGGGTCTTGTGGAATGGTGGCCCGACCCCTGATGATATTCCGTACTATCCTGGTTCGAGCACCTCCACTTGGGATGCGAGGGAACGCCAGGAATCCTTTCCTGACGGAGCAGGGAAAGAGACCCTCATCTGGAGCTGATCAGGGCTAAACGGGTCTCCTCTTGAGTCGTAGTGGGAACCTCGGGGATCCTCTCGATTGGGGACAGGTGGGGCAGGGAACTTCTTGGGTCACAGCAAGGGTTTGAAGACTTTCTAGGTCCAAGTGGGAAGGGGTGATTTCCCCTGAGACTCCGCAGTGGACAAGGGCCTCACCCTGCCTGCAGGGGAGAAGCTTCAGTTTTTGATAGAGTTTCGGCGGGGTCCACTCTGGTTAAGACGGGGACCCCAGGTACCCGCCACTGTGGCCTCAGAAGAGACCAGTCTAAGTGCCAGTTGCCAGGCGCCTCTGGGTATTCTTCTCCATCGTCGCCAGGTCTTCAGTCCTCATCTGGTGCTGTGGCCGGAGCCTGAGCTCCCCGTTTAGCAGACACAAGGATCTGTGGTTTGCCCTCCAGGTACCCCAGGGCTGTCACATGTACCAGGGTAGTGTGAGTCGATCCTCTGGTTGACAGTCGAGGCAGTGCAGGGCAGCCAGGTTCCTCTGGAGTGGACGAGGCATTTGAGAGTCTTGGGGAATGGTGGCACGACCCCTGTTGTTCCTCCCCTTTCTACTGGTGCAAGCGCCTCCTATGGGATGCGAAGGGAGCGCCGGGAATGCTTACCCGACGGAGCAGCAAAAGGGACCCTCATCTTGAGCTGAGCACGGGAAAACGGGGCTCCTCTTGAGTCGCAGAGGGACCCTTGGGGTTCCTATTGAGAGGGGATGGGAGGTTGGGGAACTTCGTTGGTCAAAGCAATGGTGTGAAGGAGCCTTTCGAGGTCCAAGAGTGAAGAGGTTATTTCCCCCAAGATACCATAGTGGAAAAGGGCCTCAACCCGCCTGCAGGGAGAAGATTCTGATTTTTCTCGAGTTGTGGCGGGGTACTCTCGAGAAATGATGGGGATCTCAGGGACCCACCCCCGTGGCCTCAGGAGAGGCCAATCTCTGTGGGAGTTGTGAGGGTCTTCTGGTGATTCCTCCCCAATCGGCGCTGGGTGTTCAGGCCTCCTCTGCAGCTGAGGCCGGAGCCTGAGATTTCCGCCGGTGCTGAAATGGGACTTGGGGCACCCCTGGATCCTCCACAAGGGAGTCAGGCCTCGTCTCGCGTGGAAACGTGCACGGCCACTTCCCTCATGCACTGCAGCAGCAGTGTCAGGCTCCCCGTCAAGCGGACACAGGGATCGGTGTCTTGCCCTCGAGGTACAGCAGGTTGGTCACACATGCCAGCGTGGAGTGAGTTGATCCTTGGGCTGACAGTCAAGGCAGTGCAGGGCAGTCAGGTTCCTCTGGAATGGACGAGGCATTTGAGGGTCTTGGGGAATGGTGTCATGACCCCTGTTGTTGCTTCCGTTTCTACTGTTGCAAGCGCCTTCTACTGCAAAGCGAAGGGAGTGCTGGGAATGTTTTCCTGATGGAGCAGGGAAAGGGACCCTCATCTGGAGCTGAGCAAGGGGAAAACGGGGTTTCTCTTGAGCCATGGCAGGACCCTCAGTGTTCCTCTCAAATGGAGATGGGTGGGTCGGGGATCTTCTTGGTCACAGCAAGGGTGTGAAGGAGCCTTTTGAAGTCCAAGACGGATAGGGTGATTTCCACCAAGACGCTGCAGCTGACAAGGGGCTCAACCCGTCTGCAGGGGAGAAGCTCCTGGTTATTTTCGAGTTGTGATGGGGTCCTCTTAAGTTATGACGAGGATCTCACGGACCAATCCCTGTGACCTCAGGAGAAGCCAGTCTACGTACGAGTTGCGAGGGTCTCTGCGGATTTCTCCGCAGTCGGCGCGCAGTCCTCAGTCCTCGTCTGGAGCTGTGGCCTTAGCCTGAGCTTTCCCCTCCCATGCTGACATGGGGCTTTGGTTTCTGCTGGATCCCTGACATGAGTGTCAGGCCTCGTGCTCCTGGAGAGGAGTACAGCCGCCCTCTTCCCATGCTGCAACAGCAGTGTCAGGCTCCCCATCGAGTGAACACAGGGATCTGTAGCTTCCCCTCATGGTACCCCAGTGCCGTCACACGTTTCAGCGTGGCATGAATTCATCCTCCGGCTGACAACAGAGGCATTGCAGGGCAGTCAGCTTCCTCCGGTGTGGACGAGGCATTTGGGCATCGTAGGGAATGGTGGCATGACACCTGGTGTATCTTCCGACTCTCCTCGTGCAATCGCCTCCACTTGGGATGCGATTGCAGCGCCGGGTATCCTTTCTTGATGGAATAGGGAAAAGGGCCCTCATCTGAAGCTGAGCAAGGGAAATTGGGGCTCCTCTTGAGTCGCGGCAGGGCCTAGGTGGTCCTCTCGAGTGCGACAAGTGGGTTGGGTAACTTTGTGGGTAACATCAAAGGTGTGAAACAGACTTTCGAGGTCCACGAGAGACGGGGTGATTTCTCTCTAGATGCTGAAGTGGACAAGGCCTCATCTTGATGCAGGGGAGAAGCTCCTGGTTTTTCTCAAGTTGCAGCGGGGTCCTCTCGAGTTATGACAGGGACCCCAGAAACCCACCCCTGTGGCCTCAGGGGAGGCCAGTTTCCATGCAAGTAGCAAGGGACATCTCGGTATTCCTCCCAGTTTGTGCCAGGTCCTCAGTCCTCGTCTTCAGCTGAGGTTGTAGCCTTAGCTTTCCTCCCCCATGATTAATTGGGTCTTGTGGCTCCCCTGGAGCCCCCACAGGGAAGTCAGGCCTCATCTCACGTGGAGACCTGCACAGCCACTTTCCTCCCGAGCTGCAGCAGTAGTGTCAGGCTCCCCACCGAGTGGACATAAGTATCTCTGCCTTGCCCTCAAGGTACACCAGGGCTGTCACACATGCCAGCGTGGTGTGAGTCAATCCTCAGGGTGACAGTCAAGGCAGTGCAGGGCAGTCAGGTTCATCTCGAGTGGACGACGCATTTGGGTGTCTTGGGGAATGGTGGCATGACCCATAGTGTTTCTCGCGACTCTCCTGAAGTGAGTGCCTCCTCTTGGGATGCGAGGGGAGAGCTGAGAATCCTTTCCTGATAGAGCAGGGAAATGGACCCTCATCTGGAAATGAGCAGGGGACAACGGAGCTCCTCTTGAGTTACAGCGGGACACTTGGGGTTCCTCTCGAGTGGGGACGGGAGGGTCTTGGAACTTCGTGGGTCAAAGCAATAGTGTGAAGGAGCCTTTTGAGGGTCAAGAGGCAAGAGGATATTTCCCCTGAGACACCATAGTGGAAAAGGGCCTCAACCCGTCTTCAGGGCGAAGCTCCTGGTTTTTCTCGAGTTGCGTGGGGTACTCTCAAGAAACGACGGGGAGCTCAGGGACCTGCCCCTGTGGCCTCAGGAGAGGCCAATTTCCAAGGGAGTTGCGAGAGGCTTCTGGTGATTGCTCCCCAATCGGTGCTGGGTGTTCAGTCCTCCTCTTCAGCTGATGCCGGAGCCTGAGCTTTCTGCCCATGCTGACGTGGGACTTGGGGTACCCCTGGAGCCACTACAAGGGAGCCTCATCTTGCATGGAGACGTGTACCGCTGCTATCCTCCGGAGCTGCAGCAGCAGTGTCAGGCTCCCTGTCGAGCGGACAGAGGGATCTGTGCCTTGCCCTCGAAGTACCCCACGGTAGTCACAGGTGCCAGTGTGGTTTGAGTTGATCCTCGGGGTGACAGTCATAGGAGTGCAGTGCAGTAAATCTCATCTGCAGTGGATGCGGCATTGGGGGTCTTGGGGAATGATGGCATGACCCCTGGTGTTCCTCCCGACTCTCTAGATGCAGTAACCTCCTTTTGATGTTTAAGGGGAGCGTCAGGAATCCTTTTCTGATGGAGCAAGGAAAGTACCCTCATCTTGAGCTGAGCAGGGGATAATGAGGTTCCTCTTGAGTCATGGTGGGACCCTAGGCGTTCCCATCAAGTGGTCACGGTGTGTCGCGGAACTTCATGGGTCAAAGCGGGGGTTTGAAGGAGCCTTTCGAGGTCCAAGAGGGAAGGGGTGATTTCCCCCAAGAAGCCAAAGAGGACAAGGACCTCACCCCACCTGCAGTGGAGAAGATCCTTGTTTTTCTCAAGTAGCAGCGGGGTCCTCTTGAGTTATCACGGGAATCCCAGGGACCCGCCCCTGTGGCCTCAGGAGAGGCCTGTCTCCATGTGAGTAGTGAGGGGCCTCTGAGCATTCCTACCATTTCGGTGCTGGGTCCCCAGTCCTCGTCCTGAGCTGAGGCCCGAGTCTGAGCTTTTATTCTCCAATGCTAACATTGGTCTTGGTGTTCTCCTGTAACCCCCAAAGGGGAGTCATGCCTCTTATTGCATGGAGATATGCACGTCGTCTTTCCTCATCAGCTGCAGCAGCAGTATCAGGCTCTCCGTCGAGCGGACACAGGGATCTGTGGGTGGCCCTCGAGATACCCGAGTGTTGTCACACTTGCCAGTGTGGCGTGAGTTGATCCTCGGTATGACAGTCGAGGCAGTGCAGGGCAGTCAAGTTCATCTAAGTAAACGAGGCCTTTGGACCTCCTGGAGAATTGTGAAAGGACCCCTGGTGTTCCTCCTGACACTCCTGGTGTGAGCACCTCCTCTTGGGATGTGACGGGAGAGCCGGGAAACCTTTCCTGAAAGAGCAGGGAAAGGGAACCTAGTCTGAAGCTGAGCAGGGGAAAACAGGGCTCCCCTTGAGTCATGGCGGGACCCTCGTGGTTCCATCGAGTGGTAACAGTGGGTCGGGGAAACTCGTGGGTCACAGCAAGGGTGTGAAGAAGCCTTTCGAGGTCCACAAGGGAAGGGGTGATTTCCCCCGAGAAGCCTCAGTGGACGAGGGCCTCACACTGCCTCCAGGGGAGAAGCTCCTGCTTTTTCTCAAGTATGGCGGGGTCCTCTCGTGTAATGATGGTGACCCCAGGGGTCCACCCCTGTGGCCTCAGGAGAGGCCAGTCTCCGTGCAAATTGTGAGAGGCCTCTGGGAATTCCTCCCCAGTCTGCACGATGTCTTCAGTCATAATCTGAAGCTGAGGCCAGAGACTGAGATTTCCTCGCCTGAGCTTACATGGGTTTTGGGGTTCCCTTGGAGCCTTCAAGGGGAGTCAGGCCTCATCTCGTGTGGAGACATGCATAGCTGCTTTCCTCCTGAGCTGCAGCAGCAGTGTCAGTGTCCCTGTCATGCGGACACAGGGATCTGTGGCTTACCCTAAATGTACCCCAGGGCTGTCACATGTGCTAGCATGGCATGAGTCGATCCTCGGGGTGTCAGTCGAGGCAGTGCAGGGCAGTCAGGTTCATCTGGAGTGCACGAGGCATTTGGAGCTCTTGGCGAATAGTGGCACAACCCCTAGTGTTCCTCACGACTCTCCTGGTGCCAGCGCATCCTCTTGGGATGTGAGGGGAGCGCTGAGAATTATTTCCGGATGGAGCAGGGAAAGGGACCATCAATTGGAGCTGAGCAGGGGAAAACAGGGCTACTCTTGACTTGTGGCAGGTCCCTCGGGGTTCCTCTTGAGTAGGGACAGATGAGCTGGGGAAATTAGTGGGTCACAGCAAGGGTATGAAGAAGCCTTTCGAGATCCAAGAGGGAACTGGTGATTTTGCCTGAGATGCAGGATTGGACAAGGGCCTCACGCCTGCAAGGGAGAAGCTCCTGGTTTTTCACGAGTTGTGGCAGGGTCATCTCTATTCACGATGGGGACCCCAGGGACCCGCACCTGTGGCCTCAGGAGAAACCAGTCTCCATGGAGGTTGCGAGGGGCCTCTGGGGATTCTTCCCCAGTCAGTGCCTGGTCCACAT
This sequence comes from Procapra przewalskii, assembly GCA_006410515.1. Taxonomy (NCBI): domain Eukaryota; kingdom Metazoa; phylum Chordata; class Mammalia; order Artiodactyla; family Bovidae; genus Procapra; species Procapra przewalskii. Next base: position 99,434 of record SJYF01013603.1, on the reverse strand, counting down.
GCCTCGTCTGGAGCTGAGGCCAGAGCCTGAGGCTTCCTTGTCCGTGATGACATTGTTCTTGGGTTCCCCTGGCCCCCGACAGGGGAGTCAGGCCTCGTCTTGCTTGGACACATCACGGCCACTTTCCTCCCGATCTGAAGCAGCAGTGTCAGCCCCCCATCGAGCAGACACAGGGATCTTTGACTTGCCCTCGAGGTACCCCAAGGCTGTCACACGTGCCAGAGTGGCGTGAGTTGATCCACGGGGCAACAGTCGAGGCAGTGCAGGGCCATCAGGTTTATCTGGAGTGGACGAGGCATTTGGGGGCCTTGGGGAATGGTGGCACGACACCTGGTCTTCCTCCCGATTCTCCTGGTGCAAGCGCCTCCTCTTGGGAAGTGAGGGGAGCGCTGGGTATCCTTTCCCGATGGAGCAGGTAAAGAGACCCTCTTCTGGAGCTGAGCAGTGTAAAATGGGCCTTTTCTTGAGTCGCGGTGGGACCCTCAGCTTTCCTCTCAAGCGGGGATGGGTGGGTAGGGGAACTTCGTGGTTCCCAGGAAGGCTGTGAAAGAGCCCTCCAAGGTCCAAGAGGGAATGGATGATTTCTCCCGAGTTGCCACAGTGAACAAAGGCCTCACCCCGCCAGCAGGGGAGAAGCACATAGTTTTTCTTGAGTTGCAACAGTGTCCTCTCGAGTTACAACGGGGACCCCAGGGACTTGCCCATGTGGCCTCAGGAGTTGCCACTCTCCGTGCGAGTTGCAAAGGTCCTCTGAGGCTTCCTCCCCAGTCAGCACCACGTCCTCATTGCTTGTCTGTAGCTGAGGACAGAGCCTGAGCTTTCCTCACCTGTTCTGACATGGGTCTTGGGGTTCCACTGGAGCCCCTAAAGGGCAGTTAGGCCTCCTCTCTGGTGGATACGTGCACAGCTGTAATCCTCTCATGCTGAGGCAGCAGTGTTAGGCTCCCCGTTTAGTGGACACAGGGAACTGTGGCTTGCCCTCGAGGTATACCCCAGGGCTGTCACACATGCCGGTGAGGCCTGAAGTGATCCTTGGGGTGACAGTAGAGGCAGTGCAGGGAAGTCAGGTTCATCTGGAGTATATGAGGCATTTGGGGGTTTTAGGAATTGTGGCACTACCCCTGGTTTCCTTCAGAGTCTCCTGGTGTGAGCACCTCCTCTTGGGATGTGAGGGAAGTGCCGGGAAACCTTTCCTGAAGGAGCAGAAAATGGGACCCTCATCTGGAGCTGAGGAAGGAAAAACGGGGCTCCTCTTGAGTCATGGCAGGACCCTTGGGGTTCCTCTCGAGTGGGGACGTGTGTGTTGGGGAACTTCATGGGTCACAGCAAGTGTGTTAAGGAGCCTTTTGAGGTCCAGAAGGGAAGCGGTGATTTCTTCCGAGATGCCGCAGCGAACAAGGGCCTCAGCACCCCTGCACGGGAAAAGATCCTGGTTTTTCTCAAGTTGCGGCGGGGTCCTCTCGTGTTACGTCAGGGAATCCAGGAACCCGCCCTTATGGCCTCATTAGAGGCCATTTTCCATGAGAGTTGCGAGGGGCCTCTGGGGATTTCTCCGCAGTCGGCGCCGGGTCCTCAGTCCTCGTCTGGAGCTGTGGCCAGAGCCTGAGCTTTCTTTGCCCGTGCTGATATGGGTCTTGGGTTCCCCTGGAGCCCCCAAAGGGGAGTCAGGCCTTGTCTAACGTGGAGACGCTCACGGACCCTTTCCTCCCGAGCTGCAGCAGCAGTGTCAGGCTCCCCATTGAGTGGACACAGGGATCATTGGCTTGCCCTCGAGGTAGCCCAGGGCTGTCACATGTGCCAGCGTGGCGTGAGTCGATCCTAGAACTGACAGTCAATGGATTTCAGGGCAGTATGGTTCATCTGGAGTGTAAGAGTCATTTGGGTATCTTGGAGTTTGTTGGCACGACCCTTGGTGTGCCTCCCGACTCTCCTGCTGCCAGCGCCTCCTGTTGGGATGTGAGGGGAGTGCCGGGAATCCTTTCCTGATGAGCAGAAAAAGCGACCCTCATACGGAGCTGAGCACTGGAAAACAGGGCTCCTCTTGACTCGATGCGGGACCCTCAAGGTTCCACTCAAGTGGGGACAGGTGGGTCGGGAAACATCGTGGGTCACAGCAAGGGAGTGAAGGAGCCTTTTGAGGTCCAAGAGGGAAGGGGCGATTTACCCCGAGATGCCGCAGTGGACAAGGATCTCACCCCCCTGCGGGAGAGAAGCTCCTGGTTTTTCTGGAGTTGCTGCGAGGTCCTTGTGAGTTACGACGGGATCCCCAGGAACCCGCCCCAATGGCCTCTGGAATGGCCAGTTTCCGTGGGAGTTGTCAGGGGCCTCTTGGGATTTTTTTCAAGTAGGTGCCCGGTCCTCAGTCATCTTCTGGAGCTCAGGCTGGAGCCTGAGCTTTCCTCACCAGTTCTGATATGAGTCTTTGGGTTCCACTGTAGCCCCCACAGGAGAATAGGCCTCGTCTCGGTGGAGTCGTTCATGACTATATTTCTCTTGTGCTGAAGCAGCAGTGTCAGGCTTCCCATCGAGCGGACACAGGGATCTGTGGCTTGCCCGAGAGGTAACCCATCACTGTCACACCTGCTAGCATGGCATGACTTGATCCTAGAACTGACAGTCAAGGGAGTGCAGGGCACTCAGTTTCATCTGGAGTGGACGAAGCATTAGGGTTTCTTGGAGAATGGTGGCATGAACTCTGGTGTTCCTCCCAACTCTCCTGCTGCGAGCGCCTCCTGTTGGGATGAGAGGGGAGCGCCGGGAATCCTTTACTGACGGAGCAGAAAAATGGACGCTCATCTTGAGTTTAGCAGCGGAAATGGGGCACCTCTTGACTCGTGGAGGTACCCTCGAAGTTCCCCTCGAGTGGGGACGGGTGGGTTGGGGAACTTCGTGGGTCAGAGCAAGGGTGTGAAGAAGCATTTCAAGGTCCAAGAGGGAAGGGGTGATAACCCCAGAGAGGTCACAGTGGACAAGGGACTCACCCCGCCTTCAGGGGAGAAGCTTCTGCTTTTTCTTGAGTTTCTGCAGGGTCCTCTCGTGTTAAGATGGGGACACCAGGACCCGCCCCTCTGGCCTCAGGAGAGGCCAATCTCCATGCGAGTTGCGAGAGGCCTCTGGGGTTTCCTCCCAAGTCGTTACAGGGTCCTCAGTCCTCATCTGGATCTGAGACCAGAGCCTGATCTTTCCTCGCCCATTCTGACATGGGTCTTGGGGTTCCCGTGGATCCCCCACAGGGGAGTCAGGCCTCATCTCGCATGGAGACCTGCACAGGTGTTTTCCTCACGAGCTGCAGCATCAGTGTCAGGCTCCCCATCGAGCAGACACAGGGATCTGTGGCTTGCCCTGGAGGTACCGCAGGGCTGTCAAACGTGCCAGCATGGAGTGAGTCGATCCTCATGGAGATAATCCAGGCAGTGCAGAGCAGTCAGGTTCATCTGTAGTGGACAAGGCAATTGTGGTCTTTGGGGAATGGTGGCACAACCCCTGGTGTTCCTCCTGACTCTCCTGGTGTGAGCGCCTCCTCTTTGGATGCAAGGGGAGCACTGGGAATCCTTTCCCGATGGAGCAGGTAAAGGGACCCACATATGGAGCTGAGCAAGGGATTATGGGGCTCCTCCTGAGTAGCTGAGGGACCTTCGGGTTTCCTTTCGAGTGGCGACAGGTGTGTCAGGAAACTTCATCGGTCACAGCAAGGGTGTGAAGGAGGCTTTTAAGGTCCAAGACGGAAGGGGTGATTTCTCCCGAGATGCCACATCGAACAAGGGCCCCAGCCAGCCTGTAGGGGAGAAGCTCCTGTTTTTTCTGAGTTGCTGCAGAATCCTATCGAGTTAAGTAACGGACCCCAGGGACTTGCACCTGTTTCTTTAGGAAAGCCCGGTATCCGTGCGAGTTGTGAAGGGCTTCTGGGGATTACTCCCCAGTCAGCATTGGGTCCTCAGTCCTTGTCTGCAGCTGAGGCTGGAGCCTGAGCTTTCCTCGCCCATGCTGACATGGGTCTTGGGGTTCCCCTGGAGTCCCCAAAGGAGAGTCAGGCCTCATCTCACGTGGAGATGTGCGTGGACACTTGCCTCCCAAGCTGCAGCATCAGTGTTTGACTCCCCCTCGAGTGGACACAGGGATCTGTTGCTTGCACTAGAGGTACCCCAAGGCTGTTACACATGCCAGCGTGGCGAGAGTGGATCCAAGAATTGATGGTCGAGGGAGTTCAGGACAGTCATGTTCGTCTGGAGTGGACGAGGCATTTGGTTGTCTTGGAGAATGGTGGCATGACACATGATGTTCTTCCCTACTCTCCTGCTACCAGTGCCTCCTTTTGGGATGCGAGGGGAACGCCATGATTCCTTTCTTGACGAGCAGAAAAAGCGACCCTCATCTGGAGCTGAGTACCGGAAAATGGGGCTCCTCTTGATTCAATGCGGGACCCTCGAGGTTCCACTCAAATGGGGACAGGTGGGTTGGGGAACTTCGTGGGTCACAGCAAGGGTGTGAAGGAACCTTTCGAGGTCCAAGAGTAAAGGGGTGATTTCCCACAAGACGCCGCAGCTGACTTTGACTCACCCCACCTGCAGGGACAAGCTTCTGGTTTTTCTCAAGTTGCTGTGGAGTCCTCTCGAGTTATGGCTGGGACCCCAGGAACCCGCCCCTATGGCCTCTGAAATGGCCAGTCTCCGTGCGAGTTGAGAGGGGCCTCTGAAGATATTTCCCAAGTCTGTGCCGGGTCCTCAGTCATCATTTGGAGCTCAGCCGGAGCCCTAGATTACCTCACCAGTTCTGACATGAGTCTTGTGGTTCCACTGTAGCCCCCACAGGAGAGTTAGGCCTCATCTCGGATGGAGTCGTGCATGGCTGTATTTCTCTCGTGCAGACGCAGCAGTGTCAGGCTCCCTGTCAAACGGACACAGGGATCTGTGGCTTGCCCTCGAGGTAACCCAGTGCTGTCACATGTGCCAGTGTGGCTTGAGTTGATCCTATAACTGACAGTCGAGGGAGTGCAGGGCACTCAGTTTCATCTGGAGTGGAGGAAGCATTTGGGGTCTTGGAGAATGGTGGCAGGACCTCTGGTGTTCCTTCTGAATCTCCTGCTGCGAGCTCCTCCTGTTGGGATGTGAGGGGAGCAACGGGAATCCTTTCCCAAAGGAGCAGATAAATGGACCCTCATCTGGAGCTTAGCAGCAGAAAACGGGGCTCCTTTTGAATCGTGGCAGGACCCTCGAGGTTCCACTCAAGTGGGGACGGTTGGGTCGAGGAACTTTGTGGGTCACAGCAAGGGTGTGAAGGAGCCTTTGGAGGTCCAAGAGTGATGGGGTGATTTCCCCCGAGAGGGCACAGTGGACAAGGGCCTCATCCTGACTGCAGGGGAGAAGCTTGTGGTTTTTCTCGAGTTGCGGTGGGTCCTCTTGAGTTACTTCGGGGACCACAGGGACCCACCTCTGTGGTCTCAGGAAAGGCCAGTCTTCGTACGAATTGCAAGGGGCCTTAGGGGATTCCTGCCCAGTCGGCGCTGGGTACTCAGTCCTGTCTGGAGCTCGGGCCGGAGCCTGAGATTTCCTCGCCAGTTCTGATATGGGTCTTGGGGTTCCACTGGAGCCCCCACAGGAGAGTTAGTCCTCGTCTCGGGTGGATTCATGAATGGATGTATTTCCCTCGTGCTGAAGCAGCAGTGTCAGGCTACCCGTCAAATGGACACAGGGACCTGTGGCTTGCCCTCGATGTACCCCAGGGCTGCCACACTTGCCAGGGTGGTGTGAGTCGATCCATGGGGTAACAGTTGAGGCAGTTCAGGGCAGTCAGGTTCATCTGGATTGGGCAAGGCATCTGGGGTTTTGGGGAATGGTGGCATGAGCCCTGGTGTTCCTCCCAACTCTCCTGTTGTGAGCGACTCCTCTTGGAATGTGAGGGGAGCACCGGGAATCCTTTCTCGACTGATCAGGGAAAGGGATCCTCATTTGGAGCTGAGCAGGGGAAAACAGGGCTCCACCTGAGTCTTGGCAGGACCTTCAGGGTTGCTCTCGAGTGGGGACGGGTGGGTCGGGGAACTTTCTAAGTCACAGCAAGGGTGTGAAGGAGCCTTTTGAGGTCCAAGAGGAAAGGGGTGATTTACCCTGAGACGCCGCAGCATACAATGGCCTCACCCGCCTGCAGGGAAGAATCTCCTGGAATTTCTCGAGTTGCAATGGTAGCCTCTCGAGTTTCAATGGGGACCCCAGGGACCAGCCGTTTGGTCTCAGGAGAGGCCAGTCTCCTGTGTGATTGCAAGGGGCCTCTGGGATTCCTTCCCAGTCGCCCCCAGGTGCTTAGTTCTCTTCTAGAGATGATACCAGAACCTGAGCTTTCGTCTGCTGTGCTGACACTGGTCTTGGAGTTCTCCTGGAACCACACAGTGGAGTGAGTCCTCATCTCATGTGGAGACATGCATGACCGCTTTCCTCTTGAGCAGCAGCAGCAGTGTCAGGCTCCCCGTCGAGCAGACACAGTGATCTGTGGTTTGCCCTCAAGGTAACCCAGCTCTCTCACACATGCCAGTGTGGCGTGAGTTGATCCTCGGGGTGACAGTCGAGGCAGTGTAGGGCAGTCAGGTTCATCTGGAGTTGAGATGCATTTGGGGGTCTTGGGAAATGGTGGCACGACCCCTGGTGTTTATCCAGACTCTCCTGGTGTGAGCACCTCCTCTTGGGATGAGAGGAGAGGGCTGGGAATCCTTTCCCGATGGAGCAGGGAATGGGACCCTCATCTGGAGCTGAACAGGGGAAAACGGGGCTCCTCTTGAGTCGTGGCAGGACACTCGGGGTTCCTCTCGAGTGGGGACAGTTGAGTTGGGGAACTTCGTGGGTCACAGCAAGGGTGTGAAAAAGCCTTTTGAAGTCCAAGAGGGAAGGGGTGATTTCTCCTGAGACGCCGCAGTGGAAAATGGCCATACCTCGCCTGCATGGGAGAAGCTCCTGGCTTTTCTCAAGTTGTGGCAGGGTCCTCAGGAGTGGACACTCTCCATTTGAGTTGCAAGGGGCCACTGGATTTCCTCCCAAGTCAGCGCCAGGTCCTCAGTCTTCATCAGGAGCTGAGGCCCAAGCCTGAGCTTTTTTCGCCAGTGCTGACATGGGTCTTACAGTTCTCCTGGATCCCCTAAAGAGGAGTCAGGCCTCGTCTCTCATCGAGATGTGCACTTCTGTTTCCTCCTGAGCTGCAGCAGCAGTGTCAGGCTACCCGTTGAGCAAACACAGGGATCTGTGGCTTGCCCTTGAGGTAACCCAGTGCTATCACACGTGCCAGTGTTGCTTGAGTCGATCCTAGAAATGATAGTTGAGGGAGTGCAAGGCAGTCAAGTTCATCTGGAGTGGACGAAGCATTTGGGAGTTTGGAGAATGGTGGCACGACCTCTGGTGTTCCTCCCGACCCTCCTGCTGCGAACACCTCCTGTTTTGATGCAAGGGGAGTGCCGGGAATCCTTTCCGGATGAAGCATATAAAAGGACCCTCATCCAGAGATGAGCAGCGGAAAATGGGGCTCCTCTTGACTCACGCAGCACGACCCAAGAAGTTCCCTTCGAGTGATGACGGGTGGGTTGTGGAACTTCGTGGGTCACAGCAAGGGTGTGAAGGAGCCTTTCGAGGTCCAAGAGTGAAGGGGTGATTTCCCCCGAGAGGGCACAGTGGACAAGGGCCTCATCCTGACTGCAGGAGAGAAGCTCCTTGTTTTTCTCTAGTTTGCGGCAGGGTCCTCTCGAGTTACCACGGGGACATCAGGGCCTGCCCCTGTGGCCTCAGGAGAGGTCAGTCCCCATGCAAGTTGGAACGGGCCTCTGGGGATTCCTCCCCAGTCAGCATTGGGTCCTCAGTCCTCGTCTGGAGCTGAAGCCAAAGCCTGAGCTTTCCGCTTCCATGCTGACATGGGTCTTGGTGTTCCCCTGGAGCCCCCAAAAGGGAGTCAGGCCTCGTCTCGCGCTGCGATGTGTATGCCACTTGCCTCCCGAGCTGCAGCATCAGGGTCAGGCTCCCCTTCGAGCGGACACAGGGTTCTGTGGTTTGCCCTCGAGGTACCTGAGGGCAGTCACACGTGCCAGCGTGGTGAGAGTGGACCCAGGAATGACGGTCGAGTGTGTTCAGGGCAGTCAGGTTCATCTGGAGTGGACGAGGCTTTTGGTTATCTTGGAGAATGGTGGCACGACACTTAAGGTTCTTCCCTACTCTTCTGCTGCCAGCGCCTCCTGTTGGGATGCGAGGAGAGCTCCGGGAATCCTTTCCCAGTGAGCAGAAAAAGCGACCCTCATCTGGAACTGAGCACTGGAAAAACAGGGCTCCTCTTGATTCGATGCGGGACCCTCGAGGTTCAACTCAAGTGGGGACAGGTGGGTCGGAGAAAGTCGTGGGTCACAGCAAGGGTATGAAGGAGCCTTTCGAGGTCCAAGAAGGAAGGGATGATTTCCTCTGAGACGCCACAGCTGACAATGGCCTCACCCCACCTGCAGGGGAGAAGCTCCTGGTTTTTCTCG
>SJYF01013603.1:67775-90906 GCA_006410515.1 Procapra przewalskii | reverse complement strand
CATATTGCCAGCTTGGCATGTGTCGATCATCGGGGTCACGGTCGAGGCAGTGCAGACAGTCACGTTCATCTGGAGTGAACGAGGCATTTAGGTGTGTGTGGGAATAGTGGCACGACCGCTGGTGTTCCTCCCAACTCTCCTGGTGTGAGTGGCTCTGTGTGGTGTGAGGAGAGCGCCGGGAATCCTTTCCCGATGAGCAGAAAAAGCGACCCTCATCTGGAACTGAGCACCGGAAAACAGGGCTCCTCTTGATTCGATGCGGGACCCTCGAGGTTCTATTCGAGTGGGGACAGGTGGGTTGGAGAAANAGGAGCCTTTCAAGGTCCAAGAAGGAAGGGATGATTTCCTCTGAGACGCCACAGCTGACAATGGCCTCACCCCACCTGCAGGGGAGAAGCTCCTGGTTTTTCTCGAGTTGTGGCGGGGTCCTCTCGAGTTTCAACCGGGACCCCAGGGACCTGCCCCTGTGGCCTCAGGAGAGGCCAGTCTCCATCCAAGTTGTGAGGGTTTTCTGGGGATTCCTCCCCATTCGGATCAGGGTCCTCAGTCCTCATCTGAAGCTGAGGCACGAGCCTGAGCCTTCCTCGCCCGTGCTGACATGGGTCTTGGGGTACCCCTAGAGCCCCCACAGGGGTGTCAGGACTCCTCTCGTATGGAGACATGCACAGACGCTTTCCTCACAAGCTGCACCAGCAGTATCAGGCTCCCCATCGAGCAGACACAGGGATCTTTGGCTTGCCTTCGAGGTACCCAAGGACTGACATATTGCCAGTGTGGCATGAGTCGATCATCAGGGTCACGGTCGAGGCAGTTCATCTGGAGTGAATGAGGTATTTAGGTGTGTGTGGGAATAGTGGCACGACTGCTGGTGTTCCTTCCGACTCTCCTGGTACGAGTGGCTCTGTGTGAGGTGTGAGGGGAGGGCCGGACATCCTTTCCCGATGGAGCAGGGAAAGGGACCCTCATCTGCAGCTAAGCAGGGGAAAATGGCTACTCTTTAGTCAAGGCAGGACCCTAGATTATCCTCTCGAGTGGGGACATGTGGGTCTGGGAGCTTAGTGGTTCAGAGCAAGGGTGTGGAGGAGCCTTTCGAGGTGCAAGAGGGAAGGGGTGATTTCCCCGAGACTCCGCAGCGAATAAGGGCCTCACCCTGCCTTCAGGGGAGAAGCTCCTGGTTTTTCTCTAGTTGTGGCGGGGTACTCTCAAGTTACTATGGGGACCCCAGAGACCCGCCCCATTGGCCTCAGGAGAGGACAGTCTCCGTGTGAGTTGGGAAGGGCTTCTGAGGATACCTCCACAGTTGGCAACGTGTCCTCAGTACTTGTCTGGAGCTGAGGCTGGCGCCTGAGCTTTCTTCTCCAATGATGACATGGGTCTAGGGGTACCCCTGCAGCACCCATAAGGAGTGGGCTCATTTTGCGTGGAGATGTGCATGGTCGCTTTCCTCCCAAGCTGCAACAGCAGTGTTAGGCTCCCTGTCGAGTGGAAATAGGGATCTGTGGCTTGCCCTCGAGATACTACAGGGCTGTCACATATTCCCACATGGTGTGAGTCGATCTTTGGGGAGACAGTCGAGGCAGTGGAGGGCAGTCAGGTTCATTGGAGTGGACAAGAAATTTGGTGGTCTTGGGGAATGATGGCACCACCCCTGGTGTTCCTCCCGACTCCTGATGTGAGCGACTCCTCTTGGGATGTGCGTGGAGCACTGGGATTCCTTTCCTGACGGAGCAGGAAAAGGACCCTCAACTGGAGCTGAGCAGGGATATACGGGGCTCCTTTTGAGTCATGGCGGGACCCTCGGGGTTCCTCTTTGGTGGGGACCAGTGTGTTGGGGAACTTCGTGGGTCACATCAAGAGTGTGAAAGTGCTTTCGAGGTGCAAGAGAGAAGGGGAGATTTACCCCGAGACACCACCACGAACAAGGGCCTCACCCCGCCTGCAGGGGAAAAGCTCCTGGATTTTCTTGAGTTGCAGCAGTTTCCTCTCTATTACGACAGGAACCACAAGGACACGCCCCTGTGGCCTCAGGAGAGGCCAGTCTCCGTGCAAGTTACGAAAGGCCTCTGGGGATTCCTCCCCAGTGGCGCCAGGTCCTCAGTCCTCTTCTAGAGCTGAGGATGGAGCCTGAGCTTTCCTCGCCTATTCTGACATGTCTCTTGGGGTATCCCTGGATCCCCCACAGGGGAGTCAGTCCTCATCTCACGTGGAGATATGCACAGCTGCTTTCCTCCCAAGCTGCAACAGCCACGTCAGTCACCCTGTCAAGCAGACACAGGGATCTTTGGCTTGCTCTCCAGGTACCCCAGGGTTGTCACACATGCCAGTGTGGCATGAGTTGATCCTCAGGGTGACAGTCGAGGCAGTGCAGGGTAGTAAGGTTCATCTGAAGTGGACGAGGCTTTTGGGGCTCTTGGGGAATGGTGGCATGATGCCTGGTGTTCCTGCCAATTCTCCTGGTGCGAGCGCCTCTTCTTGGGATGTGAGAAGGAGCGCAGGGAATCCTTTGGCGATGGAGCAGGAAAAGGGACACACATCTGGAGCTGAGCAGAAAACGGGGCTCCTCTTGAGTCACGGTGGGACCCTCGGGGTTTCTCTCAAGTGAGGACGGGTCGGTTGGGGAAGTTTGTGGGTCACACAAAGGGTGTGAAGGAGCCTTTTGAGGTCCAAGAGGGAACGGGTGATTTCCCCCGAGACACCGAAGCAAACAAGGGCCTAAATCTGCATGCCAGGGAGAAGCTCTTGTTTTTTCTCGAGATGCAGAGGGGTCCTCTTGAGTTATGATGGGAACCCCAGGGACCCACCTCTGTAGTCTCAGGAGAGGCCACTCTCCCTGTGAGTTGTGAGGGGTCTCTGGGGATTCCTCCCCAGACAGTGCCGGGTCCTCAGTCCTCATCGGGAGCCGAGGCCAGAGCCTGAGCATTCCTCGGCCCTGCTGACATGGTTCTTGGGATTCCCCTGAAACCTCCCAGAAGGGAGGCAGTCCTCGTCTCGCGTGGAGACCTGCACGGCCTCTTTCAATCTGAGCTGCAGCAGCAGTCTCAGGCTCCCCGTCGAGCGGACACAGGAAACTGTGTTTTGCCTTTGAGGTACCCAAGGGCGGTCACACGTGCCACTGTGGTGTGAGATAATCCACGGGGTCACAGTCAGGACAGTGCAGGGCAGTCTGTTTCATCTGGAGTTCACAAGGCATTTGGCGGTCCTGGGGAATGGTGGCACGACCCCTGGTGTTCCTCCCGTCTCTCCTGTTGGGAGCGCCTCCTCTTGGGATGACAGGGGAGCGCTGAGAATCCTTTCCCAATGGAGCAGGGAAAGGAAACCTTTTCTGGAGCTGAGCAGGAGAAAATGGAGCTACTCTTGAGTAGCGGTGGGACCCTCAGGATTCCTCTCGAGTGGGGACTGGTGGTCTGGTAATTTCGTGGCTCAGAATATGAGTGTGAAACAGCCTTTCAAGGACCAAATGAGAGGCGTGATTTCCCCCGAGATGCTGCAAGGAACAAGGGCCTCAACCCTCCTGCAGAGAAGCTCCTGTTTTTTCTCGAGATGTGGTGGGGTTCCCTGATGTTACAACAGGGACACCAGGGAAACCCCCTTGTGGCCTCAGGAGAGGCCAGTCTCCATGCTAGTTGCGAGAGGCCTCTGGGGATTCCTCCCCAGACAGTGCCGGGTCCTCAGTCCTCGTCGGGAGCCGAGGCCAGAGCCTGAGATTTCCTCACATGTGCTGACATGGGTCTTGGGTTCCCCTGGAGACCCACAGGGGACTGAGGCCTCATCTCCCATGGAGAGGTGCTCAGCCGCTTTCCTCCCAAGCTTCAACAGCAGTGTCAGTCTCTCCTCAAGCGGACGCAGGGATCTGTGGCTTGCCCTCGACGAACCCCTTGGCTGTCACACGTGCCAGCATGGTGTGAGTCGATCCTAGGGGTGACAGTTGAGGCAGTGCAGGACATTCACGGTCATCTGGAGTGGACGGGGCATTTGGGGCTCTTGAGGAATAGTGGCATGATCCCTGGTGTTCCTCCCATCTTTCCTGATGGGAGAGCCTCATCTTGGGATGCGAGGGGAGGGCCGGGAATCCTTTTCCAATGAAGCGGGGAAAGGGACCCACATCTGGAGCTGAGCAGGGGAAACAGGGTTCCTCTTGAGTCACGGTTGGACCCTCGGGGTTCCTCTCGAGTAGGGACGAGTGGGTCGGGGAACTTCATGGGTCACAGCAAGGGTGTGCAGGAGCCTTTCGAGGTCCAAGATAGAAGGGGTGATTTCCCCAAGAAGCTGCAGCGGACAAGTGCTTCTCCCAGACTGCTGGGGAGAAGCTTTTGGTTTATCGCGAGTTGTGGCGTGGTCCAGTTGAGTTACGACAGGAAACACAGGGACCCTCCGCTGTTTCCTCAGAAGAGGCCAGTCTCCGTTTCAGTTGCGAGGGGCTTCTGAAGATTCCTCTACAGTCGGAGCCGGGTCTCATTCCTCATCTGGAGCTGAGGTCGGAGCCTGAGCTTCCTAGTCCATGCTGACATAAGTATTGGAGTTCTTCTGCAGCCCCCACAGGGGAGTCAGTCCTCGTCTCCCATGGAGATGTCCACAGCCGCTTTCCTCCCGAGGTGCAGCAGCAGTGTCAGGCTCCCTGTCAAGAGGACACAGGGTTCGGTGGCTTACCCTCAAGGTACCCCAGGGCTGTCATACGTGCCAGAGTGGCGTGAGTCGTCCCTTGGTGTGACAGTCGAGGCAGTGCAGGGCAGTCAAGTTCATCTGGAGTGGACGATGCATTTGGGTGTGGGGAATGGTGGCACAACCCCTGCTGTTCCTCCAGACTCTCCTGGTGCGAGCGCCTAATTTGGGATTTGATGTGTGCACCGGGAATCTTTTCCCAACGGAGTAGGGAAAGAGACCCTCATCTGGAGATGAGGAGGGGGAAACGAGGCTCCTCTTGAGTCACGGCGCGACCCTTGGAATTCCTCTTGAGTGGGGAAGTCTAGGTCGGGGAACTTCGTGGGACACAGAAAGGGTGGGAAGGAGCGTTTCGAGGTCCACGAGGGAAGAGGTGATTTCCCCGAGACGTCGCAGTGGATAAGGGCCTCACCCCGCCTGCAGGGGAGAAGCTCCTGGTTTTTCTCTAGTTGTGGCGGGGTCCTCTCGAGTTACGACGGGGACCCCAGAGACCCGCCCCATTGGCCTCAGGAGAGGACAGTCTCCGTGCGAGTTGGGAAGGGCTTCGGAGAATACCTCCACGGTTGGTGCCGGGTCCTCAGTACTTGTCTGGAGCTAAGGTCAGAGCCTGAGCTTTCTTCTCCAATGATGACTTGGGTCTAGGCATACCCCTGAAGCACCCATAGTGAGTGGCCTCTTTTCACGTGGAGACGTGCACGGTCACTTTCCTCCCGAGCTGCAGCAGCAGTGTCAGCCTCCCTGTCGAGTGGAAATAGGGATCTGTGGCTTTCCCTTGAGGTATCCTGTCATAAGTTCCCACATGGCGTGAGTCAATCTTTGGGGAGACAGTTGAGTCAATGCAGGGCAGTCAGGTTCATTGGAGTGGACGAGGAATTTGGGGGTCTTGGGGAATGGTGGCACCACCCCTGGTGTTTCTCCCAACTCTCCTGGTGCGAGCTCCTCCTCTTGGGATGTGGGGGGAGCACTGGGTATCCTTTCCTGATGGAGTAGGAAAAGGACCCTCAACTGGAGTTGAGCAGGGGGAAACAGGGCTCCTTTTGACTCACAGTGGGACCCTCGTTGTTCCTCTTGAGTGGGGACCGGTGTGTTGGGGAACATCGTGGGTCACAGCAAGAGTGTGAAAGTGCTTTCGAGGTCCAAGAGAGAAGGGGAGATTTACCCCGAGATGCTGCCATGGACAAGGGCCTCACTGCACCTGCAGGGGAAAAGCTTCTGGTTTTTCTTGAGTTGGGGCAGGTTCCTCTCTGTTACGATAGGAACCACAAGGACCCTCCCCTGTGGCATCAGGAGAGGCCAATCTCCGTGCGAGTTATGATGGACCTCTGGGGATTCTTCCCCAGTGGCGCCAGGTCCTCAGCCCTCTTCTGGAGCTGAGGATGGAGCCTGAGCTTTCCTCTCCTATTCTGACATGGGTCTTAGGGTATCACTGGATCCCCTACAGGGGAGTCAGGCCTCATCTCATGTGGAGACGTACACAGCTGCTTTCCTCCTGAGCTGCAGCAGCAGTGTCAGGCTTCCCCTTGAGCGGGCATAAAAATCTGTAGCTTGCCCTCGGGGTAATACAACGTTGTCACACGTGCCAGTGTGTCGGGAGTCTATCCTCGGGGTGACAGTTGAGGCAGTGCAAGGCAGTCAGCATCATCTGGAGTGGACGAGGCTTTTGGGGGTCTTGGGGAATGGTGGCATGACCCCTGGTGTTCCTCCTGACTCTGCTGGTGTGAGTGCCTCCTCTTGGGATGAGAGGAGAGGGCCGGGAATCCTTTCCCAACGGAGCAGGGAGAGGGACCCTCATCTGGAGCTGAGCAGGGGAAAACGGGGCTCCTCTTGAGTCATGGCAGGACCCTTGGGGTTCCTCTCGAGTGGGGATGGTTAAGCCGGGGAACTTCATAGGTCACAGCAAGGGTGAGAAGGACCTTTCGAGGTCCAGGAGGGAAGCGGTGATTTCTCCCGAGACGCTGCAGCAAACAAGGGCCTCAGCACCCCTTCAAGGGAGAAGCTCCTGGTTTTTCTCGAGTTGCAGCGGGGTCCTCTCGAGTTACATCAAGGAATCCAGGAACTCGCCCTTGTGGCCTCAGGAGAACCAGTCTCCATGAGAACTGTGAGTGGCCTCTGGGTATTCCTCCCCAGTTGGCGCCAGGTCATCACTCCTCACCTGGAGCTGTGGCCGGAGACTGAGCTTTCCTCGCCACTTCTGACATGGGCCTTGGGGTTCCACTGTAGCCCCACGGGAGAGTTAGGCTTCGTCTCGTGTGGAGTCGTGCACGGCCGTATTTCTCTTGTGCTGAAGCAGCAGTGTCAGGCTCCCCTTCGAGTGGACACAGGGATCCGTGTCTTGCCCTCGAGGTAACCCAGGTCTCTCACATGTGCCAGCGGGGCTTGAGTCAATCATAGAACTGACAGTCGAGGGAGTGAAGGGCATTCAGTTTCTTCTGGAGTGGAGGAAGCATGTGGGGGTCTTGGAGAAGGGTGGCACGACCTCTGGTGTTCCTCCCGACTCTCCTGCTGCGAGCGCCTCCTGTTGTGATGTGAGGGGAGTGCCGGGAATCCTTTCCTGACAGCAGAAAAATGGACCCTCATCTGGAGCTTAGCAGCGGAAAATGGGGCTACTCTTGAATCGTGGTGGGAACCTCGGAATTCCTCTCGAGTCGGGACAGGTGTGTCGGGGAACTTCGTGGTTCACAGCAAGGGTGTGAAGGAGGCTTTCAAGGTCCACAATGGAAGGGGTGATTTCACCTGAGACACTGCAGTGAACAAGGGCCTCAGCCCGCCTGCAGGGGAGAGGCTTCTGGTTTTTCTGAGTTGCTGCGGGGTCCTATCAAATTAAGTAAGGGACCCCAGGGACCTGCACCTGTGGCTTCAGGAGAGGCCAGTAACCATGTGAGTTGCGAGAGGCCTCTGGGAATTACTCCCCAGACAGCGCCAGGTCCTCAGTCCTCGTCTGGAACTGAGGCCAGAGCCTGAGCTTTCCTCGCCCGTGCTGACATGGGTCTTGGGGTTCCTGTGGAGCCCACAAAGTGGAGTCACACCTCGTCTTGCATGGAGACATGCACGGCTGCTTGCCTCTCGAGCTGCAGCATCAGTGTCAATCTCCCTGTTGAGCTGACACAGGGATTTGTGGCTTGCCCTCGAGGTACCCCAGGTACGCACCAGCGTGGTGTGCATCAACCCTAGAACTGACAGTCGAGAGGGTTCAGGCAGTCAGGTTCATCTGGAGTGGACAAGGCATTTGGTTGTCTTCGAGAATTGTGGCATGACACCTGGTGTTCTTCCCGACTTTCCTGCTGCCATCTCCTCCTGTTGGGATGCAAGGGGAGTGCCGGAAATCCTTCCCCAATGGAGCAGAAAAAGCGACCCTCATCTGGAGCTGAGCACCGAAAAACGGGGCTCGTCTTGACTCAAGGCGGGACCCTCGTGGTTCCACTCGAGTGTGGACGGTTGGCACAAGGAACTTCGTGGGTCACAGCAAGGGTGTGAAGGAGCCTTTTGAGGTCCAAGAGGAAAGGGGTGATTCCCCCTGAGATGCCGCAGCGGACAAGAGCCTCACCCCGCCTGCAGGAAAGAAGCTCATGGTTTTTCTCGAGTTGCAGCGGGGACCACTTGAGTTACGTCGGGACCACAGAGGGGGTCTCAGGAAAGGCCAGTTTCCTTGTGAATTGCGAGAGGCCTCTGGGGATGCCTCCCCAGTCAGCACTGGGTCTTCAGTGCTCTTGAGGAGCTCATGCTGGAGCCTGAGATTTCCTCGCCAGTTCTGACATGAGTCTTGGTTTCCACTGGAGCCCCCAGAGGAGAATTAGGCCTCGTCTCAGGTGGAGTCATGCACGGCTGTATTTCTCTTGTGCTGAAGCAGCAGTGTCAGGTTCCCAGTTGAATAGACACAAGGATCTGTGGCTTGCCTTCCATGTACTCCAGGGCTGCCACACATGCCAGGGTGGTGTGAGTCGATCTGTGGGGTAACTGTCGATGCAGCGCAGGGCAGTCATTTTCATCTGGATTGGGTGAGGCATTTGGAGTTTTGGGGAATTGTGGCACGAGCCCTGGTGTTCCTCGTGACCCTCCTGGTGCAAGGGACACCTCTTGGGATGCCAGGGGAGTGACAGGAATCATTTCCTGACGGATCAGAGAAAGGGACCCTCATCTGGAGCTGAGCAGGGGAACAAGGGGCTCCACTTGAGTCTTGGCAGGACCCTCGATGTTGCTCTCGAGTGAGGATGGGTGGGTCGGGGAACTTTCTGGGTCACAGCAATGGTGTGAAGGAGTGTTTCGAGGACAAAAGGAAAGGGATGATTTACCCTGAGATGCTGCAGCGGACAATGGCCTCACCCAACTGGATGGGAGAATCTCCTGGTTTGTCTCAAGTTGCAGCGAGGTCCTCTTGAGTTATGAATGGGACACCAGGGGTTTGCCCCTGTGGCCTCAGGAGAGGCCAGTTTCCGTGCGAGTTGCAAGAGGCCTCTGGGATTCCCCTGTCGGCCCCGGGTCCTTAGTCCTCGTCTAGAGCTGAGGCCAGAACATGAATTTCCTCCCCTGTGCTTACATGGGTCTTTGGGTTCTCCTGGAGCTACACAGGGGAGTCAGTCCTCATCTCACGTGGAGACGTGCATGATCACTTTCCTCCTGAGCTGCAGCAGCAGTGTCAAGCTTCCCATAGAGAGGACACAAGGGTCTGTAGCTTGCCCTCGAGGTAACCCAGTGCTGTCACACATGCCAGTGTGTCGTGAGTTGATCCTCAGGGTGACAGTCGAGGCTGTGCAGGGCAGTCAGCTTCTGGTGTGGAGAGGCATTTGGGGTTCTTGGGGAATGGTGGCACAACCCCTGGTGTTCCTCCTGACTCTGCTGGTGTGAGCGCCTCCTCTTGGGATGAGAGGAGAGGGCCGGGAATCCTTTCCCAATGGATCAGGGAAAGGGACCCTCATCTGGAGCTGAGTAGGGGAAAACGGGGCTCCTCTTGAGTCACGGTGGGACCCTTGGGGTTCCTCTCGAGTGGGGACGGTTGGGTCGAGGAACTTCGTGGGTCACAGCAAGGGTGTGAAGGTCCTTTTGAGGTCCAGAAGGGAAGCGGTGATTTCTCCTGAGACGCCACAGCAAACGCCTCAGCACCCCTGCAAGGGAGAAGCTCCTGGTTTTTCTCGAGTTGCGGCGGGGTCTCTCGAGTTATGTTGGGGAATCCAGGGACTTGCCCTTGTACTCTCAGGAGAGCCAGTCTCCATGAGAGTTGCAAGGGGCCTCTGGGGATTCCTCCCCAGTTGGCGCCGGGTCCTCACTCCTCACCTGGAACTGTGGCCGGAGCCTGAGCTTTCCTCGCAGCTTCTGACATGGGTCTGGGGGTTCCACTGTAGCCCCCACAGGAGAGTTAGGCCTCGTCTCGGGTGGAGTCGTGCATGGCCGCTTTCCTCTCAAGCTGCAGCAGCAGGGTCAGGTTCCCCATCGAGTGGACCCCGGGATCTATGGCTTGCCCTCATGGTGCCACAGGGCTGTCTATCGAGCCAGCATGGTGTGATTCGATCCTCGGGGTGACTGTCGAGGCAGTGCAGGGCAATCATATACATCTGGAGTAAACTGAGGCATTTGGGGATCTTGCAAAATGGTGGCACAACCCCTGGAGTTCCTCCTGACTCTCCTGGGGCAATTGCCTCCTCATGGGAGGCGAGGGGAGCACCGGGAATACACTCCCAAGGGAGCAGGAAAAGGGAACCTAATCTGGAGCTGAGCCAGGGAAAATGGGGCTTTTCTTGTGTCACGATGGAACCTTTGGTGTTCCTCTCGAGTGGGGACGTGTGGCTCAGGGAACTTCGAGGATCACAGCAAGACTTTTAGGGAGCCTTTCCATGTCCAAGAGGGAAGGAGTTAGTTAACCCGAAATGCCACAGTGGAATAGGGCCTCACGCCCCCTGCAGGAAAGAAGCCCCTGGTTTTTCTGGAGTTGCGGCGGGTTCCTCTGGAGTTATGTCGGAGACCCAAGGGACCTGCTTCTGTGGCCTCAGGAGAGGCCAGTGTCCGTGAGAGTTGTGGGGGACTCTGGAAATTCCTCCCCAGTTGGCGCTGGATCCTCAGTCCTCGTCTGAAGCTTTGGCAGGAGCCTGAGCTTTCCTCGCCCATGCTGACATGGGTCTTGGGGTTCCCTTGAAACCTCCACAGGGGCATCAGGCCTTGTTTCACGTGGAGACATGCATGGCCGCTTTTCACCAGAACTGCAGCAGTAGAGTCTGTATCCCAGTCGAGCGGACACAGGGATCTTTGGCTTGCTCTCAAGGTACCCCAGGGCTGTCACACGTGCCACCGTGGCATGAGTCAATCCTTGGCGTGACAGTTGAGGCTGTGCATGGCAATCAGCTTCATTTGGAGAGGACTGAGACATCTGAGCGTCTTGTGGAATGGTGGAACGACCCCTAGAGTTCCTCGCGACTCTCCTGGAGTGAGCACCTCCTCTTGTCAGGTGAGGGGAGCGCCAGAATCCTTTCCCAATGGAGCGGGGAAAGGCACCCTCATCTGCAGCTGAGAAGGGGACAACGGGGCTCCTCTTGAGTCATGGCGGGACCCTCGGTGTTCCTCTTGAGTGGGGACATGTGGGTCGGGGAACATCGAGGGTTGCAGCAAGGGTGTGAAGGAGCATTTCAAGGTCCAAGAGGGAAGGTGTGATTTCACCCGAGATGCCTCAGCGGACAAGGGTCCCACCAGGCCTGCAGGGGAGAAGCTCCTGGTTTCTCTCGAGTTGCAGCGGGGTCCTATCGTGTTATGACAGAGAACACAGGGACTCGCCCATGTGGCCTCAGGAGAGGCCATTCTCCGTGGGAGTTGCCAGGGACCTCTGGGGATTCCTCCCCAGTCAGCACCAGGTCCTCAGTCCTCGTCTGGGGCTGAGGCTGGAGACTGAGGTTTCCTCAACTGTGCTATCATGGGTCTTGGAGTTCATCTGGATCCTCCAAAGTGGTGTCAGGCCTCATCTTGCATGGTGACGTGCAAGGCCACTTTGCTCCCGAGATGCAGCTGCAGTGTCAGGTTCCCCATCGAGTGGACACAGGGATCTGTGGCTTGCCCTCGAGGTGCCTCAGGGCCATCACACGTGCCAGCATGACGTGACTCGATCCTCAGGGTGACAGTCGAGGCTGTTCAAGGCAATCATGTTTATCTGGAATGGACTGAGGCATTTGAGGGACTTGGTAATGGTGCACAACTCCTGGAGTTTCTCCTGCCTCTTCTGGGGAGAGCACCTCCTCTTGGGAAGTGAGGGGATCACCGGGAATCCTTTCCTGAGGGAACAAGGAGGAACCATCATCTGGAGCTGAGCATTGACAATGGGGCTCCTCTTGAATCGCAGTGGGACCCTCGGTGTTCCTCTCGAGTGGAGACGGGTGGGTCGTGGAACTTCTTGGGTTGCAGCAAGGGTGTGAAGAAGCCTTTTGAGGTCCAAGAAGGAAGGGGTGATTTCCCCCAAGATGCCACAGAGGACAAGGGCCTCACCCTGCCTGCAGGGGAGAAGCTACCGGTTTTTCTCTAGTTGCAGTGGGGTCCTCTCGAGTTACAAAGAGGAGCCAAGGGACCTGCCCCTGTGACCTCAGAAGTGGCCAGTCTCCATGCGAGTTGCTAGGGGCCTCTGGGGATCCTTCCCCAGTCACCACCGGGTCTCAGTACTAGTCTGGAGCTGAAGCCTAAACCTGAGCTTTCCTTGCCCGTGCTGACATGAGTCTTGTGTTCACTTGGAGCCTCCACAGGGGAGTCAGGCTTCATCTCACGTGGAGACATGCATGGCCATTTTCCTCCGGAAATGTAGCAGCAGGGTCAGGCTCCTCTTCAAGCAGACACAGAGAACTGTCTCTTAACCTTGTGGTAACCCAGGAGTGTCACACGTGCCAGCCTGGCATGAGTCGATCATCAGGTGACAGTTGAGGCAGTGCAAGGCAATATGGTTAATCTGGAGAGAACTTAGTTATTTGGGGGACTTGGAAATGGTCGCATGATGTGTGGTGTTTCTCCCGACACTCCTGGGGTGAGCACCTCCTCTTGGGAGGTGAGGGGAATGCCGAGAATCCTTTCCTGATGGAGCAGGGAAAGGGACCCTCATCTGAAGGTGAGCAGGAAAAAAACGAGGCTTCTCTTGAGTCACGGCGGGACCCTGGTTGTTCCTCTCTAGTAGAGATGGTTTAGTTAGGGAACTTCGTGGGTCACAGCAAGGGTGTGAATGAGCCTTTCGAGGCCGAAGAGGAAAGGAGTGATTTCCCCCGAGATGCAGCAATGGACAAGGGCCTCACACCACCTGCAGGGGAGAAGCTCCAGGTTTTCCTCGGGTTGTGGAGGGGTACTCTCCAGTTATGAGGGGACCCCAGGGACCCACCCCTGTGGCCTCAGGAGAGACCAGTCTTTCTGCGAGTTTCGAGGGGCCTCTGGGGATTCCTCCCCAGTTGGCGCCGGGTCCTCAGTCCTCGTCTGGAGCTGAGGCCAGAGCCTGAGCTGTCCTCGCCCATGCAGACATGGGTCTTGGGGTTCCCCTGGAGCCTTCACAGGGGAGTCAGGCCTTGTCTTGCTTGGAGACGTGCACAGCCACTTTCCTCTCGAGATGCAGCAGCAGGGTTAGGCTCCCTGTCGAGTGGACACAGGGATCTGTGGCTTTCCATCGATGTTCTCAGGGCTGTCACATGGACCATCATGGCGTGAGTCGACCCTGAGGGTGACATTTGAGGCAGTGCTGGGCAATCATGTTCATCTGGAGTGGAATGAGGCATTTGTTGGTCTTGGGGAATAGTGAAACGACCCCTGGACTTCCTCCCGACTTTCATGGGGCAAGCGCCTTCTCTTGGGAGGCGAGGGGAGTGCCGGGAATCCTTTCTGACATAGCAGGAAAAGTGAACCCTCTCTGGAGCAGAGCAGGGGAAAACGGCTCCTCGTAATTTGGGCGGGACCCTTGGGTTCCTCTCTAGTGGGGATGGGTTTGTCGGGGAATTTCGAGTGTCACAGCAAGGGTGTGAAGGAGCCTTTCGAGGTCCAAGAGGGAAGGGCTGATTTCCCCAGAGATGCCTCAGTGGACAAGGGCCTCACCCCACCTGCAGGGGAAGCTCCTGGTTTTCATGGAGTTGTGGTGGGGTCCTCTCGAGTTACAAAGAGGACCCCAGGGACTTGCCCCTGTGGCCTCAGGAGAGGCCAGTCTCTGTGCGAGTTGCAAGAATCCTTGGGTGATACAAACCCAGTTGGCGCCGGGTCCTCAGTCCTAGTCTGGAGCTGAGGCTGTATCCTGAGCTTTCCTCGCCCCTGATGACATGGGTTTGGGGGTTCCTCTGGAGCCTCCACAGGGGAATCAGGCCTGATCTCACTTGGAGACGTGCAAGGCCGCTTTCCTCCCAAGCTGCAGTGGCAGTATCAGTCTCCCAGTCGAGCAGACCCAGGGATCTGTGGCTTGCATGTGAGGTGTCACAGGGCTGTCACACGTGCCAACGTGGCGTGAGTCGATTCTCAGTGTGACAGTCGAGGCAGTGCAGGGCAATCAGGTACATCTGGAGTGGACTGAGGCATTTGGGGGTTTTGGGGAATGGTGGCATGACCCTGGATTTCCTCTCGACTCTCCTGGGGTGAGTACCTCCTCTTGGGAGGCAAGGGGAGCACCGGGAATCCTTTCCTGATGGAGCAGGGAAATGGACCTTCATCTGGAGTTGAGCATGGGAAATCAGGGCTTCTCTTGAGTCACTGCGAAGCCCTCGTTTTTCCTCACTAGTGGGGATGGGTGGGTCGGGAACTTCGTGGGTCGCAGCAAGGGTATGAAGGACACTTTTGAGGTCCAAGAGGGAAGGGGTGATTTCCCCCGAGACGCCGCAGCAGACAAGGGTCTCACCCTGCCTGCAGGGGAGAAGCTCCTGGTTTTTCTTGAGTGGCTGAGGGGTCCCCTCAAGTTACAAAGAGGACCCAAAGGACCCACCCCTGTGGCCTCAGGAGGGGCCAGTCTCCATGTGAGTTGCGACTATCCTCTGGTGATTCCAACGCAGTCGGCGCTGGGTCCTCATTCCTAGTCTGGAGCTGAGGCTGGATCCTGAGCTTTCCTTGCCCATGCTGGCAAGAGTTTTGGGGTTCCCCTATAGCCTCCCCTATAGCCTGAGATGAGTCAGGCCTCATCTCACATGGAGACATGCAGGACCACTTTCCTCAAGAGCTACAGCAGCAGTGTCAGTCACCCCGTCGAGCGGACCCAGGGATCTATGTCTTACCCTCGAGGTGCCACAGAGCTGTCACAAGTGCCAGTGTGGTGTGAATCGATCCTTGGGGTGACAGTCAAGGCAGTGCAGGGCAATCAGATTCATCTGGAATGGACTTACGCAATTAGGCTTCTTGGAAAATGATGGCACGACAACTGGAGTTCCTCCTGATGTACCTGGGGCAAGCACCTGCTCTTGGGAGGCAAGGGGAGCACTGGGAATCCTTTCGAGACGGAGCAGGGAAAGGGACCCTCATCTGGAGCTGAGCAGGGGAAAACGGGGCTCCTCTTGAGTCCCAACGGGACCCTTGGTGTTTTTCTCGAGTGGAAACGGGTGGGTCGAGGAACTTCGTGGGTCGAAGCAAGGGTGTGAAGGAGACTTTTGAGGTCCAAGTGGGAAGGGGTGATTTCCCCCGAGACGCCCCAGCAGAAAAGGGCCTCACCCAGCCTGCAGGGGAGAAACTCCTGGTTTTTCTCGAGTTGCGGCGGGGTCCTCTTGAGTTATGATGGAGACCCCAGGGACCCGCCCCTGTGGCATCAGGAGAGGCCAGTTTCTGTGAGAGCTGTGAGGGGCCTCTGAGGATTCCTCCTCAGTCGGCACTGGGTCCTCAGTCCTCGTCTGGAGCTGAAGTCAGAGCCTGAGATTTCCTCGCCTGTGATGACATGGGTCTTGGAGTACCCCTGGAGCCTCCACAGGGGTTTCATGCCTCGTCTCTCACGGAGACATGCTCAGCTGCTTTCATCCCGAGATACAACAGCAGGGTCAGGCTCCCTGCTGAGCGGACACAAGGATCTGTGGCTTGCCTTCGAGGTACCTCAGGGCTGTCACACGTGCCAGCGTGACATGTGTCAATCCTCCGGGTGATAGTCAATGAGTGCAAGGAAATCAGGTTCATCTGGAGTGGGTTGAGACATTTGGGGGGCTTGGGAATGGTGGCACAACCCCTGGTGTTCCTCCCGACTCCCCTGGGGTGAGTGCCTCCTCTTGAGAGGTGAGGAGAGCAGCAGGAATCCTTTCCCAACGGAGCAGGGAAAGGGACCCTCATCTGGAGCTAAGCAGGGGAAAATGGGGCCCTCTTGAGTAGCGGCAGGACCCTCGATGTTCCTCTAGAGTGGGGACAGGTGGATCGGGGAACTCCGTTGGTGGCAGCAAGGGTGTGAAGGAGCCTTTCTAGGTCCAAGGGGAAAGTGATGATTTCCCCTGTGACGTCACAGTGGACAAGGGCCTCACCCCACCTACAGGGGTGAAGCTCCTGGTTTTTCTCGAGTTGCAGCAGGGTCCTCTCGAGTTACAAAGAGGAACCAAGGGACACGCCCCTTGTCCTCAGGAGAGGCCAGTCTGTGTGCGAGATGCGAGTATCCTCTGGTGATTCCAACCCAGTTGGCGCCGGGTCCTCAGTCCTTTTCTGGAGCTGAGGCTTGAGCCTGAGCTTTCCTCGACCATGCTGACATGGGTTTTGGGGTTCCCCTGGAGCCTCCACAGGGGAGTCAGGCCTTGTCTCGCCTGGAGACACGCACAGCCGCTTTGCTCCCAAGCCAGCCAGCAGTGTCAGCCTCCCCATCGAGCAGACCCAGGGATCTATCTATGGCTTGCCCTCGAGGTGCCACAGGGGTGTCACAGGTGTTAGGGTGGCAAGAATCAGTCCTCGGGGTGACAGTAGAGGTAGTGCAGGGAAATCAGGTTCATCTGAAGTGAACTGAGGCATTTAGGGGTCTTGGGGAATGGTTGCATGGCCCCGGGAGTTCCACCCGACTCTCCTTGGGTGAGTGCCTTTTCTTGGGAGGCGAGGGGAGGAGTGGCAGGAATCCTTTCCTGATGGAGCAGGGAAAGGGACCCTCATCTGGAGATGAGCAGGGGGGAAATGGGATCCTCTTTAATCAAGGTGGGACCCTCAGTGTTCCTCTCGCGTGTGGATGGGTTTGTTGGGGAACTTTGTGGGTCACAGCAAAGGCCTGAAGGAGCCTTTTGGGGTCCAAGAGGGAAAGGGTGATTTCCCCCGAGACGTTGGAGCAAACAAGGACCTCACCCCGCCTGCAGCAAAGAAGCTCCTGGTTTTCCTCAAGTTGCAGTGGGGTCCTCTCGAGTTACAACGGGGACCCCAGGGACCCGCCCCTGTGGGCTCAGGAGAGACCAGTCTCCATGCAAGTTGCGTGTATCCTCTAGTGATTCCAGCCCAGTGGGCGCCGGGTTTTCAGTCCTAGTCAGGAGCTGAGGCTGGAGCCTGAGATTTCGTCACCCATGCTGACATGAGTTTTGGGGTTTCCCTGGAGCCTCTACAAGGGAGTCAGACCTCATCTCGCATGGAGATGTGCACGGCCGCTTTCCTCTCGAGCTGCAGCAGCAGTGTCAGGCTCCACGTCCAGCGGACACAGGAATCTGTGGCTTGCCCTTGTGGTGCCACAGCGATTTCACACGTGCCAGCATGGCTTGAGTCGATCCTCGGGGTGACATTCGAGGCAGTGCAGAGCATTCAGTTTTATCTTGAGTGGACTGAGTCATTTAGGGGTCTTGGGGAATGTGGCAGGATCACTGGAGTTCCTCCCGACTCTTCTGGGGCAAGCACTTCCTCTTGGGAGATGAGGGGAGCTCCAGGAATCCTTTCCTGATGGAGCAGGGAATTGGACCCTCATCTGGAGCTGAGCAGGGGAAAACGGGGCTCATCTTGAGTCATAGCGGGGCCATCAGTGTTCCTCTCAACTGGGGACGGGTGGGTCAGGGAACTTCGTGGGTCACAGCAAGGCTGTGAAGGATCCTTTTGAGGTCCAAGAGGGAAGGGGTGATTTCCCCTGAGACCCAGTGTGGACAAGGGTGTCACCCAGCCTACAGAGGAGAAGCTCCTGCTTTTTCTTGAGTTGTGGCGGGGTCCTCTCAAATTACGATGGGGATCCCCAGACCCGGCCCTGTGGCCTTAGGAGAGGCGAGTCTCCATCCGAGTTGCAAGGGGACTCTGGGGATTCCTCTCTAGTCAGCGCCAGGTGCTCAGGCCTCATCTGGAGCTGAGGCTGGATCCTGAACTTTCCTTGCCTGTGCTGACATGGGTCTTGGGGTTCCTCTGTAGCCTCCACAGGGGAGTCAGGCCTCGTTTTGCATGGAGATGTGCACAGCTGCTTTCCTCCCGAGCTGTAGCAGCACTGTCAGGCTCCACGTCGAGCAGACACAAGGATCTGTGGCTTGCCTTCGAAGCGCCACAGGGTTGTCAAACGTGCCAGCGTGTCATGAGTTGATACTCGGAGTGATAGTAGAGGCAGTGCAGGGCAATCACGTTCATCTGGAGTGGACTGAGATGCTTGGGGGTCTTGGGGAATAGTGGCACGACCCCTGGAGTTCCTCCCGACTCCCCTCAGGTGAGTGACTCCTCTTGGGATGCGAGTGAAGTGCCAGGAATGCTTTCCCGATGGAGCAGGGAAAGGGCCTCTCATCTGGAATTATCGGGGACAAACAGGGCTCCTCTGGAGCCGCAGCAGGACCCTCAGTGTTCATCTCAAGTGGTTGCGGGTGGCTTGGGGAACTTTGTGGGTCGCAGCAAGGGTGTGAAAGAGCCTTTCAAGGTTCAAGAGGGAAGGCGTGATTTTTCCCGAGATGCCACAGTGGACAAAGGCTTCACCCCAGCTGCAGGGAGAAACTCCTGGTTTTTCTTGGATTGCAGCGGTGTCCTCCTGAGTATGACAGGGAACCCAGGGACCCACCCCTGTTGCCTCAGGAGAGACCAGTCTCTGTGCGAGCTGTGAGAACCCGCTGGGGATACCTCCCCAGTCGGCACCGGGTCCTTAGGCCTCGTCTGGAGCTAAAGCCAGAGCCTGAGCTTTCGTTGCTCATGCTGACATGGGTCTTGGAGTACCAATGGAGCCTCCACAGGGGAGTCAGGCCTCATCTCGCATGGAGAAGTTCACGGTCGCTTGCCTCCAGAGCTGCAGCAGCCATATCAGGCTCCCTGTCGAGCGTAAACAGGGATATGTGGCTTGCCCTTGAGATGCCACAGGGCCCTCACACTTTCCAGAGTGGCGTGAGTCGATCCTCGGGGTGACAGTCGAGGCAGTGTAGGGCAATCAAGTTCATCTGGAGTGGATGAGGCTTGTGGGTGTCTTTGGCAATGGTGCCACGACCCGTGAAGTTCCTCCCAACTCTCCTCGGGTGAGTGACACCTCTTTGGATGACAGGGGCACACCGGGAATCCTTTTTGATGGAGCAGGGAAAGGACCCTCATCTGGAGCTGAGCAGGGGAAAACAGGGCTCATCTTGATTCATGGTGGGACCCTCAGTGTTGCTCTCGAGTGGGGGACGGGTGGGTCAGGGAACTTTGTGGGTCACATGAAGGGTGTGAAGGAGCCTTTCGAGGTCCAAGAGGGAAGGGGTGATTTCCCCTGAGACGCCTCAGTGGACTAAAGCCTCACCTGGCCTGCAGGCAAGAAGCTCCTGGTTTTCTCGAGTTGTGGTGGGGTCCTCTTGAGTTAGTATGTGGACCCCAGGGACCCACCCTTGTGGCCTGAGGAGAAGCCAGTCTCCATGCGAGTTGTGATGGATCTCTGGGGAGTCCTCCCTAGTCGGCACCAGGTCCTCAGTACCCGTCTGGAGATGAGACCGGAGCCTGAGATTTGCTAGACCATGCTGACTAGGGTCTCGGGATTCCCCTGGAGCCTTCACAGAGGAGTCAGCCTCGTCTCGCATGGAGACGAGCACAGCTGCTTTCCTCCCAAGCTGCAGCAGCAGTGTCAGGCTCCCCATCGAGTGGACACAGGGATCTGTGGCTTGCCCACGAGGAGCCACAGGGCTGTAACAGGTGCCATCGTGGCATGAGTCGATCCTTGGGCTGACAGTCAAGGCAGTGCAGGGCAATCACATTCATCTGGAGTGGAATGAGGTATTTGGGGGTTTTGGGGAATGGTGGCATGACCCTTGGAGTTCCTCCCGACCCTCCTATTGCGAGCACATCCTCTTGGGATGCGAGGGGAGTGCTGGTAATCCTTTCCCAATGGAGCAGTGAATGGGACCTTCATTTAGAGTTGAGAAGGTGAAAACCGGGCTCCTCTTGAATTGTGGCGGTACCCTCAGTGTTCCTCCTGATTGGGGAAGGTTATGTCGGGGAACTTCGTGGGTCACAGCAAGTAGGAGACTTTCGAGGTTCAAGAGAGAAGGCGTGATTTCCCCCGAGATGCCACAGCGGACAAGAGCCTCAAAATGACTACAGAAGAGAAGCTCCTGCTTTTTCTCAAATTGAGGTGGCATCCTTTTGAATTATGTCGGGGACCCCAGGGACCCACCCCTGTGGCCTCAGGAGAGGCCAGTCTCCATGCGAGCAGCGAGCGGCCTCTGGGCATTCCTCCAGTGTCGGCACCGGGACCTCAGTCCTCGTCTGGAGCTGAGGCTGGAGCCTGAGCTTCCTTGCCCATGTTGACATGGGTCCTGGGGTTCACCTGGAGCCTCCACAGGGGAGTCAGTCCTCGTCTCTCATGGAGATGTGCACGTTCTCTTTCCTGTCGAGCTGCATCAGCACTGTCAGTCTACCTGTCGAGCGGACAAAGGGATCTGTGGCTTGCCTTTGAGGTGACACAGGGCTATCACATGTGCAAGCATGGCGTGAGTCGATCTTCGGGGTGACAATCGAGGCAGTGCAGGGCAATCAGTTTCATCTGGAGTGGACTGAGAAATTTGGGTGTCTTGGGAAATGGTCAAAAAACAACTGGAGTTTCTCCCGACTCTCCTGGGGTGACTGCCTCCTCTTGGGATGCGAGGGAAGCACTGGGACTCCTTTCCAGATGGAGCACCGAAAGGGACCCTCATCTGGAGCTGAGCAGGGACAATGTGGCTCCTCTTGAGTTGTGGAGGGACCCCTGGTGTTCCTCTCAAGTGGGGACGTGTGGGTCAGGGAACTTCGTGGGTCACAGCAAGGGTGTGAAGGAGCCTTTCGAGGTTCAAGAGGGAAGGGGTGATTTCCACCATGACGCCGGAGAGGACAAGGGCCTCACCCCACCTTCAGGGGAGAAGCTCCTGATTTTTCTCTAGTTGTGGCAAGGTCCTCTAGAGTTATGACGGGGACCCCAGGGACCCATCCCTTGGCCTCAGGAGAGGCCAGTCTCCGAGTGAGTTGCGAGGGGCCTCTGGGGATTCCTCCCCAGTTACCGTTGGCTTCTCAGTCATCATCTGGAGCTGAGGTTAGAGCCTGAGCTTTCCTCACCCATGCTGCCATGGGTCTTGAAGTTCCTCTGGAGTCTCCACAGGGGAGGGACCGCTCTCCACAGGGGAGTCACGCCTCATCTTGCGAGGAGACGTGCACAGCCGCTTTCCTCCCAATCTGCAGCAGCAGTGTCAGGCTCCCCTTTGAGCAGAAACATGGATGTGTGGCTTGCCCTCGAGGTGCCACAGTGCTGTCACACATGCCAGTGTGGTGTGAGTCGATCCTTGGGGTGACAGTCGAGGTATTGCAGGGCAATCAGTTTCATTTTTAGTGGACTGAGGTATTTGGCGGTTTTGGCTGTTGGAGGCGGCGTGCGGGTGCAATGAGCCCAGCTGTGAGGAATTACCCCACGTCCGAGGTCAGGGCAGCGGCCAAGAGTGCCAGGTTGCTACAGTGCAGGAACAGCCAAAAGGAGCACACCTGCATCTGCTGGGAGGAACTACCCTATGTCTGAGGTCAGTGGCGGCCGGGAGGAGCTATGCCGCCTCTGAGGTCAAGGGCTGCGGTGAGAGGGGCTTCCCCACTTCTGAGGTCAGGGGCAGCGGATGGGAGGAGACACCGCAAGTCCGAGGTAAGGTGTAGCATCTGGGAGGAGCTACCGTGCGTCCGAGGTCAGGGGCAGCTGGGAGAAGCCACCTCAAGCCAGAGACCAGGGGTGGTGACCCTGAGGAGCCAACCCAAATCTAAGGCCAGGGGAGGCCGCCGGGAGGAGCCACTCATGCCTGAGGGCTGGGCCAGCAGCCGGGAGGTGCAAACGAAGGAACCCTGCCTGTGCAGGCGCAGGGGGGCTTAGAGGAGCTATCCTACATTGAAGGTCAGGAATGGCAGCAGTAAGGAGATACCCTCATACAAGAAGCAGCGGCTGTGCTTTGCTGGAGCAGCCGTGAAGAGATACCCCATACCTAAGGTAAGAGAAACCCAAGTAGGATGGTAGGTATTGCAAGAGGGCGTCAGAGGGCAGACACACTGAAACCGTACTCACAGAAAACTAGGCATTCATATCACACTAGGACCACAGCCTTGTCTAACTCAGTGAAACCAAGCCATGCCTGTGGGACAACCCAAGATGGGCGGGTCATGGTGGAGAGGGCTGACAGAACGTGGTCCACTGGAGAAGGGAATGGCAAGCCACTTCAGTATTTTTGCCTTGAGAACCCCACAAACAGTATAAAAAAGCAAAATGATAGGATACTGAAAGAGGAACTCCCCATGTTATTAGCTGCTTATATGTTACTAGAGATCAGTGGAGAAATAATTCCAGAAAAAACAAAGGGATGGAGCCAAAGCAAAAAAAGTATCCATCTGTGGCTGTGACTGGTGATAGAAGCAAGATCCAATGCTGTAAAGAGCAATATTGCATAGGAACCTGGAATGTCAGGTCCATGAATCAAGGCAAATTGGAAGTGGTCAAACAAGAGATGGCAAGGGTGAACATCAACATCCTAGGAATCAGCGAACTAAAATGGACTGGAATGGGTGAATTTAACTCAGATGACCATTATATCTACTACTGTGGGCAGGAATCCCTCAGAAGAAATGGAGTAGCCATCATGCTCAGCAAAAGAGTCCGAAATGCAGTACTTGGATGCAACCTCAAAAATGACAGAATGATCTCTGTTCATCTCCAAGGCAAACCATTCAATATCACAGTTATCCAAGTGTATGCCCCAACCAGTAACGCTGAAGAAGCTGAAGTTGAATGGTTATATGAAGACTTACAAAACTTTTTAGAACTAACACCCACAAAAATGTCCTTTTCATTATAGGGGACTGGAATGCTAAAGTAGGAAGTCAAGAAACACCTGGAGTAACAGACAAATTTGACCTTGGAATGTGAAATGAAGCAGGGCAAAGACTAATAGAGTTTTGCCAAGAAAATGCACTGGTCATAGCAAACACCCTCTTCCAACAACACAAGAAAACTCTACACATGGACATCACCAGATGGTCAACACCGAAATCAGATTGATTATATTCTTTGCAGCCAAAGATGTGGAAGTTCTATACAGTAGACAAAAACAAGACCGGGAGCTGACTGTGGCTCACATCATGAACTCCTTATTACCAAATTCAGACTCAAATTGAAGAAAGTAGGGAAAACCGCTAGACCATTCAGGTATGACCT
>SJYF01013603.1:47157-59008 GCA_006410515.1 Procapra przewalskii | reverse complement strand
CATTCCTTGTCTGGAGCTGAGGCCCGAGCCTGAGCTTTCCTCACCCGTACTCACATGGGTCTTGTTGTTCACCTGCAACCTCCACTGGGGAGTCAGGCCAAATCTCGAGTGGAGACGTGCACGGCTGCTTTCCTCCCAAGCTGCTGCAGCAGTGTCAAGCTTCCCGTCGAGAGGACACAGGGATCTGTGGCTTTCCCTAGAGATTCCACAGGTCTGTCACATGTGCCCACGTGGTGCGAGTTGATCCTCGGGGTGACAGTTGAGGCAGTGCAGGGCAATCAGGTTCATTTGGAGTGGACTGAGACATCTGGTGGTCTTGGGGAAAGGTGGCACGATCCCTGATGTTACTCCCAACTCTCCTGGAGAGAGAGACTGCTTTTGGTATGGGAGGGGAGTGCTGGGAATCCTTTCCCAACGGAGCAAGGAAAGGGACCCTCATCTGGATCTGAGCAGGGGAAAACCAGGCTCCTCTTGAGTCATGGTGGGACCCTTGCTGATCCTGTCCAGTGGGGATGGGTGGGGCGGGAAACGTGGTTGGTCGAAGCAAGGGTGTGAAGGACCCTTTTGAGGTTCAGGAGGGAAGGGGTATTTCCCCTGAGACACTGCAGTGGAAAACGGCTTCACCCTTCTTGCAGAGGAGAAGCTCCTGTTTTTTCTGGAGTTGCAGCAGGGTCCTCTCGATTTACAACGGGGATATCAGGGATCCACCCCTGTGGCCTCAGGAGAGGCCAGTCTTTGTGAAAGTTGCAAGGGGCCTCTGTGGATTCCTCCCCAGTTGGTGCCAGGTCCTCAGTCCTAGTCTGGAGCTGAGGCTGGAGCCTGAATTCTCCTCTCCTGTGCTGATATGGGTCTTCAAGTTCTCCTAGAGCCTCCACAAAGGAGTCAGGCTTTGTCTGGCATGGAGATGTGCACGGGTCTTTCCTCCCAAGCTGCAGCAGCAGTGTCAGGCTTCCATGTGGAGTGGACACAGGCATCTGTGGCTTACCCTCGAGATGCCACAAGGCTTTCACACGGTGCCAGCGTGGCGTGAGTCAATCATCGGGTGACAGTTGAGGCTGTGCAGGGCAATCAGGTTCATCTGGAGTGGACTGAGACATTTGGGGCACTTTGGCAATGGTGGCATGACCCCTGGAGTTCCTCCCGACTCTCCTGGGGAAAGCATTCCTTTTGTGATGCGAGGGCAGTGCCCGGAATCCTTTCCCGACAGAGCAGGGAAAGGGATCCTCATCTGCAGCTGAGCAGGGGAAAACGGGGCTCCTCTTGAATCGCCGTGGGACCCACTGTGTTCCTTTCGAGTGGAGACAGGTATGTTGGGGAACTTCTTGTGTCTCAGCAAGGGTGTGAAGGACTCTTTTGAGGTTCAAAAGGGAAGGCAGGATTTCCTCTGAAATGCCGCAGTGGACAAGGGCCTCGAGTCGCCTGCAGGGGAGGATCTCTTGGTTTTTCTGGAGTTGCAGTAGGTTCCTCTCGTTTTGCAATGGGGACCTCAGGGACCCGCCCCTGTGGTCTCAGGAGAGGCCAGTCTCCGTGCAATTTGCGAGGGGCCCCTGGGGATTCCTCCGCTGTCAGTGCTGCGTCCTCAGTCCTCTGTCTGGAGCTGAAGCAGGAAACTGGTGTTTCCTCACCAGTGCTGACATGGAACTTGGGATCCCTCAGGAGTCTGCCCAGGGAAGTCAGGCCTCATCTTGCATGGAGATGTGAACATCCCTATCCCCTCGAGTTGCAGCAGCAGTGTCAGGCTTCCAGTCGAGTGGACACAGGGATCTGTGGCTTTCCCTCGAGATGCCACAGGGCTGTCACACTTGCCCCCTTGGTGTGAGTCTATACTCTGTGATGACAATCGAGGCAGTGCAGAAAAATCAGGTTTATCTAGTGGACTGAGACATTTGATGGTTTTGGGGAATGGTGGCACCACCCCTGGAGTTCCTCACGACTCTCCTGGAGAGCGCCTCCTCTTGGGATGTGAGGGGAGCACTGGGAATCCTTTCCCGATGGAGTAGGGCAAGGGACCCTCATCTGGAGCCAAGCAGGGGAAAACGGGGCTCCTCTTGAGTTGTGGCGGGACCCACGGTGTTCCTCTCAGGTGGGGATGGGTGGGTCGGGAACTTCGTGTGTTGTAGCAAGAGTGTGAAGTACCCTTTTCAAGTTCAAAAGGGAAGGGGTGATTTCCCCCAAGACACCGCAACAGACAAGTGCCTCACTCCGCCTACAGGAAAGAAGCTCCTGGTTTTCCTCGAGTTGCAGTGGGGTCCTCTAGAGTTACCACAGGAAACTCAGGGACCGGCCCCTGAGACCTCAGGAGAGGCCAGTCTACATGCAAGTTGTGAGGGGCCTCTGGGGATTCCTCCCCAGTCGGTGCTGGGTCTTCAGTCCTAGTCTGGTCCTGAGGCAGGAGCCTGAGGTTTCCTTGCCTGTGCTGTTATGGGCCTTGGGGTTCCCCTGGAACCTCCACAGGGGAGTCAGGCCTCATCTCGCGTGGAGACGTGCACGGCCGCATTCCTCCTGAGCTGCAGCAGCAGCGTCAGCCTCTCCGTCGAGCAGACACAGGGATTTGTGGCTTGCCCTCGAGGTGTCACAGGGCTGTCACACGTGCCAGCGTGGCGTGAGTTGATCCTCCGGGAGACACTCTAGGCTGTGCAGGCAATCAGGTTCATCTGGAGTGGACTGAGACATTTGGGGGTCTTGGGGAAGGTGGCACGACCCCTGGAGTTCTCGACTCTCCTGGGCAGAGCGCCACCTTTTGGATTGCGAGAGTAACACCGGGAATCCTTTCCCGATGGAGCAGGGAAAGGGACCCTTTTGTGGAGATGAGCAGGGGAAAACAGGGCTCCCCTTGAGTCGTGACGGGACCCTCCATGTTCCTCTCAAGTGAGGAAGGGTGGTTAGGGAAAATTGGTGGGTAGCAGCAAGGGTGTGAAGGACCGTTTCAAGGTTCAAGAGGGAAGGGTTGATTTCCCCCGAGACTCTGCAGTGGACAAGGGCCTCACCTCTCCTATAGGGGAGAAGCTCCTGGATTTTCTCGAGTTGTGGCGGGGTCCTCTCGAGTTATAACGGGGACCTCAAAGAACTATTCCTGTGGCCTCAGGAGAGGCTAGTCTCTGTGCGAGTTGCGAGGGGCCTCTTGGGATTCCTTCCCAGTCAGTGTTGGGTCATCAGTCCTCGTCTGGAGCTGAGGTTGATGCCTGAGGTTTCTTCACGTGTTCTGACATGGGTCTTGGGGTTCCCCTGCAGCCCCTACAGGGGAGTCAGGCCTGGTCTCACATGGAGATGTGCACGTTCACTTTCCCCCGAGCTGCAGCAGCAGTGTCAAGCTTCCATTCGAGTTGCCACAGGGATTTGTGGCTTTCCCTCAATGTGCTACAGTGCTGTTACACGTGCCCCTGTGGTGTGAGTCAATACTCGTGGGTGAGTCGAGGCAGTGCAGGGAAATCAGGTTCATCTGTCATGGACTGAGATATTTGGGGATCTTTTGGAATGGGGGCACAACCCCTGGAGTTCCTCCCGACTCTCCTGAGGAGAGCACCTCCTCTTGGGATGTGAGTGGAGCGCTGGGAATCCTTTCACGACGGAGCACGGAAAGGGACCCACCTCTGGAGCTTGACAGAGGAAAGTAGGTCTCCTCTTGAGTTGTGGCGGGACCCTCGAGGTTCTTCTCGTGTGGGGTTGGGTATGTTGGGGAACTTCTTGAGTTGCATCAAGACGTGAAGGGACCCTTTCAAGGTTCAAAGGGAAGGGGTTATTTCCCCTGAGATGCTGCAGTGGATAAGGGCCTCACCTTGCCTGCAGGGGAGAATCTCCTGGTTTTTCCCGAGTTGCAGCACGTTCCACTCGAGTTGCGACGGGGACCTCAGGGAACTTCCCCTGTGGCCTCAGGAGAGGCCAGTCCCCGGGCGAGTTTTGAGGGGCCTCTGGGGATTCCTCCTCAGTCGGTGATGCATCCTCAGTCCTCTTTCTGGAGCTCAGGCCAGAACCTGAGTTTTCTCTCCAGTGCTGACATGGATCTTGGGGTCCCTCGGAGCCTCCCCAGGTGATCAGACAGCATCTCGCATGGAGATGTGCATGTCTGCTGTCCCCCTGAGCTGCAGCAGCAGTGTCAGTCTTCCCATCGAGTGGACACAGTGATCTGTGGCTTTCCCTCTAGGTGCCACAGGGCTGTCACAAGTGCCCACGTGGTGTGAGTCGATACTCAGAGGTGACAGTCAAGGCAGTGCAGGGAAATCAGGATCATCTGGAGTGGACTGAGACATTTGGGGGTCTTTTGGAACCGGGGCATGAACTCTGGTGTACCACGTGACTCTCTTGAGGAGAGTACCTCCTCTCAGGATGCGAGAGGAGTGCTGGGAATCCTTTCCCTATGGATTGGGGATAGGGACCCTCATCTGGAGCTTAGCAGGGGAAAACGGGGCTCCTCTTGAGTTGTGGCAGAACCCTCAGGGTTCCTCTCGAGTGGGAACGGGTATGTCGTGGAACTTCTTGAGTCTCAGCAAGGGTTTGAAGGGACCCTTTCAAGGTTCAAGAGGGAAGGGGTGATTTCCCCTGAGATGCCGCCACAGTGGAAAAGGACCTCAGCTAGGCTGCAGGGGAGAATCTCCTGGTTTTTCTACCGTTGCAGCAGGTTCCTCTCAATTTACGATGGGGAACTCAGTGACCCGCCTCTGTGTCCTCAGGAGAGGCCAGTCTCCATGCGAGTTGCGAGGGGCCTCTGGGGATTCCTCCCCAGTTGTTGTCAGGTCTACAGTCCTCTGTCTGGAGCAGAGGCCAGAACCTGAGTTTTCCTCGCCAGTGCTGACACGGATTTTGGGGTTCCATGGCAGTCTCCACAGGGAAGTCAGGCCTCGTCTCGCGCGGAGACGTGCATGTCCGCTTTCCTCCCGAGCTGCAGCAGCAGTGTCAGGCTTCCCATCGAGTGGACACAGTGATCTGTGGCTTTCTTTAGAGGTGCCACAGGGATGTCACACATGCCCCCATGGTGTGAGTCTATACTCAGGGGTGACAGTTGGGGCAGGGCAGGGAAATCAAGTTCATCTACAGTAGACTGAGAAATTTGGGGGACTTTTGGAATGGGGGCACGATCCCTGGAGTTCCTCTTGACTCATGAGGAGAGCGCCTGCTTTTTGGATGTGAAGGGAGCGCAGGGAATCCTTTCCCAATGGAGCAGGGAAAGGGACCCTCATCTGGAGCTGAGCAGGGGAAAGTGGGACTCCTCTTGAGTTGTGGTGGGCACTCCCGTTTCCTCTGTAGTGGGGAAGGGTATGTTGTGGAACTTATTGAGTGGCAGCAAGTGTGTGAAGGGACCCTTTTGAGGTTCAAGAGGGAAGGGGTGATTTCCCCTGAGACACCGCAGCAGACAAGGGCTTCAGCTCTCCACAGGGGAAAAGCTCCTGGTTTTTCTCGAGTTGTGGCAGGTCCCTCTCTAGTTGTGATGGGGAACTCAGGGACCCACCCCTGTGGCCTCAGGAGAAGGCAGTCTCCATGCGAGTTGCGAGGAGCCTCTGGGGATTCCTCCCCAGTCGGTGCCGGGTCCTCAGTCCTCTGTCTGGGGCTGAGGCCAGAACCTGAGCTGTCCTCTCCAGTGCTGACATGGATCTTGGGATTCCTCTGTAGTCTCCACAGGGGAGTCAGGCCTCGCCTCGATTGGAGACAGGCCTGTCTGCTTGCCTCCCGAGCTGTAACTGAAGTGTCTGGCTTTCAGGCGAGGTGACCAAGAGATCTGTGGCTCTCCCTCGAGGTGCCACAGTCGCACGTGCCAGTGTGGTGTGCATCGATCCACAGTGTGACAGTCGAGGCAGTGCAGGGAAATCAGGTTCATCTGGAGTGGACTGAGACATTTATGCATCTTTGAGAATGGTGGCACGACCATTGGAATTCCTCTCAACTCTCCTGGGGAGAGCTCCTCCTAATGGGTTGCAACGGGAATGCTGGGAATCTTTTGGACAGAGCAGGGAAAGGGACCCTCATTTGGAGCTGAGGAGGGGAAAACAGTCTCCTCCTGAATTGTTGCGGGAACCTCGTTTTTCCTCTCGAGTGGAGGCAGGTATGGCAAGGAACTTCTTGAGTCACAGCAAGGGTGTGAATGAAGGATGCTTTTGAGGTTCAAGAGGGAAGGGGTGATTTCCCCAGAGATGCCAGAGTGGACAAAGGCCTCATCTCGCCTCCAGGGGAGAAGCTCCTGTTTTTTCTCAAGTTGCAGCAGGTTCCTCACAAGTTGCGATGGGAACCTCATGGACAAGTCCCTGTGGCCTCAGGAGAGGCCAGTCTCTGAGCGAATTGTGAGTGGCCTCTGGGAATTTCTCTTCAGTTGGTGCCGGTCCTCAGTCCTCGGTCTGGAGCTGAGGCCAAAACCTGAGGTTTCCTCACTAGTGCTGACATGGATCTTGGGTTCCTCAGGAGTCTTCACAGGGGAGTCAGGCCTCGTCTCGCATGAAGACATGCACAGCTGCTTTCCTCCTGAGGTGCAGCAGCAGTGTCAGGCTTCTCATCGAGTGGACACAGGGAACTGTGGCTTTCCCTCAAGGTGCCACGGGGCTGTCACACATGCCAGCGTGGTGTGAGCTGATCCTTGGGATGACAGTCGAGGCAGTGCGGGGAAATCAGGTTCATCTGGAGTGGACTGAGACATTTGTGGGTCTTTAAGAAAGGTGGCAAGACCCCTGAATTCCTCTCGACTCTCCTTGTGTGAGCACCTCCTCTTGGGATGTGAGGGGAGTGCCAGGAATCCTTTCCCGATGGATCAGAGGAAGGGACCCGCATCTGGAGCTGAGCAGGGGAAAACGGGTCTCCTATTGAATTGTGGCGGGACCCTCAATGTTCCTCTCGATTGGAGACGGGTATGGTGTGGAAATTCTTGAGTCTCAGTAATTGTGTGAAGGACCTTTTCAAGGTTCAAGAGGGAAGGGCTGATTGCCCCCGAGACGCCGCAGCAGACAAGGGCCTCATCTCACCTGGAATGGAGAAGCTCCTGGTTTTTCTCGAGTTGCGGCAGGTTCCTCTCAAGTTAAGGCAGGGACCTCAGGGACCTGCCCCTTGGCCTCAGAAAAGGCCAGTCTCCATGTGAATTGGGAGGGGCCTCTCAGGATTCATCCCCCATCAGCGCTGGTCCCTAAGTCTTCGTCTGGAGCTGAGGCGGGAACCTGATGTGTCCTCTCCAGTGCTGACATGGTTCTTGGGGTTCCTCTGGAGTCTCCACAGGGGAGTCAGGCCTCACCTCGAGTGGAGACATGCACAATCTGCTTTCCTCCAGTGCTGTAGCAGCAGTGTCAGGCTTCCCAGCGAGTTGACCCAGGGATCTGTGACTTTCCCTTGAGGTGCCACAAGGCTGTCACACATGCCACGGCGGTGTGAGCTGATGCTTGGGGTGATAGTCGAGGCAGTACAGGGAAATCATGTTCATCTGGAGTGGGCTGAGACATTTGGGGGTCTTGGGGAATGGTGGCACAACTCCTGGAGTTCACCTCGACTTTCCTGTGGAGAACGTCTCCTCTTGAGATTCAACGGGAATGCCAGGAATTCTTACCCTATGGAGCAGGGAAAGGGACCCTCATCTGGAGCTCAGCAGGGGAAAACGGGGCTCCTCTTGAGTTGTGGCGGGACCCTCGGTGTTCCTCTCGAGTGGAGCCGGGTATGGGGGGGGGAACTTCTTGAGCCCCAGAAAGGGTGTGAAGGACCCTTTTGAGGTTCAAGAGGGAAGGGCTGATTGTCCCCGAGATGCCACAGTGGACAAAGGCCTCATCTCGCTTGGAGGGGAGAATCTCCTCGTTTTTCTCGAGTTGCAACAGGTTCCTTGCCAATTACTGTGGGGACTTCAGGGACCCGGCCCTGTGGCCTCCGTAAAGGTTAGTCTCCATGCGAGTTGCAAGGGGCCTCTCAGGATTCATCCCCCATCGGTGCCAGGTCCCTAAATCCTCGTCTGGAGCTGAGGTCGGAACCTGAGATTTCATCGCCAGCACTGACATGGATCTTGGGTTTCCTCTGGAGTCTCCCCAGGAGAGTCAGGCCTCACCTTGAGTGGAGATGTGCACGTGTGCTTTCCTCCTGAGCTGTAGCAGCAGTGTCAGGCTTTCTGGAGAGTTGACCCAGGGATCTGTGGCTTTCCCTTGAGTTGCTACAGGGCTGTCACACGTGCCACTGTGGTGTGAGCCGATACTCGTGGTGACAGTCGAGGCAGTGCAGGGAAATCATGTTCATCTGGAGTTTGCTGAGATATTTGGGGGTCTTTGGGAATGGTGGCATGATTCCTGGAATTCCCCTCTACTCTCCTGTAGAGAGCACCTCCTCTTGGGATGCAATGGAAATGCCAGGAATACCTTCCTATGGAGCAGGAAAAGGGACTCTCATCTGGAGCTGAGAAAGGGAAAACGGGGCTCCTCTTAAGTTGTGCCAGGACCCTCGGTGTTCCTCTCTTGTGGAAACGGGTATGGCGGGGAACTTTTTGAGTCACAACAAGGGTGTGAAGGACCCTTTCGAGGTTCAAGAGGGAAGGGCTGATTGTCCCCAAAATGCCACAGCGGACAAGGGCCTCATCTCGTCTGCAGAGGAGAATCTCCTGGTTTTCCTCGTGTTGAGGTAGGTTCCTCTCGAGTTGCAATGGGGACCTCAGGGACCAGCCCCTGTTGCCTCAGGAGAGTCCAGTCTCCGTGAGAGTTATGAGGGGGCTCTGGGGATTCCTCCCCAGTCAGTGCCGGGTCCCTAAGTCTTCATCTGGAGCTGAAGCCAGAACCTGCAATTTCCTCTCCAGTACTGACATGGTTCTTGGGGTTCCTCTGGATTCTCCGTAGGAGAGTCAGGCCTCGCCTCGAGTGGAGTCGTGTACATCTGCTTTCCTCCAGAGCTATATCAGCAGTGTCAGACTTCCCAGCATGTTGACCCAGGGATCTGTGGTTTTCCCTCATGGTGCCACAGGGCTATCACACATGCCACTGTGGTGCCACATGCCATTCCTGATCCCTGATTCATCCATCTCTCCAGTCCCCATGCATCCATTAGCAGATTTGAATTAATTAAGAATCTGCAGGCCTCCTGTTATCTGCTTCCTAAGGCTATGACCTGTGACACTAACGTCATTATTCTGGTTCTATTTTCTACTTTTAGACATTAATAGGCTGCTTTATTTGTTTAGCATATCACAAGAGGACACCTTTTTGCCCATACTCAGTTATTTTCTTACAACAGGTTTGTAGGAAAACATTTGGGGCATCCGTCCTATGGGTTTTGAAAGGGCCCTGGTAAGAACTCTCAAACTGCTTTGCAAAAAGGCTATGCTGTTTTCGCTGCCTCCAGCAGTGTTGGAGTGTGCGTGTGGGTGCCATCTCACTGCATACCTAGTCGCACAGAGTGGCACCATTCCTTTGATCTTGGCTAACTCAACATCCCTTCTTGCTTTCAAAGCATTTCTTTGATCCATTGAGGTTTATTCGCTAAATGATTTCCCATTTTGTGTATTTTATTTTCATGTGGATGGCCATTTCAAAAACTGTTTGTCATTGCGCGAATGCCAAGATCCAGGAAAAGGAAACTGCTTATAGATGTGAGCATTCATTTATTCATTACCAAATATTTTCCAGTGGCCCTCATGTGACAGGTTCTGAGGGCAGGCAGATGAGTGTCACCAAATCCATACTCACTGACACCTGGGAGACAGATAAGACATAGGCCAGGGCAAGGTAGGCTCAATGACACTGATAGTGGTAAGGGGGGTGTTTATGGGGGCTCAGGAACAGGAGGGGGACTGTCATGTGACCATTTCAGGAGAAAGTGAGATGATAGTTACCACGTGTAAGAAACCCTAAAAACTCACAAAAAGCTTTTAGAACCAGTATAAAATTTCAGCAAAGTTGCAGAATAATAAAAAAAAATTCAAAAATCTGCTGCATTTCTGTCCAGGAGCAATGAACAATCCATAGAAAAATTAAGGAAAAGAATTTTATTTACAACAGCATCAAAAAAAAAAGCATAAAATACTTAGGAATAAACTGAACCAAGGAAGTACAAAACTTGTACATTGAAAACCACAAGTCACTGCTGAATGGAATTAAAGAAAGGCCTAAATACACAGTGAAACATCTTCTGTTACTGCTTTATGGTTATAGGGTTTCTGTCTGGGGTGATGAAAATGTTCCAGAAATAGTGCTGATGTTTATACAATATCTGAATGAACCTGATGCATCTGAGTCACACACTTAAAATAGTAAATGTTATGTTATATACTTTTTATTACAATAAACCTCATAAACGATGTCCATATCCTTATCTCTGTGAATATGTTATGCTACATAGCAAGGAAGAATGACAGTTACAGGTGGAATTAACATTGCAAATCATGCTTCCTTGGTGGGCAAGTGGTTGAGAATTTGCCTTCCAATGCTGGGGACATGGATCCAATCCCTGGTTGGGGAATGAAGATCCCACATGCCACAGGGCAACTAAACCCGTGTGCCACAACTGCTGAGCCCACATGCATAGCTAGAGAGCCTGTGCACTGCAACTGGAGAAGCCTACACACTGCAGCAAAGACCCCAGCACAGCCAACAAATACATAAGGAAATGAGAAAAAACAATAAGTTGATGCTAAAAAAAAATACATAGCTGACCTTAAAATATGGAGATAACTTGGAGTATCTGGTTGGGCTCCATGTAATCACAACGATCCTTACAAAAGGAAGAATCTGAGTCAGAACACAGAGAGATGGCAACCTGAGAAAGACTTTCTCAGTCA
Source organism: Procapra przewalskii (assembly GCA_006410515.1). Lineage (NCBI taxonomy): Eukaryota > Metazoa > Chordata > Mammalia > Artiodactyla > Bovidae > Procapra > Procapra przewalskii. The sequence continues at coordinate 48,297 of SJYF01013603.1, read as the reverse complement.
TTGTTTGCTCTGAAGACAAAGGAAGGGTCCCTGAGTCACGGAATGCAAGTGACCTCTGGAAGCTGGAAGAGGCAAGGAATGAATTCTCCCCTCTGGACGTCGAAGGGTATAGCCCTGCCAACCCTCTGACTCTAGCCCAGTGAGACCCATTTTGGAATTCTGATCTTGTGCACTTTAAGATAATAAGTCTGCATTCCTTAAATTGTTCAGTATTTGTCACAGCATCCCCAGGACACTGAATTCAGATGACAGTTTAGGGGAATGGAGGGCCCAGTGGATCCTGGGGGGTACAGAGTGGTCCCTCCTGGCAACTTCCCACCCTCCCTTTCTCTTCACCTACCATCTACAAATGTTTGTCCAGGCCTTTTCCTCTGGAATAAATCAGGTCCCCCGAAATTCACGTGTTGAAACTTCAATCCCAAGTGTTATGGTGTTTGCAAGTGGGGTCGTTGGAAGGTATGTGTGTGTGGTAGTTGCTCAATGGTGTCTGACTTTTGTCCTTGGGATTCTTCAGGCAAGAATACTGGAGTGGATTGCCATGCCCTCCTCCAGGGGATCTTCCCAACCCAGGGATGGAACCAAGGTGTCCTTCACCAAAGGCAAATTTTTTTATGGTCTGAGCCATCTCACATTCTAGTAATGCTCAAAATTCTCCAAGCCAGGCTTCAGCAATACATGAACCATGAACTCCCTGATGTTCAAGCTGGTTTCAGAAAAGGCAGAAGAACCAGAGATCAAATTGCCAATGCCAACATCTGCTGGATCATGGAAAAAGCAAGAGAGTTCCAGAAAAATATCTATTTCTGCTTTATTGACTATGCTAAAGCCTTTGACTCTGTGGATCACAATAAACTGTGGAAAATTCTGAAAGAGATGGGAATACCAGACCACCTAACCTGCCTCTTGAGAAATCTGTATGCAGGTCAGGAATCAATAGTTAGAACTGGACATGGAACAACAGACTGGTTCCAAATAGGGAAAGGAGTATGTCAAGGCTGTATATTGTCACCCTGATTATTTAACTTCTATGCAGAGTACATCATGAGAAAGGCTGGGCTGGAAGAAACACAAGCTGGAATCAAGATTGCCGGGAGAAATATCAATAACCTCAGATATGCAGATGACACCACCCTTATGGCA
>SJYF01013603.1:24697-35298 GCA_006410515.1 Procapra przewalskii | reverse complement strand
TAGGAGAAAAAGGCATCTTCTAAATAACAGGTGACTTGGGCGAGGCACTTATGGGAGAACAAATAACATTTAGGAAGGATAAATGGTACCTTAGGAGGATATATGGGAGTTAGTGGAGTTTTGTTATAATGTCTGTTTGTCTGGTGCTTTCTCAAAAAAAAAAAAAAAGTCTTCCACGACTTTTTCCAAAAAGCAAAGCAAAAATAGATTGGTAGATAGGTAAAGATAAGGTGAAAAGACTTAGGCAAATCTTTTATTTATCCAAAGGAACTTTCTCTGATTTTAACACAGTCTCCAAAAGTCAATCAAAAGTCAACTAAAACTGACTCAAATTCATTCCTTTCTATAGCTGAATAATACACAGCTTCTTTATCCATTCATCTGTTGATGGACATCTAGGTTACTTCCATGTCCTAGCTACTGTAAGTAGTGCTGCAATGAACACTGAGGTACATGTGTCTTTCTGGAATTTGCTTTATGATGCAGGGAACACAAAGTTGGTGCTTTATGACAACCTAGAGGGGTCGAATGGGGAAGGAGGTGGGAGGTAGGTTCAGGAGGGAGGGGCCATACGTATACCTATGGCCAATTCAAGTCAATATTTGACAGAAACCATCACAATATTGTAAAGTAACTCTCCTCTAATTAAGAATAAAAATTATAAAAAGTTAATTCATTTAAAAGGCAAAAAATCAGATAAATCTTATTTCTCCATGAGGAAAGGCCTATGAATCTGTGTTTGAAGTTATATATAGTAAGTTTTATGCTATTAACAATTGTAACACATCAGAATATTGATGGAAGCCATCACAACAGTATCTAAGTCTTTGGGTCTATATAGAGTGATGAAAACTGGAAAGTAGAGAAATGCTGTCACTCAACAACCACTAAACATTAATGACAAGTCTGGCTTTTTGGGTAGTGTTTAAATAGCTGGCATTAGGGCTCAGTCTGAGTTTGTAAAGGCGTCCCTGGTGGTACAAATGGTAAGGAATCCACCTACAATGCAGGTGACCTCGGTTTGATTCCAGGATCTGGAAGATCCCTTGGAGAAGGCAATGGTTCCCCACTCCAGTATTCTTGCCTGGAGAATTCATTCCATGGACAGAGGAACCTGGTGGGCTACAGTCCATGGGTCACACAGAGTCAGACACAATTGAGTGACTAATACTATCACTTAGAATATGGACAACTCAACAGTGCTGATGTTTAAATCTGCTAAAAAGTAAGTTAGAAGCAGAGAAACATCACTTAAAATGCTATATAAATTTCCATCATACACATATAATACAGATATTTTCCTTTAATAAAGATTTTCTCATCATGTTTAATGAGAAACAATGAAATGTCATGAAAACAGTCCAGTAGAGAAACTTCCTATTTATCTTTCTAAATCATGTTTTTTTTTCTTTCAACTCTGTAAATCTTGTTATTCTGTTTACAAAAGTAGGTCATCACACACATTTGACCCATCTGTAGATCCTCGAGAAGACACTCTAAAGGCATAAGATGCAAATTGAGCATCATCTGAAAGAAAAGGAAAGAATTATATTCTTTACCTAAAATACTTGGGTTAACTAAGATTAGTAAAACAAACACACAAACAAAAAACCTGAGACCTTTCCTAGTATTATGAAAAATGAAATATATCAATAGATGACACAACATAAAATACTAATCAAAATTACAATTTTATAATCTGCTTATGGTTGCAGTGGGGCTGAGTATCAGTGCTCCTGGTTTTCTCATTCTTCATTCATATACTCATGCAATTGAGTGAATTGATGAATACTCATGTATTCATGCAAAGGTTTTGTGACAAGCACTGTAATTACAAGATAAAGGTGACCCAGTCCACCCTGAAAAATGATATGCCCTAAACTAGAAAAACACAAACAGGCAATTTCCGTACAGAGTCACAAATTCTAAGATATAAAAGATGGCACAAGGACACTCAGGAGGGAAAACCAGTTTTGTGTCAATACTGCCAGCTTTTTGGTGGAGGTGACATGTATGTAGCTACCTGAAGGACAGGAAAACATATAAGAGATAGAGGGGAAAAGCACGTACAAAGATTGGAGGTGAGCAAGAAAATCTGTGGGATCCGACACAGCCTGGCTAGTTAGATGCAGAGCTAAGTGGCAGAGTAAGCTGGTAAAGAGATAAGACCAACTACTTTGGCAGGACCCAAATTGATGGTGTTTGGAGCATTTCCTGAGGGTAAAAGATAAACCAGTGACGTATCTAGTGACAGAGAAATTTTAAAGTCATCCACCAAGTGACAGCTACACAAACATGACTGCTTGAGTCTGGGTTTCCTAGCCTTAACCGCTACCAGACACTTGAGAAGTTGATGAATGCCACGTTTTCTGAGAATAGTGTCAGGGTGTAGGAAGACAGCTCCACAGGGATGGAGGAAGTAGAAGAAGGATACAGATAGAAATAAAAAGAAATACACAGACCTTCAGAGACTGCTTTTCAAGTTATGGTACATGATGAATAAATGAAAGATATTTTTCACTATGACTGCTCATGCTTCCACATTTTTCATTAGCAATGTATAAAAAAATTTTTAACATAGCATCTGTTATACAAACAATGGAAAGAGATGCCATTTATTGTTTACAGTATATTTCAGAAATCAATGTCTAAACTTAATTCATACCTTTCGGCAACATACCTTCTCTTAGTTCTCTAGCTATGCTCCTGGTCCAACTCCCGCTGCATCTGAAATAAGTCAAATATTTATCTTTAAGATAGACAAGTTATATGTTTATGACTTATTAAATGTGATTTTAAAATATTACTTTTAGAGACTAGACCTATCCTGAAGATTACCTCAGTAGAAAAAGAAAATCACATTAAAAAAAGAAGAAAATGAATTCCTACTTATTCTGCTTATAGACTACAGAGAACATATATACAGAATGCTACTTAGATTAATCTGATAAAAAGTACAATAAATATCAGTCTATCAAGTACACATAATTTCAGAGAATTAGGGAATGACCCATTATCCTCAAAATGACCCACAAGATCTCTTCCCCTAAAAGTTCCTGGCCTAAATATGTATGTCTGAGACTTTATTTTGATTTCTAGGTGAGGATCCTGTTCAAATGGAGGAAGTAGTTTGAGTCGAATGTTAATAAGGAGAACACATCTGTGATTTTCTTTAAACTTTTCCATTCAACAAAAACACAGAACGGTGAGAAAATTATATACAAGAAGACAATGTGCCACCAAGATTTACTTCTGAAGATGTTTAGCGAGAAGGATTCTCTCCCAAGTGTTAGTTTCCAAACTACGTCCCAAAAAAGGGGAAAATTGAACAAGACTTCTTAAGAATAATTCAAGAGGATGGTACCAATTTTAAACCACAGTGTTTTCTTTTCTTCCTAATGGTCTTGTTTTTTTACCAATTGGTCTTATAAGTAAAAAGATTCTCTAGTGAGAATCATCCTGAAAGGTCAATTTAGTGATAACTGTGATGGAAACTGAAATACTTAAAGGGAAAACAAGTGTCCCCTTCCTTCCAGAAATCTACAAAACTACCTGCTCTAAGGGAGGTAGAGGAAACACATAAGCTGTAAAGATCCAAAATGTAATGTGCAGTGAAAGTGAATTCAAGCACATGAGAGATCAGTAAATGAACCTGCAGACATAGGCTGCCTTCCTTCCATTTCTCTGCGAGCTCTCGTCTCGCGCTGTCTGCAGTCTCCTGCTGCTGCTGCTCTGCTTGCCTGTGCTCCACCATATTCATTTCTATGTGGCTTCTGATGGTCACTGCTACTTGCTCCAACTTTTTTTTTCTTCTCTCTAGTTTTTTACATTTCTTTTGCATTAGTTTCATAGGTAACAACTCCTGTTTAAAAAACTTGATCTTTTTGCATCCAGTTGCAGACATTTTAAAGATGCAGTTTCCAGCTCTGCTGGAAAATCATCAGTCTTCAAGAATAAAATGACACTGTTTGCTAACGAAGAAAGTGGACTGAGCACAGCCTAACTCAAACCCAGGATCAAATAAATATGATGGTATCTGTATTATAGACTGTAGGACTAGGGATTACTCAGAGAACCAAGAAGTTCAAACCACCCAGAGTCACAAAATACATTCTTCACTGTCATCTTTATCACACAACACTTGCACTTGATTTTACACTCTTTTATTGTTTTACAATAATATTTTTCTATCTTCCCTCATAAAATGACTACAAGTCACCTCTTAGTAGGATGTCTCTTACTCCTTCCCACATCTTAATATCCCAGGATTTTAAAGAAGTTTGAGGGATATTATATTGAGTTATCTAGGGCTAAGTTAATAAGTCCCTCCCAAAAGAAGACTGTGAGAATAAGACTCTAATTACTAAATCTTATAAATATGGATTCTAATCCCATAGACCTTTTTCTGAAGTACAAAGACTTTGCTAATTTGAATTGCATTCCAAAGCGAATTATTTACAAAGTCAAAGAAATCCCATTTCCTAACAGTTTACAGAGCTGATCCACACATTTTTCTGAACAGCAACAACAAAAATTGCCTCATTCTTGTGATATATAAAATATAGCCTCTGGGAAACCTGGAATTGACTATCAAGATAACCGATTTAACTGAAGGTTTATTTCAAAATATTCATTTCATGTTTGAGCATTTCATTTATCTGCTTCATCATGTGGTAACATAAAGATTAAAATTAATACCTTAATAGTAAAAAGAGTAAATTACTAGTACCTGTCTAGGTTAACAGTTTAGAACTAAATCTCAAAATTTTATAAACAACATGATGTCCCTCTCAAAGTAAAGCATTTCTTCAGTCTAATTTTTATTTGCTGAATACAAGTTATGCTTTTAGGCTGGTTTAGAGACCATAGATTCACAGCCTGTGTGTTTTTTGTACTCATCTAGATTCAACATTTAGCCAGAATCAAGAATCACTGTGAGCTTTCTTTCAGGAAGTCTGAGAAATATTTCTCCTTCTGGATACTCACTTCTCTTTCTGCTTTCTCTTTTTGGTACTGACACATTCTTTGAAACGATTACATTCCGTGATTAACTGCTTGTTTCTAACCTTCATCAGACCTAGCTACTCACATTGGGCCTATAGTTCTCTCACGATCTGCTACAGCTTGTCTTGGACGCTCATGACCGTCTGCTCTCTACTGTCGGCTCTGCTTCGTGCATCGTCCAGCTGCTGTCAGAGCAACACGTTTTCACTCTGGAGTTGAGATAATCTCTCCTCTAAGGATTCCTGCTTTCCAAGGTATTCATTCATTTTGCCATGTTCGTTCTGATATATGTCTTCAATTTCCTGCTTTTGACACTCTGATTGGCTTAGGTCTCTCTGGACACATTCTGACCTCAAAGTCTTTTCTCTATGATCATCTCTCATGTGCTGCAGCTTGATTTTCAGCTTATTGAAGACATTTTTCATTGTAGATAGTTGCTGGGGAAATGTGTCATTGTTATCTTTTAGATTAGCCACATCAGACTTCATTTTGTCCTGCAAGCATAACCACTCTTCTGCTCTCTGAAAGGCAAGCTCCAGATCTCTTTTTAATGTCTGACCTTGATCATGATTGCATGAGGCAGCAGCCAGTCTAGAATGGGAGGATATCACTTCCGTTTCCAGTCTTTGCTTACTTTCTTTTTCGTTCTCCAGCTTAGAGGTTAGCATTCTATTCTCAGCTGACAGAGCATTAAGCTGGCCTGTATAGTGGGATATAGTCTTTGTTAATGTTTCCTCACTCAGTTTTATTGCCTTTTGAAGATCATCATTCTTTACTTTGAGAACTTCCATCTCCTCTTCCTTTTCCTGCTGCTGATGTTTCAGTGCATCTGTCTCCAGTCTCAGCATGGAAAGTTCATCCTGCAGCATGTGGTTTCTGTGCAACAGGTCTTTTGCTTCCTCACAACTATCAGAAACCTAAGTGAAACAAAGAAGACTTTTAGCTAGAACTCAATAAAGTGGCATTCCATGATTTCCTCTGAAATGAAAGACTAACCTCTGTGTTTATACAATGAAAAGACTGCACCAAGTGTGTCTCCAACAGGGAAAAATAAGGTTCAATAAAATCCTCAGACTTTATACAAGCAGACATTCCCAGAGGTTCAAACATTTAATGGAAGACAATGAATCGACAAAAGTCAAAAAGAAATCCCAGGAGACTTTTCAAGAAGCTCAGAACTGGAAGGGCTTCTCTCTGAACTACAACAAACCCAGAAGGCTTAAAATAAAAGATTCATAGATCTGACTACACTTAAAAATTGCATCTGATGTGAAATATTTACATAATGGAAAACTAGTAAGCCATAAAAAAAGAATGAAATAATGTTATTTGAAGCAACAGGGGTAGACCTAGACATTATCACCCTAAGTGATGTAAGTCAGACAAAGACAAGTATTATATCAGACTGCTTACATGTAGAATGTAAAATGAACTTACACAACAGAAAAAGACTCATGGACACAGAAAACAAACTTATGAATTTTCCAACTTATTCTGAATCACATTCCACCCAAATTAACTTCATAAAGATAGACTTCAAGAGGACTCAAACCTTTCAAAACTATCTGTTCAAAGCTACCACAGTGCCAGAGTTTTATAAGTAACCTATACCTACTTTTGATAATTGACATGTGTTTTATTTTTAGATATTCTTTGAATGTGTTCATACTCATTTATAAAGTAAATACTGAGTTATTTCAATCTGCCTAGTTATAAGCATATTTTAAAATATAAGAATGTAATATTTTAATAAAATATATTAGAATGTAGACTTGATCTTTAGATTGAAAAAAGACGACACTTAGTCACGGACATAAACTTTGGAGAGTTGATACGTTTGAACTGAGGTGTTTATTTCTATGCAAATTCTCCCTTGCCTCCTATTCTGTCACACTAATCCCTGTTCTTTTAGGCAAGAATGTAATTCCCCTATACCCCCTCTTGTCTTTTAAAATAGAAACTTACTTTAGTTATGTATCAGTGCTTCATACAAGAATATAATGGGTGGCTAATCTGTTATGAATCTGATAATGCATTTCATGAAAAAAGGTTACAGAACTGCCAAAGAGGGAGGGCTACCAAGAGAGAGAGAAGGGATGTAAAACCTAGTTTGGGGAGCCTGTTAGGAATCTAATTATCTGCAGTTCTGGAAGCAGGTGTGCAACATGCCCAGGAGCCTGGAATCTAGAGAAGCTTGTAACTCTGGCTCAGGATGGGAGAAGAACTGCTGATGTATTGAGACTGCTCTGCATTTTCTGCATTGGCTTTGACAAGTCCCTTTTGAATGCTTGCAGAGGACCAAATGTTGGTCTAGAGAGAACGTGAGCCATGTTGGGGGACCCACATTAGATACTGTACAGAAGGACACTTAGAGGTGTGGACAGGCCCCAGAAAAGGATAATCTGAATGGTGCTCTGGATTCCTTAAGAGCTAAGAAGAAAAGTCACCAGAGTGGATTACATACACTTAGGTCAATGGAGTTATAGGTGAGAAAGCTGCGGGCACAGAAATACCACCGAGAGTAATAGCTTTAAAATAACTGCCAGATCCAGACTGCTCCCTGCAGTTTTGATCCTGGCGGATCAGAAACCATAAACTGCCATCTAAAGGAGGAAGAATGGAATTAGGCAGGAAAGCTAAAGAGGACCATGCCTGCCTTCCACCCCTACTGCACTTGGGCATCCTATAGTGTGGCTGAGCTGGTTAACCCTGACTTGGAGTTTTTATAGTTAGAGACTGGAAATTCTTTTTAAATATTTTGTGAGTGAAAGCAATTCTGGACTTTTTATTACTTGAGAATAAGGTTTTTTAACCTGGGTTGGGAGAAGAACCTCTGTAAAAATTTCAAAGGGTAGTGGGATATGGTTTTGCCTTCTAACTATATTCCATGAGTCAAAAATGACTGTGACTGTGAAGTCGCTCAGTTGTGTCCGACTCTTTGTGACCCGTGGACTGTAGCCCACCAGGCTCCTCTGTCCATGGGATTCTCCAGGCAAGAATACTGGAGTGGGTTGCCGTTTCCTTCTCCAGAGTCAAAAATAGTGATTACATATATTAACATTTTCATTTGAACACTTTTCGGTGATACAATTCATAAGATTTTTCAGTTTTGTAGTTTCCATTCATAATCATGTATGGGATACATGTGTGAAAAACTAACAAAGCTTCTACTATCTTTGTACTTTCTAAGTTTTTGTTGATGTATAGTTAATTTACAATGTAAAATAATTTACAAAAGCTGGAATCAAGATTGCAGGGAGAAATATCAATAACCTCAGATATGCAGATGACACCACCCTTATGGCAGAAAGTGAAGAGGAAATAAAAGCCTCTTGATGAAAGTGAAAGAGGAGAGTGAAAAAGTTGGCTTAAAGATGAACATTCAGTAAACCAAGATCATGGCATCCAGTCCCATCACTGCATGGGAAATAGATGGGGAAACAGTGGAAACAGTGTCAGACTTTATTTTGGGGGGCTCCAAAATCACTGCTGATGGTGACTGCAGCTATGAAATTAGAAGACACTTACTTCTTGAAAGAAAAGTTATGACCAACCTAGCTAGTATATTCAAAAGCAGAGACATTACTTTGCTGACTAAGGTTCATGTAGTCAAGGCTATGGTTTTTCCAGTGGTCATGTATGGATGTGAGAGTTGAACTGTGAAGAAGGCTGAGTGCTGAAGAATTGATGCTTTTGAACTGTGGTGTTGGAGAAGACTCTTGAGAGTCCCTTGGACTGCAAGGAGATCCAACCAGTCAATTCTGAAGGAGGTCAACCCTGGGATTTCTTTGGAAGGAACGATGCTAAAGATGAAACTCCATTACTTTGGCCACCTCATGTGAATAGTTGACTCATTGGAAAAGACTGATGCTTGGAGGGATTGGGGGCAGGAGGAGAAGGGGACGACAGAGGATGAGATGGCTGGATGGCATCACGGACTCAATGGACGTGAGTCTGAGTGAACTCCTAGAGATGGTGATGGACAGGGAGGCCTGGTGTGCTGCGATTCATGGGGTCACAAAGAGTCGGACACGACTGAGCAACTGAACTGAACTGAACTGATAGTTAATTTTTAATGTATTAGTTTCAAGTGTACAGCAAAGTGATTCAGTTTTATATATATATATATATATATGTTCTCTTCCAGCTTCCTTTCCATTATAAGTTACTACAAGATACAGTATAATTCCCTGTGCTACACAGTACATCCTTATTTATTTTATACATAGTAGTAGAAGATAAAATACACAAGGTAGGATTGAGTACCAGGCTAATAGTATCTTCTACAAGAAGGATCTGTTAAGTGGATAAAATGATAACTTCAAGACCTGTAGCATATGAAATTCCTTAAGGTATTATGGGTTGATTTCACAGAAGAGGTATTTCATCTTTTATCAACCAGTTTCCTCCTTTCACATGTTAAAGACCAGTTATTAGTAAACATGAGATGTTAGTGATGTCTGTATAGCTCTCCTAGAAATTCTGAACTAGGTGATGAAAGATGCAGAGGTTGGAGAAGATGGAGGAAGAAGACAAAACAAAATTGAATAAGATGGCTGCTAGAGGATTTCAGGAAGAACAAAAGAGACTCTTTTTACATTATTAGGAAATAAGCATCATTGGTCCAAAAGAAACCTAAATCCACTATAATAAAAAAATATGAAATAACTGAATGACTGTTAAAAAATTTGTGAATCAAACGTTGCAAAGCCTGGTGCAGTGTTCCCTGGTGGGGAGAAATCATAGCACCTGTCAGGTAGAAGCATGTTGCCAGTATTAAAAATGCGAGGCCAAAAGGTTCACAATTTTTCATTTTTAACTTTGGTGAAATATAGTGTTTTATACTGTTATAGCACAAAGGAAACTAACTTTAAAATTTAGCAAAACTTTGGCTTTCCCTGGTGGCTCAGATGGTAAAGAATTTGCCTGCAATGCAGGAGACCTGGGTTCGACCCTTGGGTTGGGAAGATCCCCTGGAGAAGGGAAAGGTTATCCACTTCAGTATTTTTGCCTGGAGAATTCCATGGACAGAACAGCATGGTAAGCTACAATCCACGGGGTTCCAAGAATCAGACACGACTGCATGACTAACACTCATTTTCAATGTGATTTTTTTTTTTTTCGGTTTGAGAAGTTGACAGATGGGCAAGTGCTTACCTGTGCTGTGGTTTGATTCCACTTTCGGTATACTTTTTCATCCTTGTTAGATTTTAAGATTCTTAAGTTCATGCTGCTTCTTGGTGTTGTAAAATCTCAAATCCTCATACATAATTTGAAGAAACAGTTGTTGAAGGAATACATAGAAAATAAAATATCTCTTTTGGTTAGATTTTATTTATTTATTTATTTTTTCCAGAGAATGTCTTTGTATTTTCGTTCCTTAAAACAGAGGGAAGCATTTCAGTTTTATTTTTAACTTCGTAATCACTTGTCTTCTATAGCCAATTGACTTTTAAAGGATACAAAAGAGCACTTAGCCCTTGTGGTCATGAATTAAAGGACTCCCTAGAACTACTCCAAGTCTTTGCAGTTTCATTCAAAACTATCTTCCTGTGCCTGGGCTTTATTAAAATCTAAGCAAAAACACAGGAAAGCTC